>OX371185.1:2781890-3381890 GCA_947310635.1 Leptodirus hochenwartii
TCTATCTATCTATCTATCTATCTATCTATCTATCTATCTATCTATCTATCTATCTATCTATCTATCTATCTATCTATCTATCTATCTATCTATCTATCTATCTATCTATCTATCTATCTATCTATCTATCTATCTATCTATCTATCTATCTATCTATCTATCTATCTATCTATCTATCTATCTATCTATCTATCTATCTATCTATCTATCTATCTATCTATCTATCTATCTATCTATCTATCTATCTATCTATCTATCTATCTATCTATCTATCTATCTATCTATCTATCTATCTATCTATCTATCTATCTATCTATCTATCTATCTATCTATCTATCTATCTATCTATCTATCTATCTATCTATCTATCTATCTATCTATCTATCTATCTATCTATCTATCTATCTATCTATCTATCTATCTATCTATCTATCTATCTATCTATCTATCTATCTATCTATCTATCTATCTATCTATCTATCTATCTATCTATCTATCTATCTATCTATCTATCTATCTATCTATCTATCTATCTATCTATCTATCTATCTATCTATCTATCTATCTATCTATCTATCTATCTATCTATCTATCTATCTATCTATCTATCTATCTATCTATCTATCTATCTATCTATCTATCTATCTATCTATCTATCTATCTATCTATCTATCTATCTATCTATCTATCTATCTATCTATCTATCTATCTATCTATCTATCTATCTATCTATCTATCTATCTATCTATCTATCTATCTATCTATAAGAAAATAATGAGCTAGTATTATTTCTGCATCACACTATACTTTAATTGAAAAAGTAAAGGTTCGTTTACAACATCATTTTAGAACGTTTCCGCAACAATTGCGTACATAACGGTCGAGTATTTAAGATTTTGACAAATCTATTCATTGTTTTCCTTCGTGTTCTTTCCGTGCAATTAAAAAATTAGCCTAAGCTGTGAATACAAATAACCATTCCAACGAAGACGTCCACCAGACTATTATAAGATGAAAATAACCAACGAACTAATCCAATTTTATTAATTTATTTTTAGATATATTCAAAGTTTTCCTCAGACGCAACTTCTTGTTTTATGTATATTAAGTTTAGAACAAACACTAACATTTGCTTAACTTTAACATTTTCCAAAAATAATATTATTTTACATAAAGTTGAAAATGTTCTGTAAATAATTTGAGTTGGAGCTCGTCATCAAATCTGAACAAGCTCAAACTTATCGACTAAATTCGTTGCAATGAAATTTGACTAAATTTGCTGGAAATGATTTTATTTTTATTTTATGCGCAGAATTGAATGTTGAGTGGAAATTTATTCCGAAACTTTTCAGTTTTTGTTAAATACAACGCGTTTACAATAATATTTTCCACAAACAACGAAAGCAAATATAGGCATCGAGTTTATAGAAATGCAGACAATGCTGGAATTTTAAACGAACGGTCGCTGAAGTTATTTCGAAACTATTCAGTCAACTGTACAGAAAAGTCATAATTAAATCGTGACATATTATTATTTGCCATTTATTTGCGGTAGGAACGTTTTACTTGGCCCGAACAAAAAAAAAAAAACCTCAACCAAAAGCTGGATCAACAATACCCCATTGATGTAAACCGCAAAAAACATGTATTCACTTGACGATGCATTTCCATTTGACACTTGACATTTACAATGTCGAATTTCTGTATGACGTCAATTGGGAATTGTATTTCGGCACATATATACAGCGTGTTGCCAATGCATACGATTTTAATGAATTGTTAAAGCACAAGGCTAATTTAACGATGGGTTTGTTACATGAAACACACTGTATATCCGATGTAATCTGAAATGTTGTGCTTTTGTATTGTAACCAACTGTATAATTGAATTAATTGCGATAATTATTAACGAAATTATGACCCAGGACATTTTTTAGCGAAACTAAATTGGGAAACGTAAAAATCTTCAATCACACCGTATATGGGGATGTAATTTGCCCGTTTCTAGATGATCAATTTTCGAAATTTCATTTTGACCATCGCTGGTCAAAATTAGTCCGTCAAAAGACCCTTACAGATTTAATAATAGCGAGTAAATAGTTTAATAGTAAATAATTTAATTTTTCCCTTGTGTCATAAAATTCCGCTATTCTGTTACTCATATTTCAAATTAACTAAATCAAAGGCTTTTTCAACCTGATTTTTAAATTGATCAAAATCTAAACAGATTTTTTTAAGTTACTTATTATAATTGCGTTTGACTTTCAACCATAAAATTTATGGCAGGAAGGAATTAAAACAATTTTATCGATTTAGAAATAAATACATCGACACGTTAATAAAGAAATTGATATTAACCATAAACTTTTTTTTCTTTCTTAACAATTAAATTAATTAAATATACATGATTGTACAAAACATAAAATATCTAGTATTTAAATAATACTTTTATCTAACATTTCTTTTATTTGGGTTGTATTTTTTTAATTCTTCTTGCAAAATGCCTTAATTATACCCTATACTTCGCGGTATCGATTAGCGATGTGTAGTTCACTCGCGAACCGTTCACTATGAACGGTTCAATCAAATGACGGGCGATGTTTTGCAACGACCTATACCTCACTATGACCTAGTTCGTGAACTATCAAATAGATGGTGCACGGTGCACGTATTGATGTACTTGCAGTATAGTATACATTACATATACAGTACTAACATTTATTTAGTGATAAAGTGTGTTGGTGAACGGAACGAAATAGGAACATCGATGTATTTCATATTAAATGCTGACATCTAGTAGGAAGAAGCAACATTAGAACCTAGTTCGTGAACTATCAAATAGATGGTGCACGGTGCACGTATTGATGTACTTGCAGTATAGTATACATTACATATACAGTACTAACATTTATTTGGTGATATAGTGCGTTGGTGAACGGAACGAAATAGGAACCTCGATGTATTTCATATTAAATGCTGACATCTAGTAGGAAGAAGCAACATTAGAACCTAGTTCGTGAACTATCAAATAGATGGTGCACGGTGCACGTATTGATGTACTTGCAGTATAGTATACATTACATATACAGTACTAACATTTATTTGGTGATATAGTGCGTTGGTGAACGGAACGAAATAGGAACATCGATGTATTTCATATTAAATGCTGACATCTAGTAGGAAGAAGCAACATTAGAACCTAGTTCGTGAACTATCAACTAGATGGTGCACGGTGTACGTATTGATGTACTTGCAGTATAGTATACATTACATATACAGTACTAACATTTATTTAGTGATAAAGTGCGTTGGTGAACGGAACGAAATAGGAACATCGATGTATTTCATATTAAATGCTGACATCTAGTAGGAAGAAGCAACATTAGAACCTAGTTCGTGAACTATCAACTAGATGGTGCACGGTGTACGTATTGATGTACTTGCAGTATAGTATACATTACATATACAGTACTAACATTTATTTAGTGATAAAGTGTGTTGGGGAACGGAACGAAATAGGAACCTCGATGTATTTCATATTAAATGCTGACATCTAGTAGGAAGAAGTAACATTATGACCTAGTTCGTGAACTATCAACTAGATGGTGCACGGTGTACGTATTGTATACGATTATATTATTTGACGATTACATCTTCCGATAGATGTTCAGATTCATTAGAAATAGTTTTCGACAGTTTGGCACAATGAAGCGCTGCAGACAAGAAATCGAAATTGAGCGCGATATATACGCCGTTCTATTGAAAGTGGCAGGAAAGTGACAGAAGTTCACGCATCATAAATCAAGACCAATACAGTACATAGCAGTGCTATTCAAAACAGTATGGCGTTAGTCGTGCGGCACATTGACTCTGTGCTGTGGGTATGCTTGTGTATTGTCAATAGAAAAACTAGTTGTGGCTGAGTACCTCGTGTGTATATGCGCAGTAGTGGACGGATACTGGTCTGCCACTTAAAAAAAAAAAACGATGTATAGCTTTCGGAGGCTCATTACAGAAGTTCGGAGCGTAAACTTTGTCCCGTGTAAAGCCAATCTTCGTCAGTTAAAGTTCCAAACTATAAACAATTTGAGAGAGCCTGCAAGGCATTATCTCACTGATTAGATGATTAAATACGTGCCCAAGATTGCCAATATTCGCACTTCATCTAGCTCATTCTGTTTAATGGGAAATTATGTCGCAACGATGTGAGATAACCACTTCGCAAATAATATGTTTATAATTTTCGCGTTTTTTTTTATATTATACTTCACATTTCACGCTGTTAGATACAATTTTTTATTTGCCCGGAAAATGGAGCTTCGTGTTCGAGTCAGCGTCGCTAATACTTGATAAAATATACGGTCTGTACTTGATAAATATACATGAGTGTAGAATTAAATAATGGACTGTTGAGGCTATCAAAAGTGTTTTTAATCACGTTGTAAATAAAATATTTCAAATATCTCGAGGTACTAAATTAATTACGTTTTTTATGTTTTCAATTGAAGAGCTTGTAAATGAACGAATCGATTTTTTTTTTGTAACAAATTACAGGTTTATAAAAAATATTTTAATATTAAAAAATATATATTCTTGAGCGCTAAACAAATATCTCTCCGGAAGAAAGCAATAAAACAAATAAGAGAATAAATTTTGCATAACCAAGCAAATTTTTTTTCATTTTTTCGTACTAGAATATAAATTATTATTGGTATTATTGTTGGTTTTTTTTCCGGGGCGTTCTGGAACGACACGAGATCGAGAACGAACCTCTTCAAGGCTTAAGGAGATTAGGATTCCGACCATAGTCTTAAGTTAAAACGAAGACATATTGCTACATTTTTGTATGATAAAATAATATGAGATTTTAGTGAGTTGCGTTTGGGAGCTTGAGTGCAGCCAAAAAATAAATTGATTCGAGTTAAAATTGAAGATAAAAACAGAAGAAATTGGTATACAACATAACCTTTACAAGTTGCGTATAAAAAAACGAAAGTTATTGCTTTTTCTAAATATATTTCATCATCTACTATTTCGACACTTTCTTTATTTACATATTATAATAATTGGTCGTCATTTCCTGTTCTAACTTTGCCTTTTTTTCCTCAAATATCATGGAATATAAATATCGATATCGAATTTTGACATTTATTGCATTCCTCGAGCAATTGTTCGAGATTTTTGAATGATTTCAGATCGACTATGAATAATTCAAATCGCCTTTTGCGTTTATTATTTCAAAAACATACAAAGTGCGATATTAAAGCACGTGTTAAAAGATTTCAACAATTCTGGACAGACGTATCTTCAATAAATGTTTATAGACATTATTTCAACGTCCAGAAATATTTCTCTGTGCTATTTCTGATTGGGTTCAGCTCTTGGGCTGTGTAGGAAGTACACTCTTGAGCGATCAAAATATAAAAATTCAAGTTTTAGTTGCGAAGTAATTTTTTTTTTTATAAGAAAGACATTTTATTTGGACTAGTTTCGCGATTTGTATTAAGCTTGTACAAATCAAACAAAACTTAAGAGAAAACTAGAAAAAAATTCTGTTTTTTTTTAAGTGAAGAAAATCCATTGATGTGATAAAAGTAGAAGGATTATGTCGTTTTTTACTTTTTCGTTGTGGAATGCATTTTTTTTTTATAAATTCAGAAAGGGTAATTCAATTTATATATAAAATTTTAGATACTTAATGCAATTTCAATTCTTAGAAAACAAAATTATGTAACTACAATAATTAATCGTAATTTGTTAATGTAAAAAAATTAATAACAAAAAAATTAAATCAGGGAACATTTGCATTTGTTTCGGATGTACATTTCAATAATCTTTCGGTATTATTAGATTATTCATGAATGGCAAAAGACCTAAAACTGGCTTAACGTAAACAAATGGCGGTCTATATGATGATTTCTTCCATACAACAACGCACTTTATATTTATCAAACACTCGGTATTTATAGACACGAAAATAATTCGATATGTCTCGCGGAAATACAACAAATATCACAATATTAATTGCTTTAATGGCAACACTAGCGCGGATAGATGGGCGCATATAATTAGAATGAAAATAAAATTTGGTTTATATTCGAATTTTTGTTTTTCATTTTACAAGGCGAAATTTTCGTCCACCACCAAATTTTTTTGTTTTTCGATCCTCCGGTTCTGGAGCTTGGATTATTTTTGTGAAGTGAAACTTCCATAGGTGCGGTAGGGCAAATTGGCCTGAACGTCACGAAAAGTAAAACACGCTACGACATCGACAAATAGAAATGCACCCACTAGTGCATCATACACAAAATTTACATTCTTTCAACCTGCCCATCGCGAATTTGATAAACAATTTTTCAATAGTCCGCTAGGTACAGTGTGGTCGATGTGAAATGAATGCTACGCGCATGCGCCGCGTGTACTGTGCGTATACGTAGCATAAGGCAACCAGTAGACGCTTGCGTATTTTATTATATATTACACAAACACACCTTAATCTTTTAGCTAACAATTTGTTTATCAAATTCGCGACGAGCAGATTGAAAGAATGTAAATTTTATGTATGATGCACTAGTGGGTGCATTTCTATTTGTCGATGGCTCTTTTAGCTAACAATTTCCATTGTGTGAAAAGTAAAATGGAGAAAAAGACAAGTACAGACAGAGTGCGAGCCTTTAGAGAACGGAAGAAAGTGAATAAACCGCCAAGAAAAGTGCCAACAAGTACCTTGGAAAGAAGTAGAGAGTATCGAGCCAGGCAAAGGGTGTTAAGGAAACACGGTGTACAACATAACCTTCCAACGACCTCAAATACACTGGATGAATCGATACCGTCGTTAAGTGAGGACACAGTGAGTGGTATAGAGAATTTGAATGCCACTGATTCAGGCACGTGAAGATATCATGTGAGAGATCAACAAAATGAATCTGATACAGCTGAGCGAGCCATCGACAAATAGAAATGCACCTACTAGTGCATCATACACAAAATTTACATTCTTTCAACCTGCCCATCGCGAATTTGATAAACAATTTTTCAATAATCCGCTAGGTACAGTGTGGTCGATGTGAAATGAATGCTACGCGCATGCGCCGCGTGTACTGTGCGTATACATAGCATAAGGCAACCAGTAGACGCTTGCGTATTTTATTATATATTACACGAATACAGCTTAATCTTTTAGCTAACAATTTGTTTATCAAATTCGCGACGAGCAGATTGAAAGAATGTAAATTTTATGTATGATGCACTAGTGGGTGCATTTCTATTTGTCGATGGCTCTTTTAGCTAACAATTTCCATTGTGTGAAAAGTGAAATGGAGAAAAAGACAAGTACAGACAGAGTGCGAGCCTTTAGAGAACGGAAGAAAGCGAATAAACCACCAAGAAAAGTGCCAACTTGGAAAGAAGTGGAGAGTATCGAGCCAGGCAAAGGGCGTTAAAGAAACACGGTGTACAACATAACCTTCCAACGACCTCAAATACACTGGATGAATCGATACCGTCGTTAAGTGAGGACACGGTGAGTAGTATAGAGAATTTGAATGCCACTGATTCAGGCACGTGAAGATATCATGTGAGAGATCAACAAAATGAATCTGATACAGCTGAGCGAGCCATCGACAAATAGAAATGCACCCACTAGTGCATCATACACAATATTTAAACCAAACTCCTCTTTATAGACTGTACGACATTACATGCTAATAATGCTTTCAGAGTGTTAATCAAAATCAAAATCAAATCGTTAGAAAAAATGGAAAAAAAGGAATGCATAAAATCAACTTTTCCTAGTAGCTAAAAAGTTTCACTTTTACCGCGCGAGTGTCTCACGCATGTTTTTTTTTACATTTATTTCTGATAAAACAAAAACCAAATGTATACAGTGGATCAAAGAATTATGTAAATAAATAAGAAATTGTTAGCTAACAAAAAAATAAATTAAATTATGTATATATGTTTCACCATCGGCAAAGTTCGTACGATTTAATTTCCGTTTTCATAAAACAAGATATTTACTCGAACGTATATTTGAATATAATTTTAATAAGTAACCTTAGCCTCAGTGTCTAGTATCCATGGCTTCTGCAGAGGAGGGTAGTTGCAATGTTGTTTATTCTATATTAGTCGCTACCAAAGCCAGAGGGTTCGCCCTCTCAAAGAGCCTCTGCAAATATATAAATGAAATCCTAATAAGCCGGAGCTCATAATAACGGAATAAATCTTCTGAGATCCTTTAGACAAATACATGAAGCGGTCGTTGCTGTTGCTGCAGATTGATTTTTAGAAAAGTCCGATATCAGTTCAATAGTTAATGTATCGTCCATGAAAAGGCGAATTTGTTGTATCAGGTAGACGCTTTGTAGAAATAATAAAACCTCGATTAGTTAAAGAGTCCGCAATCCTAAAGACTGGTTGGAAACAGCACGCCATGCCGATCTATCCTGAGCTAATTCCTTCATCTCCCTACAGCTATTCTTCTCAACGTCTTCAACTATCTGACTCACATACTCCAATCTAGGCCTACCTACCCCTCTCTTTCCCTCCACTCTACCTTCTATGATCAATTGCATAATCCCCCCATGCCTAAGAATATGCCCTACTAATCTGTCTCTCCTACGCTGTAACACTCTCCAGATACTTCTCTTCTCCCCTACTAACTCTAGTACAGCTTCATTTGTTACTTTATCTTCCCAACCAATCCTCATCATCCTCCTATAACACCACATTTCGAATGCTTGTAATCTACGCTTCTCTTCCGTTCCTATAGTCCACGCCTCACACCCGTACAGTGCTACACTCCAAACATATACCTTCAGTAATCTTTTTCTAATACCCATGTCAATATTTGATCTTAAAATCTGTTCCTTTTCTACGAATGCCTTCCTACCCTGTGCTATCCTACACTTTATATCTACCTTGCTTCGATTATCTTTTATGATTCTACTGCCTAAATAACAAAAATCTGACACTTCTTCGATTCTATTATCTCCTATTGTGATCTTCATTTTTCTACTGCATTCCTTTTTGTCACACCTCATCACTTTAGTTTTACCTATATTTATTTTCATGTTAAAATCCCTAGTCAATACTGTCTGCATACCATTCAATACCCTTTCTAAATTCTTTTCGCTTTCTTCCAATATAGCTATATCGTCGGCGAATCTCAACATATATATTTTCTCTCCCTGTACATTCACACCTACACTATACTCTTCTTTTACTTTGTTTATTGCATCTTCTATATATAGATTAAATAATTTAATAAACCTCGATTAGTTAAAGAGTCCGCAATCCTAAAGATTGGTTGGAAACAGCACGCCATGCCGATCTAGAAAAACCTCGATTAAGAAATGTATATTTACTTCGATGGGAATCATTCTTTTAATATCTGTAAAAGCCTTAAATTAGGCCTTTTTTTCCGCTGCATTGAAGATTTATATCAGATATCAAAGATTTTTGTGAATATTCTTAAATCGGGAGATATCCATATTTTTCTTGCACCAGAAAAACGTGGTAATGAACATTTTAGAATCTTTATGTTATTTCTCCGAGATTTCGCATAATGTAACAATTGATTTATAACAAAAAAAAAATTATTTAAAATTGAACGAGTTAAAAATTCCCTCCACTTCGCTAATAATACTTTTTTTAATTAATAAAGAATTCTCCACATAATTTTCAAAATTTAAACATTACAAATGACCTTTTGATACCCTTGTAAAAATTCTTTAGCCTTCCAAAGGGTTTATATGGGCCTAAACAAACTTTTTTGACACTTATAAATTCATTGTTTCAAGATTTAATAATAAACTTTAAAACTACATTTACAACACTAAAAGTTATTTTTAATATGACCTATATATACAAAAAAAAAAAAGGTTTTGATTTAATTGACAAAAAAGTTCTTTTGCTAACGTTTCGATATACAGATCTTTTTTTTTTTGATTAATAGAGAATTTTGGTAGTGGTCTGCGCATAGGGTTATGTTTATTTGTGGTTATATAGTACCAGTGGTGCCAGACAACAAAAAATACTCTAGGTCTAACAATTTTATTTTGTCACTATTTTATAGCTATCAAATTAAGAGCTATGAGCTGTCAAATTCAGTGTGTCAATCTATTATTAGTGTATACATAATGTAGTGAGAAATTACACAGAGGAACCGAGTAGTTACGTATTCCAAAACTCGAGTAAACGAACCTGATTATATGTGTACTGTATTGCTAAGTTTATTTTATTTAAATTCTTAGATGTAGAGTATTTTTTTGTTGTGTGGCACCACTGGTACGGTATAACCCCAAATAAGCACAACCCGATGCGCAGACGACTACCAAAATTCTCCACCAATAAAAAATAAAAAAATGAGCTGTATATTTGAATATAAGCGTAAATTTCAATAGGTAACCTTTCGTTAAATCGAACGTAAATTTACGGAATTTTAACATTTTTTGATGAAACTCATTTCGCTAATATTTCTTTTGTACGTACCTAGTGTCGAAGTCTAACATGTTTACTATATTAAAATCAAATGTATGATTTTCATCAATTCCACTTAGTTTCTTTATACAAAAATCTGCATGAATAACGGTTGAGGATACGAAAAGCTTTTTTCTACGTTCGCGTTTGCTACAAAATATCCAAATTTATTCATTACCTGACTCAATTCAACACATGGACACTCATCGACATCATCACACAGTCATCTAAAGCGACGATTTTTTTTTTTAATTTTACGCTACATTTTTTTTTTTACGTCGAATGAAATATTTGTACGCTTATTAGCCGATATTGAAACAAAGAACTGTATTTAGACAAGGTATCAGAAAAGGAAACGATTGATGTGGTGGCAACGTTTCGACCGATCCTTCGTAGACTTTCTCAAGCGCGGAGGGAATAAAACAGGCTTGAAGAAGTCTACGAAACGTTGCCACATTAATCGTTTGCTTTTGTGATACTTTGCGCTTGGACCCAATCATTTAGCTACTGGACGAACAAATGTTTGTGTCGGTTCTTCGGCACAGCACCAGTTCGTGTCGACCGTACCGCTACCAGAACAAATACTACATTGTTTACGCACACTGTTTTCACAGACGCCGCACGCTGCTCGTATACAACTGCACACGTGTCAGACAGATCCTGGAACACGCGTCGCGACGCACGCCGTCCGTGCTGAAGAGAACTGGGGGCCAGAGAGAGCCCAGGCGGTTGTTCGCTGGTTAATGCGACCGCCAGGCGAATAGCGCGACGCTTATATGGATGATGGATGGGGATGGAGTATGGTGCGTTGTAGAAGGTGGGACGGAGAAGGATAGCGTGCTGGATCGAAAGGAGCAGCAGCTTTGGGGCGCCACGTGACGGCAGGACGACCGAATCGTCCAGCCGCTTCGATGTTACGTAATATATGCGGCGTGGAGAAATGACATGGCGCGAAGGAGAATATAATATGCGATATTATAAGGTTTTAATGGTACCCAAGTGCCGAATTGAGAAATTAAGAAAACAGTCATATCTATATCTTTTTTTATAGTTTCGGTAGGACCAGAAAATTGGTCATCAAAAAATAGCATGGTTAATAAAATTTGGAACGTTGATGAGATAAATTAAATTAAATTTTTTTCATTTTTGTACAATAATTTGTTGTACCCAAAGGATGGGGCTTTCGCATTTTTGATTTTCTTATCTTTTTACATTTCCAATAACATGTCGAAAAAAAATCACAACTTTCACAAAAAAAAGACGAATTTTCAGACATTGTTTTATCGAGGAAGCTTGCGAAAAAAAAAGATTTTTTTTTAACCGTTCCATAGCTAGACATCTTATCTACAATCTGTAAAAGTTGCGTAATTTAATTTGCTTTCGTTTAATAGTTGGGCTAAAGTTAGTAAACCCTTGCAATCCATCATCTAATTCAACATAAAAACTTGATTTGGGCCATTTTTAGCATAGCGTAGTGTAAGGAATTCATAATAGATGGTGCTGATTTACGAATACATTCTTTATGAAGTGAGAAATCTGTGTATTTTATACGAAGTGTTATAAAATTATATAAATTAAAAAGTGCATAATTTAAAAATAAAAATGTAAATTGTAAATAAAGTATAAGTAATAAATAGCGACAGAACATTTATTAAAAGTATATTTGGTGTATGCGCGTGCGTTACTATTGCAACGTTGCCACATTTCAATATACGAATAAAAAACAATCTAATAAATAACATATCTTTCAATATTATGTGTTCATTAATTCTTAAATCAGAAATAATTATCGATGGAGTGTTTATGTATTCCTTTTCTTGTGTGTATTTGTTGGTAGAAGTTTGTCCCTAATTTGGAGACGCTGATATCAATAGCTAGATGCGCATTTCGAAGGTTATGCCCCCCTCTTCAATATAGCACAAGATAAACACTAAATAAAATATCTCTGCCAATGTTTATTCAAATAAATGGTATAAAAAAAAATCAAAAATCAAAACGAATCTATATCTCCGATCGAAATAAACCAAAATAAAATATCAGGCGCAAGGATAAAAACTAAATTACACGTGTTTGTTAAGATGCAATTCTGTACATATATAGAAAGAAATATTTAATAATTCGAAATTAAATTTTTAAGTTACTGAAAAATTCGAGGTAAATTTGGCTAAACATATGTGTGCACATAAATCGATTATATATATTCTTTTGAAAAAAAATCTCTCTGAATGGTAATTAATATGACGTTTAATATTGTACATTGCCAAAATTTGTAGTATCCCCTTAATTATTAATTCCTTCGCGCTGGCATTCTAGCAACGACATCTTTTGAATATTTGAAGAAAGAAAAAACCTTATTGTACTTGCAGAGTTGCAAAAAGAAACCGAAAATTTATAATATATTTGGCAGTAATACTAAAAAGCTTCGTGGCGCAATATAGATAGATGGTATATGTGCGAACTGTTTCCTCGTGGGGCTCACGTGACCCCGATCGATCGCCTAATAACACAATAGTGTAGCCTGGGGACTCATTAGCTACGTTTACAATGGCCCTAATAAAAACCACAACATATAGTCATGTGGCACATACAAAACGCATCATAAGACGCGCAATGGAGACGCCTTAAGGTTATCTATCTGTCAATGCAAGTATAAACAAACAAAACATGACATTTCTCTCACTTATCTGTCACATTTAATATTACATACTGTCAAATCCTTAAAGCAGTTATAACGAAAGTATTATGTCGATAAGTTTGACATATTAAGGATTTTAGAACGACGCTTTGCGTAAATGAACTTGCCTAATATAAAGAGATGGTTGAGAGTTTCTTTGATTTTTTTTAAGATTGATACTTGACTTAGGATGTAACGAATTATTAAATTGATAATTAGATGAATTCTGTTAAAAAATCAAGATTATATATATAACGTATAAATTTGAAAATATTTCAAGTAGTTCACTTCTGCGGACGCAACTTCTATTTTCCAGCAATACCAAATTTAATAACTATTCAGTACGAATATTCTGTACATTAGATTTGATCTGGTCCTTTGATACAGCGACCAGATATTCGATTTTGGGACTATTAGTAAGTTCGCAACATCATATAATAATGTCCGTTCGAACGAACGGTGCATTTATTATACACGGTCCCCTTGAATCCCTTTGCTCGATCACGTACTGTTTAGTGGGTTTGAATCATATTTTAGCGGCATTATTGTTTGCACGATTACAGGAAGGATTATTACCCAAATCAATAGACCCGTTGGGGGAAATTGAATACAAACTTTGCCCTAATAGATGTATTATATGTATTATAGATCACGCACATTGGACTTACGTCACGCATTCAACGAAGAAGCGAATAAATAGTTGATGATTTTTGAAGTGAAACTTTTATAGGCGCGGTAGAGGGCAAATTGGCCTGAACGTCACGAAAAGTGAAACGCTTCTCTTTCTCCGAATCCAAGCGGCAGTTGAGAGGAAAGAGAGGGAGAATCGTTTCTACTCTCTCCGTCGCATACGCCATAGGCTACGCGCATGCGCAGCGTGACGCTTTTCTTTCTCCGACTCCAAACGGCAGTTGAGAGTAAAGAGAGGGAGAATCATTTCTACTCTCTCCGTCGCATACGCCATTGGTTACGCGCATGCGCAGCGCGACGCTTCTCTTTCTCCGACTCCAACCGGCAGTTGAGAGGAAAGAGAGGGAGAATCGTTTCTACTCTCTCCGTTGCATACATCATAGACACGCTACGCGCATGCGCCGCGCGTATTTGTAGCATAAGGCAACATAAGTAGACGCTTGCGTATTTTATTATATATTACACAAACACAGCTTAATCTTTTAGCTAATAATTTGTTTATCAAATTCGCGAAGAGCAGGTTAAAAGAATGCAAATTTTTGTGTATGATGCACTAGTGGGTGCATTTCTATTTGTCGATGGCTCTTTTAGCTAACAATTTCCATTGTGTGAAAAGTGAAATGGAGAAAAAGACAAGTACAAGACAGAGTGCGAGCCTTTAGAGAACGGAAGAAAGCGAATAAACCGCCAAGAAAAGTGCCAACAAGTACTTTGGAAAGAAATAGAGAGTATCGAGCCAGGCAATGGGCGTTAAAGAAACACGGTGGACAACATAACCTTCCAACGACCTCAAATACACTGGATGAATCGCTACCGTCGTTAAGTGAGGACACAGTGAGTGTTATAGAGAATTTGAATGCCACTGATTCAGTCTACACTGATGCCGTCTACACGTAAAGATACACGCGGTGTGAGAGATGAACGAAATGATACAGCTGAGCCATCGGCAAATAGAAATGCACCCACTAGTGCATCATAAACAATATTTAATCCAAACTGCTCTTTATAGACTGTACATTACATGTTAATGATGCTTTCAGAGTGTCAATCAAAATCAAAATTAAAATCAAATCGTTAACAAATGGAAAAAAAGCAATGCATAAAATCAACTTTTCCTAGGAGCTAAGAAGTTTCACTTCTACCGCACGAGAGTCTCACGCATATTTTTGTTTACAACGGTATTTTTGTCAAATCATTTTTTGTAACAATACTTTCCAAATATAATATTGTATAAAAAAAAGCGATTGGAAATTTAAAAAAGCTATAATGATTTTTAGCTCGTAACATTTTTCTAAAAACTTTTTTTTTTCATTTGCGTCCAAATTATGTTGCCAAACATTTCTGACGTGTAAACATCACTATTAAAGTCTGACAATTTATGTCATTTTTGACAAATATATTAACAAACAATTTCCGATCTAATAAAAGCTTTTAATTGCAATTTTCATTACGTTGGCACATTACCATCGAATTCGGTGCTTACAAAGCATTATTGCTGAAGTGTTTGTTCATAATCGCACGTTTCATCTAAAATTATGTCAATCAAATTCCCGCATTCGTCCAATAATTCGTAACGAATTGATTTTCATTGACGCCTACCATCTCATTTAAGATGTGTGTTCTAAAGCAAATGGCATCCCAGTCAACTGGGACAGCCCGCCCCTTTCCATGCTCACTATTTAAGTGCATTTGCATGGCCATTAAGGACCAAAATAACGTCTTTGCGAATCGTTTGCGATCAAATTATCGCAATCAAATACCGAATAGTGAAGAAATATTTCGAGTTTGTTTAGTAAAATTAATAGTTTATACTCAGAGCAATTTGTTTTTATTAATATGCGAATGACGATGGCGCTATGCATTTCGAAATGCGCATCTAGATGTTTTTTTTATTTTGCAATATTCTATACACGTTTTTTACTGTATAATAAGTCGCTAATGTACGAAAAAAAAAACAGATTTCAGATTATTTCTTAGACCGAATATAAGACGTATTCTATATAGATATGATTGAAACTGAAGCTAGAATGTGACGTAATAAGAAGAGATATTGACGTATTGGTATATTGGCACCGTCTGACACGATTACTGTCAATTAAATGTCTTGGTAATTACATTATTGCTTCGTCATATTTCATAGAGATGCAAATTTAGACCGACAGTCTCTCTGGAATTCTGATTCTGGATGGCCTAATCACAACTGAAAATGAATCTAAAGATAGATTTTGCTAAGTGCTGTGGGATGTATATTTAGACTATGAATTTCTCGTGTCAATCAAATTATTATCCAGTTCAAGACTTTTTATATAATTTTTTTAACTATATTAGGAAAATCGCGAAGATGATTTTGTTTATTGTATCGATTTTTCACAAATTTGTAAAAAATAAATCATTTTTCAACGCTAAAAGTCGATAATATCTCCGAAACAATCAAATATAGATAAAATAATATTTTCCAATCACGTGGTGACGTAAAATGAGCTCATGTCTTGTACGGCGCATTTTTTTGGGAAAATCCGCAAATAATCAGATAGTTCACGGTCGGGGGTAGGTGCGGAATTGTATTTGGCGATCGGAGAGAACCCGTGCCACTCCGTCAACAGTAGAAATGCATTTGGCACGCAGAAAGGGTCGCGCGTGTGTTACGAATACCCAATGGAATACAGCGCGCCATATGACGGGGAATGGTAAATAGAAAATAGCGATGTGTAGTTCACTCTGAACGGTTCAATCAAATGACGGGCGTACTGTGACGATGTTTTGCAATGACCTATAGGTCACTATGACGTATAGGTCGTGAACTATCAACTAGATGGTGCACGGTGTACGTATTGATGTACTTGTACTATATATATACTTGCAGTATAGTATACATTACATATACAGTACTAACATTTATTCAGTGATAAAGTGTGTTGGTGAACGGAACGAAATAGGAAACTCGATGTATTTCATATTAAATGCTGACATCTAGTAGGAAGAAGCAACATTAGGACCTAGTTCGTGAACTATCAACTAGATGGTGCACGGTGTACGTATTGATGTACTTGTACTAAACCATTCATGAATCACAACGGCTCGTAAACGATGCAGTATAGTATACATTACATATACAGTGCCAATAGCAGTACTAACATTTATGTGATAAAGTGTGTTGGTGAATGGAACGAAATTATATTCGTTTATATGTTTTGTATAAATTATAAACATTGTTGTTTTTTCTTCCTCATTCTTAATAAAAAATAAGTATTGTAATATTTCAATTTATTTATTTTTTACTATTTAATATTTTTATATTGAGAAAACAAGAGATATGTGCATGTATTTCATATAAGTCGTGAACTAGTTCATTTTAAGAAGATGTTAGTAGTTCACGACCTATAGTTCGTGTTATGGTACATTGAAATGAATTACGAACTAGGTCCTCAAAGTGACCTACAGTTTGCCATCGCTAATACAAAAAGGAATAAAAATCGCTTCGATATCGAAACATCTGAAGCTCTGATGGAATTTAGTAACAGCAAAAAGTGGATTTGACCAATCGTAAATTGCACTGACTTCTCTCCCGGGGCAGAAATATATATTTGAAGAGTGCGATTGTCACATTTGACATGCAACGCTATAAAAACCAGACAACAATCGACAATCCTAATCGAAGTGTTTAAGCAACTGGAACCGTCAGTTTCCAATTCCAAAAAGAAAAAAAAACGTTCCAACATGAATTATCGCCCACTCAAGTTATACCCAATTCTAAGCCTGCTGCCAACTGTGGTCATATGCGCCGGTCACGTTCGTTCGACCACCGAACCATCAATGTCCCTGATTGCGCTGCCCATTATCATCTTGGCAACGGTACCATTTCGCATGCTGATCTACCGGTACGACTTACATTTGGCTCAACAGCTCTTCTGGATCCCGCACGCTATTCTATACGCAACTTTACTTCATTTTGCGCGCACTATCGTTAAGTACAAGTCGTACGTGAGTTTGGACTGGACGTCCTCGTTGCCACCAAAATGGTACGAAATGAATTTTATTTTATTTTCTGTGCCACGTTTCAATCGAGTCATTTTGCGTTCTTTCGTACGTTTCTAAGCTAAATTTTCAGATTTCCAATTTTCAGATTGAACGTATTTGGGAACTAAATGCCAAATTCTGATAACCAATATCAAAGATTAATGTGATGTGGGGGCATCCAAAATAGCAATAATTATTACTTTCTATTCAAGGTTAATTGCGTTCTATTTCCCAGCGACATGTTTTCAGATGGCGTTCAAGATGGATCTGCATATCTTGAAGCGTTCATATTTTCAAATATTCTTCCTGACAGTAATTGGGAGTCTGTTTAATGCGCTTATGTTGGGTGTTTTGATGAAGTATACGTTAAATACGAATTGGACAATGTTGATGGGCATGCTCTTTGGATCGATCTGTACTATAAGTGAGGCAGCACATAGAATTCAAGTGGCCAATGAAATGGATAAATATAAACATTTGATCACCGTTATGGAAGGTGAATGTTTAATAGGTAAGGTAAAGGTAAAATAGCGCACAGAGAAAATGGTTTTCTGATGCCTTATGGACATTTTTGACTTTCATCAAATATCCATTCATGTATTGCGTGGTGGGGGTAGAAGACAAAATGGAATACGTACATTTTTGAGCAATAAAATCTTTACTCGTGTAGTACTAAAGCTTGCCACACAATAGTGAATTTTTTTTAAGTACCAAAACTAAATCTTTTCATTAAATCCCGAAATACAACATTTCAGACTGCGATTGTCTTTTAGTTTTAGTTCTCTTGTTGCTATCGTAACGGCCGACTGCTAAAAATAAATGTTTAAAAATCTTTTGATTAGGTACTGCTACCGGTATACTCATGATGGAATTAATATTGGCGATGATCGAGGATGTTTTCACCTCTTGGTTTGATGTTATGTTTTTCTTGATACGCCAACTTGGTATTGCCATTGCTATTGGTTTAATTATTGGCTATTTCGGTAAATCTATGATCCTTCGTATGCACAACGACAGAATGGGGCTTTTGGGTATTTCCTTTGTCTGCACATACCTCGCGTACTATGTGACGGCCGTATCGGGTGCTAGTGGTGAATAACTAAATATAATTTGATGATCACATTATCTATTATCATCTTCTTTCAACGATAAAAGATTGCTGCAAGCATTTTCTCAACTACTCTAAATTGCGGCGGTCAGAAGCCAAGGGGTATTTATTTAAGTAACATTTTTATTATATTTGAGTTAAATACGTCTAGATATTAGCGATGTGTAGTTCACTCGCGAACGGTTCAATCAAATTACGGGCGTACTGTGACGATGTTCCGCAACGACCTATAGGTCACTAGGACCTAGTTCGTGAACTATCAACTAGATGGTGCACGGTGTACGTATTGGTGTACTTGTACTAGACCCTGAACCCGTCGTGTACTAAACCGTTCATGAATCACAACAATGCAGTATAGTATACATTACATATACAGTACTAACATTTATTTAGTGATAAAGTGTGTTGGTGAACGTAACGAAATAAGAAACTCGATGTATTTTATATTAAATGCTGACATCTAGTAGGAAGAAGCAACATTAGGACGTAGTTTGTGAACTATGAACTAGATGGTGCCCGGTGTACGTATTGATGTACTTGTACTAGGTCCTGAACCCATCGTGTACTAAACCGTTCAGTACACGACGATGCAGTATAGTATACATTACATATACAGTACTAACATTTATTTAGTGATAAAGTGTGTTGGTGAACGGAACGAAATAGGAAACTCGATGTATTTCATATTAAATGCTGACATCTAGTAGGAAGACGGAACATTAGTAAAAAAAAAGTGGTAATCAATCATTCTATATTTAGTGAACAGTAAATAACTTTGAATCAAAAATACTCGAAATATGATTTTGGTCATTTATATCCCTTGGCTTCGGGACCTCCTTAATTATCTTCGTTATTCACTTTATCTGTTCATCATATTCTCACCATATATCTTTAATAGTTCCCTTCTTAATTCCACGGTCAATTGTAGGATCTTCAAATTAGCTCCTTTCTATCAAAAGAAAACATTGGCTAGGTACTACAACTACCATAAATTTAATATCTACCATACTTTTATTGATCTCTGAAATGTTACTACCTGAAAATGACAAAATGCTGTAGGGTCTTTAGCGAGTGTAGTAGTCTGCTTGAAAATAGCGGCGGAACGGGCACGATATGGTAACGAAATTGACCATTTGCTGTTGACCTTTTGGGATAATATAGTCGCCATCGGCAAACCATATTTCTTTGTGGCCATTTTGGGTATCTGCTTCGAACGAATATACTATATTGGTGTGCACGATTATTTGGAATTGGCAAATATTGCCGTCCTATATTTTATGTCAAGTGTTACGAGGTGAGATATATATATATACCCCGAATTTCATCATTTAACACCAAATAGATTTGCACACATTCTTATTTTTCAATGAACAAAATACACGAATGCTTTCGCAAAGGTGAATTTGACCAAATTTTCGACAACTCGACATTGCAAATGAGTTATCTTCTTGCGATAGCCCCCAAAAAAGAGAAGCTCTAATATCGGGCTAATATTTTAGAATAATTGGATTTTTGATTGTATCCCCGGTGATAAGTCGCACGGGCTATGGCGTAGATTTTAAAGGTATACTTTTTATAATGTGGGCACCTCAAAAGAGTATCGTTTCTCTATTGTGTGCTTTATCTATTTTCCATAATATAAAACTGCAGGTATAAAAACATATCAGGAATACGAAATAAATTGAAAAATAAACCATATTTCTTCTAGAGCATGGCAGTAGAATGCATTGGCGGTATCACCACTTTATTTTTATTCACCTTACTTATAAACTCAAACACCGTTCCGCTACTTCTAAACTTGTTCAGCTTTAGAGAATTATCGATCATGAAAAGAACAAATATGAACAACTGCATGAAATATATTCTAGACAAAAGAAAGCAAGTTATATCTCTCTTGAAAATGAACAGGTAAGAATGAACTGTTATTACACGGCGGAAGTAAAAAAATCCCATCGATCGTTAACAAAGTGCCAAACACGATATAGATTTCTATCAGACGCAAATTGGCCACTAGTTCTTGATATTACGCGCCTGAAGCATCCATATAGATTGAATAGCAATCATGAAGGTGACAAACAAGGGGCTGACGATTTCTTCGGGGATTCAAGAGCCTCTTATTGCGTCGAATGCGATAAGGTGGTCCAAATTGACCCTACACCCAAAGAATACGCTGAAATGACCAAGTAAAGTCCAAGAATTGCGTAATATCCAATCGAAGTATCTCGTACGTATCGTAACGGAATCAATCTGTTTGATTTAGAGAGGCGAGATTGCGTGTCTTGAAATCTGAGAAAATATCTTACATTCGCCAATATGAGAAGGGACTATTGTCCCAGGAAGGTATTAGATCACTTCTGCAGGCGGTTGAGGTGGCTTTGGACTCTCCCGATTTAATTATTAAATTGGACGATTATTTTAAAGTGATAAAGAAACGTGTAAGTTCTAAACGTTCCATCAAGATAGCAATTATGCCAAGGCAAATTAGAAAAACACTTACTTTAAATGTTCTAGAACGTTCTTCAAAGATATAGTAAATGATTAATTACCGCAACATTATATTAGATATAGCTATATTGGAAGAAAGCGAAAAGAATTTAGAAAGGGTATTGAATGGTATGCAGGCAGTATTGACTAGGGATTTTAACATGAAAATAAATATAGGTAAAACTAAAGTGATGAGGTGTGACAAAAAGGAATGCAGTAGAAAAATGAGGATCTCAATAGGAGATAATAGAATCGAAGAAGTGTCAGATTTTTGTTATATAGGCAGTAGAATCACAAAAGATAATCGAAGCAAGGTAGATATAAAGTGTAGGATAGCACAGGGTAGGAAGGCATTCGTAGAAAAGGAACAGATTTTAAGATCAAATATTGACTTGGGTATTAGAAAAAGATTACTGAAGGTATATGTTTGGAGTGTAGCACTGTACGGGTGTGAGGCGTGGACTATAGGAAAGGAAGAGAAGCGTAGATTACAAGCATTCGAAATGTGGTGTTATAGGAGGATGATGAGGATTGGTTGGGAAGATAAAGTAACAAATGAAGCTGTACTAGAGTTAGTAGGGGAGAAGAGAAGTATTTGGAGAGTGTTACAACGTAGGAGAGACAGATTAGTAGGGCATATTCTTAGGCATGGGGGGATTATGCAATTGATCATAGAAGGTAGAGTGGAGGGAAAGAGAGGGGTAGGTAGGCCTAGATTGGAGTATGTGAGTCAGATAGTTGAAGACGTTGAGATGAATAGCTATAGGGAGATGAAGGGATTAGCTCAGGATAGATCGGCATGGCGTGCTGTTTCCAACCAATCTTTAGGATTGCGGACTCTTTAACTAACTATTGATTGAAAATCTAATCATGTATATGATATTTTTTCTAGAATTTTTACGACTTTCTTAAGAAATGTCTTATGCGATTGACAAGAAAGGTGGCTCGGACTCAATTGAAGCCCAACATGAAGTTTAGAAGAAGATGTTATATTATAGCTCACCATATCTATTTCACTTTGTTATGTATCACTGTTATTTTAGTACACGTTTTATTGGAGGTGCTTTATTTCGTTCTAAAAGGTCTGATGGATAATGAATTATTATATGTTCAGTTAATACTATTTTTTTGGATTTTTTTCCAACAGCAACGTGGAAACCTCATGAGTATATCGTGGTACAAATGGTGAATTGGTTAGTCGTTTTCTTCGAGGTTTTTTATGTAACGCGAATCTTCGTGAAAATCATGGCTTTATCGCACTCGCACATAAGCCAAGGAATTATGTTGTATTTTACGTAAACAATTTACATAACATAATTGAATTAAATCATATTATAAAAGTCTTTGTATCGAATCGCCCAATCACCCAAAAACCGATCAGTCATTTGTTTGTTGTGCTATTGAAGATTTTACGTTTCGAAATGTACATTTGCATTTATATGCTATACATATTTCGAATTACGGTTTTCGGGTGATTCAGTTTTATGATCTTAAATTTGTAAGAATTCCATTTTAGAGAATTTATGAATATTTTGGACATGACCAGTTTTATTACAAAAACATGTTGTGTCACTGCAATGACCACTATATACATGAATTATGGAAAAAATGCCACCTGGGAAGACATACATAACATCTACTACTATGTTGTTATCTTCAAAACGTTGCAATGTCTTCCTATCATCCTCAACTTAGTACCGAAAATTATTCGAATGTGCGACAAGAATTACGATATTCGTATTGCCTATGCTTACGAAATCGGTCATGTAAGTGCTTACATAAAGATCGTATGGGATATGAATGCCATTAGATTAGTGCCCAGAAAATAGTCTCCTCCAAGTCCGATTCGAAGAGATCAAATACAATGTCCATTGTACAATCTGAGATACATTACGTGGCACTTTGAAACGTTTTTGCAGTGTCTAGTGATTGGCTACAACGAAGTTGCTGAAATGCTTGTGCAAATGATCCGCAACAAGAAAATTCGCGATATAATCCACAAGCAATTGGACGCAGACCGTTTGGCAATCACGAGGGAACTGGGTCTCATGCACAAATTCAGTCCTTGGATAGCAGTTTCGACGAAAACTAGGCAGGCCATCAAGTCCACATTGAACCATTTAAATCAAACTGTAGAGGAATTGCGAACATCAGGTTTGCATGATCCGAAATTACACCACACGGATTGGATCTGTTATTGTGAATTGAAGGTTTTGTGGATGCATACGAGTATGCGAAATTGCGCGAATCAATTGAAGATCGAATGCGTGCACTGATAAACTTGAAAATGGTCGAGTTGAGCTCGCCGAAGTCATTGTTCAAGGAGCTACAGTGGCTTCAGAATGAACAGATTGCGGAATATTTGTACGAAAATTCCAGTACCAGGGTTTGGGATGCCGGCAATGTAATCTGTAAAAAAGGTGAAATGTCCGATGGTGTATTCGTCTTGGTCACAGGTAACGCTAATGTTGCTCCAGTTTTGTTCAAAAATGACTAATCTATAACTCGAATCAATTGCCGTTGCAGGATTATTTAAATTAGTTTACGAGCCGGATGCAAATTTTATAAAGTTCCAGCAAGAGACGGGCTGTCTGCCGATTATGGATTACATTGCCTCAACGAAATTCGGCGAAACAATACAGGATTATATATTCGCCGGGAATAGTATTGGGGAATTGTGCGTTCTAACGCAACGACCCTACAATTGCACGATTGTTGCTGAAGTGCCCAGTCAAGCATTTGTCTTAAATCAACGATTGCTTTTACATTCAATTTCTCACGATGGTGATCCCGTCCATGGGTACCGTGAGAAATTACGAAAATATGCTAGTCGAATAATGTACGAAGAGGTGTCTTGAAATCTTTTAGATTGTCATCCCGTTTGTGGAAGTACGTCGCTATAAACATTTGTGTGTCTTTATTACAAGAAACAATAACGTACCAATCATACACACAAGATCAGATTCGGTTGTTATTGGAGAATGCCTTCCTGCCGAATTTGATTGCGTACAAAGTTCTTGTCCTTCATGAGCATATACACGATGTGATTCTTATAGATGGTATTGTCCAGGACACGGTTACTGCCGACCGATATATAGCCCCCTGTTATATACCCAGGTATTATTACGCACGTAAAAACTTAAATGGCACGCATGGACGGAAATTTAAAGTGCCGTATTTTTGTAAAATTCCAAATGTCATCAAATGCCCCCCCCTATTCCTGAAACGAGTAGAAAATATTTAAACTGAAAGCTTGTAATATAGAATATCACCCAAATACCGTAACAAGCATTAAGTAGCTAGATGTACATTTCAAGCGCTATGCGCACATCTTAAGTATAATGTAGAATATCACCCAAATACCGTAACCAGCATTAAGTAGCTAGATGTACATTTCAAGCGCTATGCGCACATCTTCAGTATAACATAGATTATCACCCAAATACCGTAACCAGCATTAAGTAGCTAGATGTACATTTCAAGCGCTATGCGCACATCTTCGGTATAATGTAGAATATCACCCAAATACCGTAACAAGCATTAAGTAGCTAGATGTACATTTCAAGCGCCATGCGCACATCTTCAGTATAATGTAGAACATCACCCAAATACCGTAACAAGCATTAAGTAGCTAGATGTACATTTCAAGCGCTATACACCCATCTTCAGTATAATGTAGAATATCACCCAAATACCGTAACAAGCATTAAGTAGTTAGATGTACATTTCAAGCGCTATGCGCACATCTTCAATATAATGTAGAATATCACCCAAATACCGCAACAAGCATTAAGTAGCTAGATGTACATTTCAAGCGCTATGCGCACATCTTCAGTATAATGTAGAATATCACCCAAATACCGTAACAAGCATTAAGTAGCTAGATGTACATTTCAAGCGCTATGCGCACATCTTCAGTATAATGTAGAATATCACCCAAATACCGTAACAAGCATTAAGTAGCTAGTTGTACATTTCAAGCGCTATGCGCACATCTTCAGTATAATGTAGAATATCACCCAAATACCGTAACAAGCATTAAGTAGCTAGATGTACATTTCAAGCGCTATACACCCATCTTCAGTATAATGTAGAATATCACCCAAATACCGTAACAAGCATTAAGTAGCTAGATGTACATTTCAAGCGCTATGCGCACATCTTAAGTATAATGTAGAATATCACCCAAATACCGTAACAAGCATTAAGTAGCTAGATGTACATTTCAAGCGCTATGCGCACATCTTCAGTATAATATAGAATATCACCCAAATACCGTAACAAGCATTAAGTAGCTAGATGTACATTTCAAGCGCTATGCGCCCATCTGCAGTATAATATAGAATATCACCCAAATACCGTAACAAGCATTAAGTAGCTAGATGTATATTTCAAGCGCTATGCGAAAGTGACAAATCAAAACGAACTGTTAAGAATTTACGCTAATGGTGCCTGAATTTGATGACATTATATGGTTTTCTAAATACAAAACATGAAATACAAGGCCACTGAATGAATATAATTTGGTATAATTCAAGCTCGGCGAAAGATTGTTTAAATTTTAATATGAATGCTTTAGAACGGTTAGAAAATTGGCGATATATAGCAATTTGGAAAATACGGGATGTGCAATACTGATGCTCTTGCCGGATAAAGATATGAACAATTACGAGCTGATGGATAAGTTGGAGGATCAATCTGAATTAGTTGGTCAAATCGAAATATATATCGGTATAAAATCTAACTATAATTGCTCCATTTTTAGGACACGGATGCTTCGGATTCCGCGATCTTAAATCCAGTTCGATTACGCGAAAAGAAAGTGCAGCCAATATTCAGCAAGCGGAATATAACGAGAAGGGTAAAGTATTTCTAGCCTTGTAATTTGTAATTATACATCGAATGGCGAAGGTAATGTTAAAAATGGTTAAGTATGTCGAATAAATTTTCATCTATATAAAAAGCATATTTTTGAAGAGTACTTTGCCAGTGTTGTATTTAACTGCATAGGTTAGATTTTTTACATTAAATAAAGAGTGCGAGTGTAAGATTAATTTATTCCTCGTGAAAAATAGGTACGTAACGCAAACAGAGTATTGGGCAGTATTGAATCATCCGAAGCAGAAATACCACGATACCGACCATCGCCAATAACGGTTCATGACAACTCGAAAGAAAATTACTTAATCCAGCCATTATCTATGCAAGACGTCAGCTACAAGAACAAAGAAATAAGTACCTTGGCCATTGCACCAAACGATCTGGGCTACAGTAAGGCCAAGATCTCTAGTAGTCACACCGCTTTCAATATAGACAAGGACCTGTTCACGATGGACCCAACACTGCGCAATAACAAAATTAGCACGACGAAAACGAATATTAGCAATACGCATGTGCAATCCGCAGCGCACTTAGAACAGTTGAGGCAGGCCTACGTCAATGCTAAAATACATCAGCGCAAATTTCCGGGTTTTATAAAGAAAGAGAATGATGACGATGATACGGATTGATAAATATTCTAATTTTAACTTGTATTGTTTTTTGTGCGTTTCGAAGTTTGGAGTTATAATTAATCATCTTGTATTCACGGTATTATAATAAACTTGCAAAAGAAAAAATTGGCTTGGAAAACGTTCGCCCTCTATGAACTTTATTTTGTACTTTAACTGAATAAGTTAAGATTTTAGATATCGTCAGTGATATACAAAAATCGAAAAATGACATCAATCTGATTCTTATCTTTATTGCGCAGGTTCAGAACTCGATTAAAAGTTCAAAGCAAATACTAGATATTGATACATCTGTCACATTTCAAAAGAACATATCGTCAGCGATGTGACAATACCACCTAGCCTACAAAAAATCGAAAAATGACATTACGTCACACTAATTCTTAGGTTCATTGCGCATGTTCAGAACATCTCTCAAGTTCATTACTAGTTCAAAGCAAATACGAGGTATTGCCACATCTGTCACATAGGACGTTATTTCAAAATAATATATCGTCAGCGATGTGACAATACCTCCTAGCCTACAAAAAATCGAAAAATGACATCAATCTGATTCTTATATTTATTGCGCATGTTCAGAACTCGATTAAAAGTTCAAAGCAAATACTGGGTATTGACACATCTGTCACATTTCAAAAGAACATATCGTCAGCGATGTGACAATACCACCTAGCCTACAAAAAATCGAAAAATGACATTACGTCACACTAATTCTTAGGTTCATTGCGCATGTTCAGAACATCTCTCAAGTTCATTACTAGTTCAAAGCAAATACGAGGTATTGCCACATCTGTCACATAGGACGTTATTTCAAAATAATATATCGTCAGCGATGTGACAATACCTCCTAGCCTACAAAAAATCGAAAAATGACATCAATCTGATTCTTATATTTATTGCGCATGTTCAGAACTCGATTGAAAGTTCAAAGCAAATACTGGGTATTGACACATCTGTCACATTTCAAAAGAACATATCGTCAGCGATGTGACAATACCACCTAGCCTACAAAAAATCTAAAAATAACATATTACGTCAAACTGATTCATAGGTTCATTGCGCATGTTCAGAACATCTCTCAAGTTCATTACTAGTTCAAAGCAAATACGAGGTATTGCCACATCTGTCACATAGGACGTTATTTCAAAAGAACATATCGTCAACGATGTGACAATACCTCCTAGCCTACAAAAAATCGAAAAATGACATCAATCTGATTCTTATATTTATTGCGCATGTTCAGAACTCGATTAAAAGTTCAAAGCAAATACTGGGTATTGACACATCTGTCACATTTCAAAAGAACATATCGTCAGCGATGTGACAATACCACCTAGCCTACAAAAAATCGAAAAATGACATTACGTCACACTAATTCTTAGGTTCATTGCGCATGTTCAGAACATCTCTCAAGTTCATTACTAGTTCAAAGCAAATACGAGGTATTGCCACATCTGTCACATAGGACGTTATTTCAAAATAATATATCGTCAGCGATGTGACAATACCTCCTAGCCTACAAAAAATCGAAAAATGACATCAATCTGATTCTTATATTTATTGCGCATGTTCAGAACTCGATTGAAAGTTCAAAGCAAATACTGGGTATTGACACATCTGTCACATTTCAAAAGAACATATCGTCAGCGATGTGACAATACCACCTAGCCTACAAAAAATCTAAAAATAACATATTACGTCAAACTGATTCATAGGTTCATTGCGCATGTTCAGAACATCTCTCAAGTTCATTACTAGTTCAAAGCAAATACGAGGTATTGCCACATCTGTCACATAGGACGTTATTTCAAAAGAACATATCGTCAACGATGTGACAATACCTCCTAGCCTACAAAAAATCGAAAAATGACATCAATCTGATTCTTATATTTATTGCGCATGTTCAGAACTCGATTAAAAGTTCAAAGCAAATACTAGATATTGACACATCTGTCACATTTCAAAAGAACATATCGTCAGCGATGTGACAATACCTCCTAGCCTACAAAAAATCGAAAAATGACATTAATCTGATTCTTATATTTATTGCGCATGTTCAGAACTCGATTAAAAGTTCAAAGCAAATACTAGATATTGACACATCTGTCACATTTCAAAAGAACATATCGTCAGCGATGTGAAAATACCTCATAGCCTACAAAAAATCGAAAAATGACATTACGTCACACTAATTCTTAGGTTCATTGCGCATGTTCAGAACATCTCTCAAGTTCATTACTAGTTCAAAGCAAATACGAGGTATTGCCACATCTGTCACATAGGACGTTATTTCAAAAGAACATATCGTTAGCGATGTGACAATACCTCCTAGCCTACAAAAAATCGAAAAATGACATCAAACTGATTCTTATATTTATTGCGCATGTTCAGAACTCGATTAAAAGATCAAAGCAAATACGAGGTATTGACACATCTGTCACATTTCAAAAGAACATATCGTCAGCGATGTGACAATACCTCCTAGCCTACAAAAAATCGAAAAATGACATTAATCTGATTCTTATATTTATTGCGCATGTTCAGAACTCGATTAAAAGTTCAAAGCAAATACTAGATATTGACACATCTGTCACATTTCAAAAGAACATATCGTCAGCGATGTGAAAATACCTCATAGCCTACAAAAAATCGAAAAATGACATTACGTCACACTAATTCTTAGGTTCATTGCGCATGTTCAGAACATCTCTCAAGTTCATTACTAGTTCAAAGCAAATACGAGGTATTGCCACATCTGTCACATAGGACGTTATTTCAAAAGAACATATCGTTAGCGATGTGACAATACCTCCTAGCCTACAAAAAATCGAAAAATGACATCAAACTGATTCTTATATTTATTGCGCATGTTCAGAACTCGATTAAAAGTTCAAAGCAAATACGAGGTATTGACACATCTGTCACATTTCAAAAGAACATATCGTCAGCGATGTGACAATACCTCCTAGCCTACAAAAAATCGAAAAATGACATTAATCTGATTCTTATATTTATTGCGCATGTTCAGAACTCGATTAAAAGTTCAAAGCAAATACTGGGTATTGACACATCTGTCACATTTCAAAAGAACATATCGTCAGCAATGTGACAATACCACCTAGCCTACAAAAAATCTAAAAATAACATATTACGTCAAACTGATTCATAGGTTCATTGCGCATGTTCAGAACATCTCTCAAGTTCATTACTAGTTCAAAGCAAATACGAGGTATTGCCACATCTGTCACATAGGACGTTATTTCAAAAGAACATATCGTCAACGATGTGACAATACCTCCTAGCCTACAAAAAATCGAAAAATGACATCAATCTGATTCTTATATTTATTGCGCATGTTCAGAACTCGATTAAAAGTTCAAAGCAAATACTAGATATTGACACATCTGTCACATTTCAAAAGAACATATCGTCAGCGATGTGAAAATACCTCATAGCCTACAAAAAATCGAAAAATGACATTACGTCACACTAATTCTTAGGTTCATTGCGCATGTTCAGAACATCTCTCAAGTTCATTACTAGTTCAAAGCAAATACGAGGTATTGCCACATCTGTCACATAGGACGTTATTTCAAAAGAACATATCGTTAGCGATGTGACAATACCTCCTAGCCTACAAAAAATCGAAAAATGACATCAAACTGATTCTTATATTTATTGCGCATGTTCAGAACTCGATTAAAAGTTCAAAGCAAATACGAGGTATTGACACATCTGTCACATTTCAAAAGAACATATCGTCAGCGATGTGACAATACCTCCTAGCCTACAAAAAATCGAAAAATGACATATTACGTCAAACTGATTCTTAGGTTCATTGCGCATGTTCAGAACATCTCTCAAGTTCATTACTAGTTCAAAGCAAATACGAGGTATTGCCACATCTGTCACATAGGACGTTATTTCAAAAGAACATATCGTCAACGATGTGACAATACCTCCTAGCCTACAAAAAATCGAAAAATGACATCAATCTGATTCTTATATTTATTGCGCATGTTCAGAACTCGATTAAAAGTTCAAAGCAAATACTAGATATTGACACATCTGTCACATTTCAAAAGAACATATCGTCAGCGATGTGACAATACCTCCTAGCCTACAAAAAATCGAAAAATGACATTAATCTGATTCTTATATTTATTGCGCATGTTCAGAACTCGATTAAAAGTTCAAAGCAAATACTAGATATTGACACATCTGTCACATTTCAAAAGAACATATCGTCAGCGATGTGAAAATACCTCCTAGCCTACAAAAAATCGAAAAATGACATTAATCTGATTCTTATATTTATTGCGCATGTTCAGAACTCGATTAAAAGTTCAAAGCAAATACTAGATATTGACACATCTGTCACATTTCAAAAGAACATATCGTCAGCGATGTGACAATACCTCCTAGCCTACAAAAAATCGAAAAATGACATTAATCTGATTCTTATATTTATTGCGCATGTTCAGAACTCGATTAAAAGTTCAAAGCAAATACTAGATATTGACACATCTGTCACATTTCAAAAGAACATATCGTCAGCGATGTGACAATACCACCTAGCCTACAAAAAATCGAAAAATGACATTACGTCACACTAATTCTTAGGTTCATTGCGCATGTTCAGAACATCTCTCAAGTTCATTACTAGTTCAAAGCAAATACGAGGTATTGCCACATCTGTCATATAGGACGTTATTTCAAAAGAACATATCGTCAACGATGTGACAATACCTCCTAGCCTACAAAAAATCGAAAAATGACATCAATCTGATTCTTATATTTATTGCGCATGTTCAGAACTCGATTAAAAGTTCAAAGCAAATACTAGATATTGACACATCTGTCACATTTCAAAAGAACATATCGTCAGCGATGTGACAATACCTCCTAGCCTACAAAAAATCGAAAAATGACATTAATCTGATTCTTATATTTATTGCGCATGTTCAGAACTCGATTAAAAGTTCAAAGCAAATACTAGATATTGACACATCTGTCACATTTCAAAAGAACATATCGTCAGCGATGTGAAAATACCTCCTAGCCTACAAAAAATCGAAAAATGACATTACGTCACACTAATTCTTAGGTTCATTGCGCATGTTCAGAACATCTCTCAAGTTCATTACTAGTTCAAAGCAAATACGAGGTATTGCCACATCTGTCACATAGGACGTTATTTCAAAAGAACATATCGTTAGCGATGTGACAATACCTCCTAGCCTACAAAAATCGAAAAATGACATTACGTCACACTGATTCTTAGGTTCATTGCGCATGTTCAGAACATCTCTCAAGTTCATTACTAGTTCAATGCAGATAGGAGGTATTGTCACATCGCAGGACGATATACAATTGACTCTCTCGTTAAACTAAAGCTACATTCTATCTGTTGGTCGAGTATATTGTATTATGTGGATAGTTTTGAACTTCTGCCCAATATGAATATAGGATAAGTTCGATATAGAGACGTACGGTTCTATGGTGACGTCATAGCACCTGTTAAAATCACAACCGCCCGCCGTTCGGTCGCTGACGTAATTTCTCTTTGCAATCAAAGTATTTTCACCCAAGCGTAAACGCACACAGTAAAGAAACCCCTTCAAAAAGGCAAATATATACATATATTAGCAGGCACAGAAAAAGTTTTATGATTTTTTTACGAGAACGATAAAGCCTTAATAGGAATTATATCTGCCGTATATAAGAAAACTTTGAAATCACGAGGATGATGATGATTATGAATGAAACTTGGTACGTTTCGTCAACTGTAATGATAGAGCGGGCGGGAGCAAGTTCTTCAGACTCAAAACAAGCACATTATAAGGATATTGAATAAGCTCTATCGGCCTCCTAATTATCATAAACGTACAATATAATTAGCCGTAAATCGCCATAAACTAAGCGATTATATTTTTACGATTGAATTTGCACAATTTTTTTAAACACATCTTTCTTTTCATAATGGAATTTCGAAAGCCATTAAAACTATTTAACCTTTCGCTATAAGCGCACCATCATTCGATTATGGTTTAATAAACAAAACTTTGTTCATATATAGAAGCCGGTAAATTTCGTACATAACGCAATTTTAAATATGGCACTTAAAATCGCTGAAAACAAACTGAATCATTATTAAATTAAAATCTTGAAACAATCATTCGCTCCTCCATTCAAAACAATCGATTATTCGTGGCAATTTTTCATTTCTTTTCATTTCGCATCTTAAATGATCACATGCTTTAAAATTGCACAAAGACAATAGAAATTAACAACATTCCGGTCAATTCCCCACCTGTAGTTTAGCGATGGCAAACTGTAGGTCACTTTGAGGACCTAGTTCGTAATTCATTTCAATGTACCGTTCACGAACTATAGGTCGTGAACTATTTATTCTCCTATTTCGTTCCGTTCACCAACACACTTTATCACAAAATAAATGTTAGTACTGTATATGTAATGTATACTATACTGCATCACTTACGAGTCGTTATGATTCATGAACGCTTTAGTACACGACGGGTTCAGGACCTAGTACTTGTACGTGTACAATACGTACACCGTGCACCATCTAGTTGATAGTTCACGAACTAGGTCCTAATGTTGCTTCTTCCTACTAGATGTCAGCATTTAATATAAAATACATCGAGTTTCCTATTTCGCTCCGTTCACCAACACTTTATCACTAAATAAATGTTAGTACTGTATATGTAATGTATACTATACTGCAAGTATATATGTAGTACAAGTACATCAATACGTACACCGCGCACCATGTAGTTAATAGTTCACGACCTATACGTCATAGTGACCTATAGGTCGTTGCAAAACATCGTCACAGTACGCCCGTCATTTAATTGAACCGTTCAGAGTGAACAGTTCGCGAGTGAAGTACACATCGCTACAGTATAACACTATCCCAAAATAGACTTCGGAACACCATCCAGAAAGTTTCAATTTTGCGAATGCAAGGCAACGTTATAAATACACCCCAACGATATGGTGAGCTCATCATATAATTGACGCGTAAATGGAAGAACGTTCTGACATCTATCAGAACGGTGTGGGATTAGGGGGTGTGCATCGGGTGATTGGATCGAATGGATGACCGAATATGAACGTACGGATCTAATGCTTAAGTAGAATTGGGGAAGTTAACTTCGAGGCGTATTTTTTTCGGGGCTCGGTAAGTTTTTTTTTTTTGCAAATAGAAGCATTGTTAATTAAACCAATTCCTTCCGTTGTTGACATGTTGTATTGTTAATTGCACCTAATTTACATTTATAAAAATATATATCTATTTTTTTACGTTATATAGTTTCCATTAAGTATTATGCGCATATCCCAGTTTTGAATTTTTTTTTGCAATTTTGCAATTCCCTTTAGTCAATAAATACAAGATAGTAGGACAATATTCACAATGTGGTTTGCAAATAGTGTGAAAAACCTTAATTCTGGCCTTTATCCACAAAAATTTTGCAATTCTACCAACGAAAAAACAGTTTTTTTTTAGAAAATTCCTTATGCAAGCAATCAAAATAACAATTAAATGTAAGTTAACAGTCAATAATAACACCCAACTATTTAATATCATTTACTAAATGTCAATTCTTAAAGAAAATTATAATATTTAGCCTAATATCATTGCTTTCGTTTTCTTAATATTCAATTTAATTTGATTCATTTTTAAATATGTGTCTTTTTACTTATTATTATTTTTTACTATTCACTTTTTAACAAATATATCGTCTGCAAATAAACGATTTAATTAACCTCAGGCACATCCTCGAATAAATTTGTTGTTATTTATATAAACAAGAAACAATAAAGGCGCAAGGACACTACCTCGTGGAACCCCATAAAAATTATCCCTCTTTATCATTCAAATTTCGAAAAAATATTTTCTAAACATCAAATTTCGCACAGTATCGAGTTATTTCTAACGATACCTTCAATATCGTCCGAATTAAGTTAATCGCATCATATCTGGCAAGTGTGTATGGTTGCATACATCGAATATATGTGTAGGATCCAATTAAGTGGTTATTATATATAGTCAACCGGTGTGACGTGTGCGAACTTAGCAATTTATATCCGTTCTATAATCTGGTCTGATTGACCTTTACTGGATATAACAGGACAATGAAAAATGGCGGCGGTGAAGCGAACTTACAGTTTGATTGTAATTTATAATTGGATAATGCGTCTATATTATCGGGTGAACCGTTGCCATTATAGCATTGGGCAAATCACCTTAAAATCTGTCGCACAATCAATTGAAATCATCACGACATTCTTGCAAAAAATTGAGATCAAACACAATCGACTAAAAATGATTTTAAATCGCGTATACAAATTCGTGTATAAAAAATGATGATATAGAAGATACTCAAGCTTTGATATGTCTTCCTATACTTATCGTATCCTCTGCTATACCTTTTCAAGCGCGTCTTCCCCTCTGCCCGTAGCTTTTGTACGCGAATAAGACAGTCATGTGTAATTGTTAAATTAACATAATTTCGTAAAAAAAAATGATGATTTGTTTGTTTGTTTCATTTACATTATTTTCGAAGATTCCTAAGCAGATTTTGATAGCGTGCTTTCGTTTCCAAATATTCTCGCCGAATCATCGCGTTACAATGATTTATATTTCATATTTACTATATAAATTGCAAATTGTTAATTATAAAGGATTGCTTCTTGCTCTGAGTATATTTCTTTGGTTCGCGTCTCGTATGAGCCGCAAACAATCTAGCGGTCCGGATTGCTATAGCAACGTGACGTCACGCTGTTTCTACAGCTAAGAATATATCGTGGTTTTAAGCTATTCTTTAGCGTCCCAACAGAGAAGCCTAGTATACAGTAAAATTGATATAGACAGTAGCATTTGTTCTGTGTACGTACGATTTTGCCACGTGTTTCTCCAAGAATATATTTAATAGATATAATTGAATAAAAATGAAATTTCTTTTGGGGACAAAGTAAAAATTGAAGAATTAGGTAGGCCATTCATTGCCTAATCATAAATTGATCGCAAACTTGTGAAAGGAGTGTTTATATCAATGAAAGACAGCAGAATCGGAATACCACTTTCAAGAAATAATTGAATTTAATCATTTTGCATTCATTTTAGGTAAGATTATTACGTTATTTTTTTAAGATATGCGCGGCGCTCGATTGAAATGTCAAGAACCGTCCCTGGACATTCGCGAACATGATACTTATTAAATAAGCTGGCGGTCCATTCCAGGAACTGGTGATATTATTTCTCTAATATCAGGTGATAAATTGGGGTAGCGATATATATTCGCAATAAAGGATAGAAGCAACATCTCTTGAAGGATGGTCGGCTATTTATATCTACCAGTACAATAACCTTGGCGCGAAGAAAATATTATGATATACTCTAATGATACTCGGAGCTTTGTGGTAGTAGGCGATGTATTTTCTTGGGCGATTCTTTTGTTCGGTGTTTAGACAAAAGAACGATATAACGAAGGTAGAAATAAATGGTTTCGTTCATAATTCGCACCAGTGATTTATTGTCGTAAATCGTTTGTGTATAAATAAAATCGCATGAAAGAAGTATTTTTGATATTTAAGTTTGGTCATTACTCGTTAGATTGCTCTCGAAATCAATGACTTCGAAACTAGTCGAGCAGAAAATATACACTATTATAGTGCTTCATTACATATAATTAATGACGTACACTTTTTGGGTTATATTAAAACCTGATAGTAACTTAAAAAAAAATTAGTTTATAGTTAGCTATTAAACGCTTGAAGGTATCTCGTTCATAATTCGCTTAGAAGTTGTTATTTAATAATATATATCAAAGTAATTATTTAGTTTTGCTACTAGACAATATATGTGTAGAATTTTGGTCTTTGTTTGAACAGTGTAGCAATGACGTCATCGAGGACCAACGTTAACAAGAAAGGTAGAGGGATTGCGAAGGGTGGAAACTTGGAAGTGCAAAGTTCGTTCTTTGCCGCTTCACATTATTGTAAAAGCAATTTTACACGAAATTATGTATTATGTTGTACTTGCAAAATGTCTGTGTGTATATAGAGTGATGCAATTTTTTTTTGTACGTGTAAAACATTTGTAGTATATCTAATATACACTCCGTATAAGTCAATTACAATTTGTGTTTATTTAAAATTTTATTTGAATTCCTAAAAGTTTTCATATTAAATATTTGTCTTTCTGCAGACAAGTCCATTTAATCCTCGCAAGATGGATAATTTAGAAGAATTTTATTTGAAGACTCGGCAGAAGATACCGTAAAATTATTCCAATGTAAAGAACGCAATTAATGAATTTTAAAAGTATAGAAGACATTTTCGTTCAAGTAAAGTTGTTTTATTGAAACAAAAATATTTACAAATGAAGTATTTTCAGCGCTCGTAAACATTTTCGATATAATAGCGAATTAATATAATTTCGGTTTTCATATCTACGGAAATTAAACACAATTTTTTTTCCAAGAAGTTTCGAGGTTTGTAAATTTTTCAACTACCAAACACAAATAGACGTACATTCTAAATGTCGATCTAAAGACCTCGATGATTATTCCACTCGACCCAAACATATCTAAACACATTCTTGAGTTTCTCCACTCTGCAATTCTTTCAAATACACGAAGTTTCATACGTCTTCGGAGTAGTTTCCATTTACCTTCAAGGTTGTTTCGCGGCGAATTTATCACTTGCTACATTTGGGTAGTAATCCCCAGCGTCTGCATTAAGCCGGCTACAAGCGACGTGGCCAATGTTTACTTTGGAGTATATTCGCGTATCGTGTGTATGGAAAAAGCATCAACATTGTTGCCGCTGACGCCTCGAAGGCGTCATTTTAACCACACATCCAAGAGAATGAACAAACATACAGGTCGTTTTTTTTTTAATTGGCGGTGAATGACAGAAGTATACGCATCATAAATCAAAACCGGCATAATGGCTGGACCAATACAGTACAGAGCAGTGCTATTCGAAACACGCTACGCTTCTGTCTTCTCAAAAGAATAAGTGTCTAGTGCAGGTGTGCGTCCTAAGAAATGCAATGTTGACAAATCAACACGCACAATTCTATGAAATTAATACGAAATGCAGAAAAGTTATACTAGAATATAAGAAATGTTGATAAATACTTATTATATTTATGTCATAATTAATTTGTACGTTAGTTAGTTAGTTAAAGAGTCCGCAATCCTAAAGATTGGTTGGAAACAGCACGCCATGCCGATCTATCCTGAGCTAATCCCTTCATCTCCCTATAGCTATTCATCTCAACGTCTTCAACTATCTGACTCACATACTCCAATCTAGGCCTACCTACCCCTCTCTTTCCCTCCACTCTACCTTCTATGATCAATTGCATAATCCCCCCATGCCTAAGAATATGCCCTACTAATCTGTCTCTCCTACGTTGTAACACTCTCCAAATACTTCTCTTCTCCCCTACTAACTCTAGTACAGCTTCATTTGTTACTTTATCTTCCCAACCAATCCTCATCATCCTCCTATAACACCACATTTCAAGTGCTTCTAATCTACGCTTCTCTTCCTTTCCTATAGTCCACGCCTCACACCCGTACAGTGCTACACTCCAAACATATACCTTCAGTAATCTTTTTCTAATACCCAAGTCAATATTTGATCTTAAAATCTGTTCTTTTTCTACGAATGCCTTCCTACCCTGTGCTATCCTACACTTTATATCTACCTTGCTTCGATTATCTTTTGTGATTCTACTGCCTAAATAACAAAAATCTGACACTTCTTCGATTCTATTATCTCCTATTGTGATCCTCATTTTTCTACTGCATTCCTTTTTGTCACACCTCATCACTTTAGTTTTACCTATATTTATTTTCATGTTAAAATCCCTAGTCAATACTGCCTGCATACCATTCAATACCCTTTCTAATTTCTTTTCGCTTTCTTCCAATATAGCTATATCGTCGGCGAATCTCAGCATATATATTTTCTCTCCCTGTACATTCACACCTACACTATACTCTTCTTTTACTTTGTTTATTGCATCTTCTATATATAGATTAAATAATAACGGTGAAAGTGTACATCCCTGCCGAACTCCCTTCCCTATTTTTGCTACCTCTTCTTCCCCCTCAATTCTAACTAAGGCAGTTTGGTGTTTATATAAATTAAAAATTATTCTCCTATCCTTATAATCTATACCCGTTTCTTTTAAAATTCTAAACATTATGTCCCAATCTACATTGTCAAATGCCTTTTCTAAGTCTACAAAAGCTATGCAAGTTACCTTTCCTACCCTATTTCTTTTTTCTACTACCGTTCTTAGTGCTAGAATCGCCTCCCTCGTCCCTCTGTTTTTCCTAAAACCAAGCTGATCTTCTCCTAGCCTTTCCTTTACTTTATTTTCTAATCTCCTATAAATAATCTTTAACAATATCTTCGATGCATGTGATAGTAGGCTAATGGTCCTATAGTTCTCACACAAATTAGCTCCTATTTTCTTCGGCATTGTTACTATTCTACTACGCTGAAAATCCTGTGGTACTTCTCCCTTCTCATATATTTTACAAACTAACCTGTATAATCGCTCCTGCATTTTTTCCCCTGCGTGTTTTATTAATTCGGCTGGTATCATATCAATCCCCGCTGCTTTGTTATTCCGTAAATCATTTAATGCTCTATGAAACTCTGACCTAAGTATGCTAGGACCTAAGTCATCCTCATCTATCTGTTCCACATTTTCTAGCTCCTCCATGTCCTGCCTACCTTTATATAAATCTTCAAGATACTCCTTCCATCTTCTAGCTTTTTCCTTATTTTCTGTGAGTTCCTTACCCTGCTTATCACATATAATGTTACCCTTTGGTTTTACTTTAGAAAAATGTGACTTAATTTTCCTGTAGCCCAAATCTACTTTACCTCTTCTCATATCCTCCTCAATATCCTCACAATTTCCTTTTATCCACTCTTCTTTCGCTAGCTTGCATTTCCTATTAATTAAGTTCCTTAGTTCCTTATATTTTTTCTGTCCTGCTTCTGTGTTTCCAATTTTAATTTTCCTTCTTGCTTCTATCATTTTAACTATTTCTTCCGTGATCCATTCCCTCCTACCTGCCCTTTTCTTTGTGCCTAATACTTCATTTGCTGCTGTAGTTAACCCATTTCTGATTTCCCTCCATTCGCAATCTATGTCGTTCCTAGATGTTCCATTAGCCATGATTTCTACTTTCTGCTTGTACTTTTCACATACATCAGCTAATTTTAACCTATCGACATCTACTCTGACCTGTTTAGACTTCTGTAATTTCTTGAATTTGACCTCTGAGTCCAGGACTACTAAATTATGGTCACTATCAATATCTGCTCCAGGGTAACTCTTACAATTCTTAATCTGGTTCCTAAACCTCTCTTTAACCAGTATGTAATCTATCTGATACCTCCCTATATCACCTGGCATTTTCCACGTATATATCCTGCGCTTGTGATTCTGAAAAAGCGTGTTTGCTACCACTAGCTTATTCCTAATACAAAACTCTACCAATCTATCCCCTCTATCATTACGTGTTCCTATTCCATATTCTCCTACTATTGAAACTTCCTTTCCCTTACCTACTACGGCATTCCAATCTCCGGTTACAATTAGATTATCCTGTCCTTTAACGTTTGCTAACCTAGATTCAATCTCCTCATAAATGGATTCTACCTCCTCATCATCGTGACTTGAAGTTGGCATATATACTTGCACTATAACTGTGTCCGTTGGCTTCGTGTCTAATCTAATAGTTATAATTCTATCACTAACTTGGCAATAACTCTTTATTCTACATCCCAACTTCTTATTCATTATAAAACCTACACCGGTATGCCCATTATCTGATGCTGTGGTTATTAATCTGTATTCTCCTGACCACGTATCTACTTGATCTTTCCTCCTAACTTCACTAATCCCTACAATATCCAGTCTAAGTCTCTCCATTTCTAATTTCAAATTCTCTAACTTTCCTATCCTATTCAAACTGCGTATATTCCACGCTCCGACTCGTAGAATACTCGATGAAATCGATTTCTTGCCCGCCCCAGAATCCGAGGGCTTGCCTGCTACCGAAGTAGCAGGATGAGATTCTGAGCCATTGGCTCTACTCATCTGGGGTATTATATTTGAGATAATCGATAATTTGTATAATATAATATAATATTTATATAATATATAATTTGTACGATAGCTATAAAATAGTGACAAATTTAAATTGTTAAATTTTTTGTTGTCGGGCACCACTGGTACTGTATAACTCTGATAAGCACAACCCTATGCGCAGACGACTACCAAAATCTCCGCCAATTAAAAAAAAATGAGTTGGATGTTTGTACTCGTCACATCGTGTGTAGGGAACGCATGCGCAAGCTTTCACGAACGCCAAACGATTGCCCGCGACGTTCGTGTATACTCGCAACGTTGTCTGTAGCCGGCTTTATGTATGGGTGGTTGGTAACCATGCAGAACATACCAAACTCGAATATCCGTTGGTTTTATTTTTACAATGTTTTACGATCTCGGGGTAAAAGGTGAAAATTATCTATCTAAACATATATATGTCTTGAGGCATTCCTCCGGAGTTTATACCATGGACAGGATGAAAAATTGCTGTTTTTCACTGATTATTAGAGCACTTTACAGGAGTAACTTGCGTAAAAAAAAACGCACGATAATGAAATCACAACAAAATGTTGAATACAAAAAAATAAATTAGAGAAAAATTCATAGTTAAACATGTGCTTTAACAGATTTCAATAGAATTGAAGAAGAAACACGTTTCCCCCGACTAAACTGTTTTTGGATCAATCGAAATTTTCCTGGGCCAAAAACTAAACGAAGCAGCATATTTCTTCTGTTATTGTGTTAAATAAAAATGCAGCAGTGCTTATAGTATTTGGCGCAGGCTGTGTAGTGCGCCTAAACAATCCGGACGACGGGCCTCTCGTATAAAAATAATGAATTGTGAGTTGTGTGAAAAGTTCTGCAATTTTCTTCCGAGAATAATGTAAATATTTGTTGAAGCGCTCGGACTGTCATAATGAAGATAAACAAATGGTACGCGAGAACCGACGCAACTCTCGCGACCGCCTAGTATAAAACGAAAGCGAAGAAATTCAACAAGTTTATAGGAACAACGTACGTACGTGTTGTCAAAATACATGTCACTAAAGACAGCAAGAAGTAACGACACAATGAAAATGCTGCGGCGAAGCCTTGCGTAGAAATAAAGAAAAATCAAAAGCGGAAGAAAAGATAAACACGACATTGAACAGGCGAGCCAGTTATGGTAAACTCTTGGCGTATAGATGAAAAGAATTTATATACATTGTGCCATATTGTTTGTCAACGCCCAATTTTTGTATTAAAAATATTCGAAACAAATCGTGGAAAATACTATTTAAAAAAAGAAATCAACAATTCTCACTGCATTATAAAAAGTACATGAAAATACATTGGTAATGCACAAGTCCGCAAGATGTCGCTAGTGCAATTTTTTTTTTTTATGTACTCACCTTGGTATCTTTGGCATAGTAAAGTTTGCGGCCTCGTAGCTTGAAGTATCTTCTCCGCCATCTTTGAAACGACCACGTTTGCTTCAGAAGATAGCCCTCTTTCAAAGACGCCTATAACAATAACATTCCCAACTTGAAATGAGTTCGCAATTACAAGGCGGCACACAGTATATTCAAATTGTAATTATGCGCGCGCAATATGAAGGAGACTATATGCGCGAAATAATAAATCCACCATCGGGAGTCGCTTAAAATTTAATTAGTTTTCGGGACAGTGTATCAAATTAACGTACTATACAAAGGCGGTCGAAACAAAAAAGTGACATCGCCTCTGTTTATAGTTGCGAGGTTCTTCTGTCGCTCTGGCAATGTTTGAAAATATACCAGCAACAAAAACACATTTTACGTGCGCTAATTAGTATTTAATTAACGTATTTTAATTTCGGCGGGATGCAAATTTATTTTTTTATTGTGACAGTTAATAATCCTTCAGTTGTTTGCATCATATTTCAAACTATCATTGACAAAAAAAAATAAAAATTTTAACATATTTCTGCAACAATAAACAAAAGAAAACTATTTAAATTGTTCCAGTGCAGTTGAAACTTTAAATTTAAAAATCCATCAATCGAAGCTAAACAATTTTTTTTTCTTCATCCCTGTATATATTTAAACCTGTCATTAATATGACGTAATTTGTTACGTTAGATTGTGTATCGTCTGGTATTTTGCGATAAATTTTAATTCTATCACAAACCTGCAGAATAATTACATTTAAAAATATTTTGATATAAATATTGGATTGTGCAAAAATAAATGTCGAAAACATTAAGAGCGGTTTTTTTTTTTTAATTGTCACTGGTGTTAAATAATTATATAAAATATCACCCATATACCGTAACTTAAAGCATTTGGTAGCTATATGCGCATTTCGAAGGCTATGCCCCCATCTTCAATAGCACAAGATTAAAACTAACCTCCGTCACGAATTGTGATTGGTATAAAATTTAACGAAAAGTCAATGTGACGGAAGTTTTACAATCTATGACATATATAACGTGACCTTTTATTTAATAAATTAAATAGGCAACATGCAAAATGGGGCTAAAATCTGAATTCAATAAATTTTATTTTGAAACATTCAATTAAGAATAATTCAAAACACTTCAATCGAACTAATTTCAACTTGCGCTACTGAACATGTGGCTTGACTTTCGAAATGCGCATCTATTTATTAAATGCTGGGTTATTTGGGTGTTAATCGATATATATAAAAGTGATGTTTTTTTGAACTACCTGTACAAAAAAAAAATCATTTTCTCGAAAGGATTTGATTCGATTTTATGTATTTTGCATATTTCGCCTAATTAAAATCGGTTCGTACAATTGAAAATTGACATTTCTGGATTTTCTATGGAAATTTGATAATACAATATGCAAAAAAAAAGGCTTCGTCATTTGACTTGGTGACAACTCAACAAAATACAATCAAAATTATATATCCGCTATATTATAATTAGTTAAAGAGTCCGCAATCCTAAAGATTGGTTGGAAACAGCACGCCATGCCGATCTATCCTGAGCTAATCCCTTCATCTCCCTATAGCTATTCATCTCAACGTCTTCAACTATCTGACTCACATACTCCAATCTAGGCCTACCTACCCTTCTCTTTCCCTCCACTCTACCTTCTATGATCAATTGCATAATCCCCCCATGCCTAAGAATATGCCCTGCTAATCTGTCTCTCCTACGCTGTAACACTCTCCAAATACTTCTCTTCTCCCCTACTAACTCTAGTACAGCTTCATTTGTTACTTTATCTTCCCAACCAATCCTCATCATCCTCCTATAACACCACATTTCGAATGCTTGTAATCTACGCTTCTCTTCCTTTCCTATAGTCCACGCCTCACACCCGTACAGTGCTACACTCCAAACATATACCTTCAGTAATCTTTTTCTAATACCCAAGTCAATATTTGATCTTAAAATCTGTTCCTTTTCTACGAATGCCTTCCTACCCTGTGCTATCCTACACTTTATATCTACCTTGCTTCGATTATCTTTTGTGATTCTACTGCCTAAATAACAAAAATCTGACACTTCTTCGATTCTATTATCTCCTATTGTGATCCTCATTTTTCTACTGCATTCCTTTTTGTCACACCTCATCACTTTAGTTTTACCTATATTTATTTTCATGTTAAAATCCCTAGTCAATACTGCCTGCATACCATTCAATACCCTTTCTAAATTCTTTTCGCTTTCTTCCAATATAGCTATATCGTCGGCGAATCTCAACATATATATTTTCTCTCCCTGTACATTCACACCTACACTATACTCTTCTTTTACTTTGTTTATTGCATCTTCTATATATAGATTAAATAATAACGGTGAAAGTGTACATCCCTGCCGAACTCCCTTCCCTATTTTTGCTACCTCTTCTTCCCCCTCAATTCTAACTAAGGCAGTTTGGTGTTTATATAAATTAAAAATTATTCTCCTATCCTTATAATCTATACCCGTTTCTTTTAAAATTTTAAACATTATGTCCCAATCTACATTATCAAATGCCTTTTCTAAGTCTACAAAAGCTATGCAAGTTACCTTTCCTACCCTCATTCTTTTTTCTACTACTGTTCTTAGTGCTAAAGTCGCCTCCCTCGTCCCTCTGTTTTTCCTAAAACCAAACTGATCTTCTCCTAGCCTTTCCTCTACTTTATTTTCTAATCTCCTATAAATAATCTTTAGCAATATCTTCGATGCATGTGATAGTAGACGACTAATGGTCCTATAGTTCTCACACAAATTAGCTCCTATTTTCTTCGGCATTGTTACTATTCTACTACGCTGAAAATCCTGTGGTACTTCTCCCTTCTCATATATTTTACAAACTAACCTGTATAATCGCTCTTATTATTTATATTATATATTATAATATTATAATATATAATATTATAATCATTATAATATTATATATTATAATGTAAAATAAAATTCGCATCATCGAATTCTGTATTAAATGAATTTGCGATTTTAATTAACCAAAATAAATCGAATATATTAACTGGATTATATTGCGAATAGAATATTCCAACATAATTAATAATTCAAATATATAATAGCTAGTCAAACATTTTTAATTAATCCTACGGGATAATTGAAATGTAATTGCGCTTCAATACAATACGGTCAAATTTAAAACTGAATTAAAATTTTTAAACTCAAATTAAAATATCGTGACGACCATATTTCGAAAACATATCGCGATATTTATTTTATGAAACGTGGCAACAGTTAATAGCCTGAAGCTGGTATTTTATACAAGGTACAAAATACAATACCGCACGGGACAACATTTCACTTTCCTCCATTCCTATCTTCCATGGCAATCAAACTAAAGTTGAAATCTAAGTAAACTCTGCAGTGAACACGATAATATCATAAATGTGCCACTCGAAATCGTACTCAAAATACCCCGAGGTTCGCCGACGATATAGCCATTTTGAAGGAAATCGGGCACAATTTCGATATAACAGGTTATTAAATGGTAGGCAGGAAGTAATGACTCCATGAAAGAAAATATAGGCGAGACCAAAAGTGATGAGGTGTGACAAGAAGGAATGCAGATGAAACTTGAGGATTAGACAATGTGGATCAGATAGTGGAGGACGTGTGGGATGAATAGCTATGGAGAGATGAAGATTCATTTTTTTTTACTTGATTTTAATTACGAGTTCGAGTGTGATGTCTGCGGGGACGCACAGCTGTGGGGATTCAGCCCATATACCAGCAGCAATATGGGTATTTATTCAGTTGATTAATGTTGCGCGACGTTTCGCGTATTGTACATCATCAGATGGCATACATGGCCAATATAACGGAAGCTATAGTCTATAGTGGAACACGAGATGAATGTATGCGGCACGTGTGCGCACTAACGTATCGATCCCAACTAGATTCACTCACTCTAAATCACGGCTTCCCAACCGGTGGTACGCGAAGGCCATTCATGTGGTACGCGAAGGTAATTCAGGTGGTACGACGCGAAGGCAATTCAGGTGGTACGACGCGAAGGCCATTCAGGTGGTACGAGGCGAAGGCAATTCAGGTGGTACGCGAGGGCCGTTCGGGTGGTACGCGAAGGCCATTCAGGTGGTACTCGAAGGCAATTCAGGTGGTAAGCGACTGTGTGCATAAATATTTTTAAAAAATCAGAAAATTTTATGTTAAAATGGATTTTCTTAACTACTGTATGTGAAAAGTTGATTCAGAAATAGGCTCGATATTGAAAATGACTTACGAGTGAAAATAAGCTCAATTAAGCCAGATATTGCGGCTCTGATTCAAAATAAACAACAACAGGTTTCATATTAATTTTAAATTTTGTGGTACGCGAAGGCAATCAGGTGGTACGTGAAGGCTATTCAGGTGGTACGCGAAGGCCATGCAGGTGGTACGCGAAGGCCGTTCAGGTGGTACGCGAAGGCAATTCAGGTGGTAAGCGATCGTGTCCATAAATATTTTAAAAAATCAGAAAATTGTATGTGAGAATGGATTTTCTGAACTACTGTATGTGAAAAGTGAATTCAGAAATAAGTTAGATATTAAAAATGACTTACGAATGAAAATAAGCTCAATTAAGCCAGATATTGAGGCTCTGATTGAAAATAAACAACAACAGGTTTCATATTAATTTTAAATTTTGTGGTACGCGAAGGCAATTCAGGTCGTACGCGAAGGCCATTCAGGTGGTACGCGAAGGCCATGCAGGTGGAGCGCGAAGGCCGTTCAGGTGGTACGCGAAGGCAATTCAGGTGGTAAGCGAAGGCAATTCAGGTGGTAAGCGATCGTGTCCATAAATATTTTAAAAAATCAGAAAATTGTATGTGTGAGAATGGATTTTCTGAACTACTGTATGTGAAAAGTGAATTCAGAAATAAGTTCGATATTTAAAATGCCTTACGAGTGAAAATAAGCTCAATTAAGCCAGATATTGAGGCTCTGATTGAAAATAAACAACAACAGGTTTCATATTAATTTTAAATTTTGTGGTACGCGAAGGCAATTCAGGTGGTACGACGCGAACGCAAATCAGGTGATACGCGAAGGCCATTCAGGTGGTACGCGAAGGTCATTCAGGTGGTACGCGAAGGCCGTTCAGGTGGTACGCGAAGGCAGTTCAGGTGGTAAGCGATCGGTCCATAAATATTTTAAAAAATCAGAAAATCGTATGTGTGAGAATGGACTTTCTGAACTACTGTATGTGAAAACTGAATTCAGAAATAAGTTCGATATTAAAAATTACTTACGAGTGAAAATAAGCTCAATTAAGCCAGATATTGAGGTTCTGATTGGAAATAAACAACAACAGGTTTCATATTAATTTTAAATTTTGTGGTACGCGAAGGCAATTCAGGTGGTACGACTTGAACGCAAATCAGGTAATACGCGAAGGCCATTCAGGTGGTACGCGAAGGCCATGCAGGTGGAACGCGAAGGCCGTTCAGGTGGTACGCGAAGGCAATTCAGGTGGTAAGCGATCGTGTCCATAAATATTTTAAAAAATCAGAAAATCGTATGTGTGAGAATGGATTTTCTTAACTACTGTATGTGAAAACTGAATTCAGAAATAAGTTCGATATTTAAAATGACTTACGAGTGAAAATAAGCTCAATTAAGCCAGATATTGAGGCTCTGATTCAAAATAAAACAACAACAGGTTTCATATTAATTTTAAATTTTGTACATTTACAAATCCTGATTTTTCTTGTGTTATTTATTTGCTCATTCATATACAATTTGTAACATTTAAATACAATAAAAGGTATATTGTAAAAAATATTCATATATAGCTCATTTTTATTTAGATGGTCATAAAAATGCCAAATGGTACTCAGTGATGAAAATGTTGGGAACCCTTACTCTAAATCACGCGTACCAACTATTTGCGTGTACATATTTGTTTTATTCATTCGCGTATTATTGTGTTGTATTGTCACATTACTAGCTATAGACTGTTATATTTTCAATTATTTGAATAGGATTTTGTTTTTCCACATCTAAATTACCTTTTGACATGGTAGAAACACGAGTTGAAGTTGGACATCGATCTCAAAATCATTTGAGCTGATTGCATATTCCTTAGCACAGTATTAAAACATAGAAAGTAAATCAGTCCCTTTAATCGCACCGCCCCAAAGGCACTATTGGGCGCTATTAAAAATTGCTTGAGTTCGATAATAAAAAAAAAATGCGAAATCCATCCGGGGGCGACACACGATTAATAAATCCCCGACAGAGAAAAGCACGTTTTAATTATAAAAAATTATGAGAATTCGTTATATATGAATGATCGTTTAAAGACTCTAAAAACGACCTCCACGTCCATCAAATTGCCCCCTTCACCACCACACTAAGTCTAAACCAATTGTTTTAAAAACTTCAAATCACAGTGTATAAATTCGCACTATTTAACAATCACACAGCGAGAACCAAACAATAGATTATCGACCGACCTGTTCAACTGTTACTGGACGAATGCCCTTGTATTATCAACAAATTCTATACGCGCGTTTTTATCAGAATTTTATGAAATACATTTGCACACCTGCTGCCCAGATATGGCAAAAAATGTATTAAAAACTATAAAAGAAACGCACAATTATCGACCATTTGTTTGACTCGATTGTTTATTCATTTTCCATTCTGGAATCGCGATCTTTTTCCTTATTAACCGAGTTAGATTCGCACATGGTGTCGCCTCTCGACAATTGTTAAATTGTTTATTAATAATATAAAAATTCATTTACACTTCAAAAAAACAAATGTCTTTCTTCGTATTTTTTTAACTTCTTTTCTTATTTTAAATAATCTTAAGCAGACTATGTTTTTTTTTTCAAAATAATTGATCGTTTTTTTTTCCCAGAAGATGATGTATTATAAATATCGAAACTAGTCGGAAAAAAAAACAAAAACTGAGAATTTACATATTATGCCCATTCCTACTATTAAATATATTTGATAAATTGGTTGGAAATTATAAAATAGAATGACTAATATTTCTACATATTTATATAGACCTGTATTTCTTATTTCTCTAATGCAAGCGATACAATAATCTTTTTTTTTTATACATATAATTTATTTCTTATATTTTGATTTTTTTATGTACGATTTATAAATTACAAAATAAATAGCTAACAATTAGCAATAGTTAATAAAGTCATCTAGCTAATAAATGTTTTTAATTAGAGTATCAATGCTAAAAAATTCTTTTCTAAAATAATATTTGATACTAATTTTTTGGGTAAAATGTGGTTTACGGTAAAAATTCCTAAAAATCCGGCGTTAATTTTTCTGTGTCCAGGAAGGTCCAAAAACCATAAAAACAAAAAAAAAATCGAGGCGGCAAAGATAAAGTGGTCGAAATCGATGAGAGCAAATTTGGCTGTCGAAAGTACCACAGAGGTCATCGTGTCAAAGGTCAGTGGGTGTTTGGAGGCTATGAACGGGGGACGGGACGAATATTCATGGTCCCTGTAGAAAAAAGGTAACTTGTTTGGCTTAATTTTTTGCTTAGCAGCTTTTTTTACAGTTTTTTGAACAAAAAAATGCTATTCAAGTGATTGTTTCCGCCTGGTTTTTTCAATTCAGTGTTAAAGTTTCCACCCTAAAAAGGCCTTAGTTAAAGAGTCCGCAATCCTAAAGATTGGTTGGAAACAGCACGCCATGCCGATCTATCCTGAGCTAATCCCTTCATCTCCCTATAGCTATTCATCTCAACGTCTTCAACTATCTGACTCACATACTCCAATCTAGGCCTACCTATCCCTCTCTTTCCCTCCACTCTACCTTCTATGATCAATTGCATAATCCCCCCATGCCTAAGAATATGCCCTACTAATCTGTCTCTCCTACGCTGTAACACTCTCCAGATACTTCTCTTCTCCCCTACTAACTCTAGTACAGCTTCATTTGTTACTTTATCTTCCCAACCAATCCTCATCATCCTCCTATAACACCACATTTCGAATGCTTGTAATCTACGCTTCTCTTCCTATCCTATAGTCCACGCCTCACACCCGTACAGTGCTACACTCCAAACATATACCTTCAGTAATCTTTTTCTAATACCGAAGTCAATATTTGATCTTAAAATCTGTTCCTTTTCTACGAATGCCTTCCTACCCTGTGCTATCCTACACTTTATATCTACCTTGCTTCGATTATCTTTTGTGATTCTACTGCCTAAATAACAAAAATCTGACACTTCTTCGATTCTATTATCTCCTATTGTGATCCTCATTTTTCTACTGCATTCCTTTTTGTCACACCTCATCACTTTAGTTTTACCTATATTTATTTTCATGTTAAAATCCCTAGTCAATACTGCCTGCATACCATTCAATACCCTTTCTAAATTCTTTTCGCTTTCTTCCAATATAGCTATATCGTCGGCGAATCTCAACATATATATTTTCTCTCCCTGTACATTCACACCTACACTATACTCTTCTTTTACTTTGTTTATTGCATCTTCTATATATAGATTAAATAATAACGGTGAAAGTGTACATCCCTGTCGAACTCCCTTCCCTATTTTTGCTACCTCTTCTTCCCCCTCAATTCTAACTAAGGCAGTTTGGTGTTTATATAAATTAAAAATTATTCTCCTATCCTTATAATCTATACCCGTTTCTTTTAAAATTCTAAACATTATGTCCCAATCTACATTATCAAATGCCTTTTCTAAATCTACAAAAGCTATGCAAGTTACCTTTCCTACCCTCTTTCTTTTTTCTACTACCGTTCTTAGTGCTAGAATCGCCTCCCTCGTCCCTCTGTTTTTCCTAAAACCAAACTGATCTTTAAAAAAGGCCTAAAAACCCTCATTCCTCAAAATATGAAAATTTACCGTAAACGTAATTCGCTCCGTTACGGTATTTGGGTGATATTCTATACTATTATAGTCTGACAATGTTTACATAAAATTCTACTAACATAAACACGTTTAAGAATTTGTTGATAAGGAATATTCCGAGAAAGTTACTGCAGGTGTTCTTGTGTGATGTTGTAGCGTAGGTAGTCTCTCTTCAACTGTTAAACGAGGTACCATAGAAACTGCTCATATAAAATAGCATGTGCAGATAAGAGATGCGTTTACGTAACAATGTAAGTGCTAAGCGCGTGGTGTGATGACATGTAAAATGGAATTTCAAGCGTGGCGTTTCTTTCTCCTGGATTAGTTGTTTAGTTATACAGTTTGGCGAGAGTCATAGCTCTTGGGTTGTTAAGTATGTGTTAAGCCTGAACTGAGCGCTCTGTACGTTTGTGGTCGCGAAATGATTCTAAAACTCGATCGAAGCGAATGTTGAAAACGTGTGTAATCTGTGTGTACGTCCATCGTCGTTGTCATATACACCTAATACAATCATTTGCATACGCCGAACCTTCTTGGTCAGTGTTGAACTATTACGTGTTCAAATTAACTCGCGCTGTTAATTGCCTCTTCGATATAAAAAGTCGCAGAATTTCAAAGTCAGCATTTAGAAACAATTGTGTGTTTTTAAACTATACATTTGTGTGTGATTTGCCATTTTTTTCGCAAAGCGTTTACTCGTTTTATGAATAAACACTCGATTGCGCTCGGCAAATAACATTTTTAATACAATAAAAAAATTACAATCGATTATAAGAGGCTTTAAAAAAAATCATTCTACAAGTAGCAGCCCGAACATAAATCGTTTCTAAAGACTCCGTCGTGATTTACCACATACCACCTATATGTTAATTTCTAATAAATGAGCTACGAACTTGTACACCTGTTGATTATAATTAGATTAAAATCGTGTTAAAGTATAAATTAAATTCGCCGCGCCAACCAGCCATGTACTCAAAAATAGTACAGAATAATTTAAAACTGGGTTTTTTTTATACTGAAATTTAAAAAATTCAAAATGACAGAAGACATGGAACAATATTTAATACTTTTAGCAAAACGAAAAATAAATGCCTCGAATCAATTTGAAATTTAAAGAATCTTATGCGATATTTTTAACGTATTTCTGCTTTAATTAAATAAAAATAATGTAGTAACATATTTTTTTTTGGGGGGTTTCGCAGTTTCTTGTTTATTTAATGTGTGTTTATATAAAAAGTATTACATGATTAAGGGCTGGGCCGTTGGCAACAACAATTTATATCGTTGCCTTTTGTCCTAAATAATAAAACAAATAAACCGGTTTCGTATCTCGGGTGAAACGACATCCCTTTTTTACAACGGGGATGCTGGGCGACTTTATATAATAAATCTTATTACCAGAAGACATACAACCAGAATAAAATAACGTAACAATAAACAAAAATATTCACCTCACAAGTTATTTCAATTCATTTACTTTTGTACAGTTCTAGATGAATTAGTTAGTTAAAGAGTCCGCAATCCTAAAGATTGGTTGGAAACAGCACGCCATGCTGATCTATCCTGAGCTAATCCCTTCATCTCCCTATAGCTATTCATCTCAACGTCTTCAACTATCTGACTCACATACTCCAATCTAGGCCTACCTACCCCTCTCTTTCCCTCCACTCTACCTTCTATGATCAATTGCATAATCCCCCCATGCCTAAGAATATGCCCTACTAATCTGTCTCTCCTACGCTGTAACACTCTCCAAATACTTCTCTTCTCCCCTACTAACTCTAGTACAGCTTCATTTGTTACTTTATCTTCCCAACCAATCCTCATCATCCTCCTATAACACCACATTTCGAATGCTTGTAATCTACGCTTCTCTTCCTTTCCTATAGTCCACGCCTCACACCCGTACAGTGCTACACTCCAAACATATACCTTCAGTAATCTTTTTCTAATACCCAAGTCAATATTTGATCTTAAAATCTGTTCCTTTTCTACGAATGCCTTCCTACCCTGTGCTATCCTACACTTTATATCTACCTTGCTTCGATTATCTTTTGTGATTCTACTGCCTAAATAACAAAAATCTGACACTTCTTCGATTCTATTATCTCCTATTGTGATCCTCATTTTTCTGCTGCATTCCTTTTTGTCACACCTCATCACTTTAGTTTTACCTATATTTATTTTCATGCTAAAATCCCTAGTCATTACTGCCTGCATACCATTCAATACCCTTTCTAAATTCTTTTCGCTTTCTTCCAATATAGCTATATCGTCGGCGAATCTCAGCATATATATTTTCTCTCCCTGTACATTCACACCTACACTATACTCTGCTTTTACTTTGTTTATTGCATCTTCTATATATAGATTAAATAATAACGGTGAGAGTGTACATCCCTGCCGAACTCCCTTCCCTATTTTTGCTACCTCTTCTTCCCCCTCAATTCTAACTAAGGCAGTTTGGTGTTTATATATTATAGAATATATATTTATATAGTGTTTTATAGAACGTTTAATTAATTAAAAATATTATTTGCTATACATGGCTATATTTGCTGTTTAAGCGTACGACACGCCATTTGGTTAATATAATAAACGTTTTAGTTTCGTACACATGTTTGGATATCATAAACAGGATATAATCATCCATAATGGCTTTTGAATTAATGCCTGGCAAATTAATTTGCGAATCATAATGGCATGTAGATGTTTGCAAGAACAAATACATCTGGGAGGGAATTTATATACGTGACATATAACGCAATAATTTAAATTGTTGCGACGTTCAAATGGGCCAAATTAGTTTTAGTGCAAATATTTATATATTTATTGATCTCTGTAAAATTTTACGTACGCACAATATTTACGCTGCAATGTACATGCGAAATAATAAATATTAATACAAAATGTCCCACTTTTTTGCAGTAGAAAAATAAATAAAGTATTGTCGGTTGTATAAGAATCTTATTGGAACCTCACTACAGGAACCTTACACAAAAAATCAACCAAAAACCATAACACAAAGCATTTATTATTTTAAGGCCTTTAGGCATTTATTTTACAAAGTTTAAACGTCAATGTTTTGATTATATATATGTAATATGGACCCATATATATTTTGGAAATATTTATGAATTTTTTTGCATTAAATCGACACAATTTTTCTTTACATATTACATAAGAGCCTTTTTTTTTGTTGATTTTCGTTATACTATCGTGTTTCAGGTGTACCTGTGTTCCAAAAAAAAGAATTTTCTATACTATTAGCTAGATGTGCATTTCGGAGTCTATACCCCCATCTTCAGTATGAACACAACAATAGAACAAATAAAGATACCTCTGTTATATACAATTATTTAACGCTGTAGTGACGATTTTACAACAGATATCACTTTTACACGAGTTTAAATAAAATTTTCATTCATAAGTTAGTTTCTTACCGAGCACTTGATATCGCGATTGGTACTCAAGCGCCGATGAAACGATTTGGCGGGCTCCGTTTCGCCGTCACTTTCACTGGAATCTTCGGCGACGGTAGCCAGTTCCGGTGTGAGTGCCCTACTACCGGAAGTGGTGCCAGTGCCGCCACCATCGCCCCCCGAATCGCGTCTCCTCCCGCCAGCCGCCGCCACTGCAAGCGACGATGCCATTAACCGTTACGATTTCGCGATACTCATGCTTATTGTGAATGAATAAATGGCTAGAAAGGCCCACGAATGCCCCCAAACGATAAATCGGGAAGATTGCAACGAGCTCCGTCTCTAGTAGACAGGAAGCCTAAATATCAGCTGTGCGAGACAGCAGGGTGTTGCTTCCCCGTGCGCTCTATTGTATTATATTGTAGATGTCGCTTGTACGAAATTAGGTCGAGGCTACTTAATTTAATACAATTAAGTTGATTTATTACGCAGGGCTTGTTTCACGCGATATTTCTCGTATCAGTTACATTCCAGTTTTAATTAATGAACAATTTTTTTTTTTTAATTTAAATTTAGCGACGACTCCCGGATATAAACAATTCGAACGACTATTACGGGCGAAAATAATTGAAGGGATTTTATTAATTTACTAAGCGCAAAATGGTTAATATTCCTACATATGAATTTAAAATATTTCTAAAATGAACAGTATTTAAAGCTGAAGAAGTACGTACAATTCTCGATGTGATCTCGCGTGAGGAAATGCAAATAAATATATATTTTCATATAGGCAACTAAAACTACTAAAACTATATAGTTATAATATATATATATATAACGTACGTTTTTATTAAATAATTTAAATAATAAAATTGGTTAATATATCCATATTTCTACATTATCGTTGATATTATATACTTATTAAAATTAGTAAAATAGTAAAAGTAAATAGTATTAAAAAATAGTAAAATTGAAAGAATTTACAATTACAAGATGACGATGACAATAAAATTCATTCAATCCAAATTTCTAAAAACAATTAATTATACCGTTAAATACGGTAAAATCGAATTGTACACTATTCATTTTATTTATTATCAATTGTGATAACGTAGAATTACAAAAATAAAATAAAAAAATTGTTTGTAATATCATTCTGCTATATTATAAATAGTTAGGCTATTTTATATACACCTGTGTATTGCGGTACATGTTGTGTATGGAGATCCCTATGTTGCCTACCGTTAAATAATAATGGCGTCATGTATGTTTGTAAACAATGCGTAACTTTTTTAATAAATATTAACTTTGTATTAAATTATTTCACGCGGTAATCCAATCGCATAAAACGCAATATGAGTTTTTCCAGTGACGAAGTGAATTTTCTTGTATACCGCTATTTACAAGAATCAGGTTAGAATCGTATTCTATCATTCACCGCTTAAAACCGCTAATTATACGCTACGCTCATAGGATTCCAGCACTCGGCGTACACGTTCGGAATCGAATCGCATATATCCCAGTCAAATATTAACGGAGCCCTAGTACCACCCGCAGCGCTCCTTAGTATCTTACAGAAAGGTCTCCAGTATACGGAGGCGGAGATCAGTATTGGGGAAGATGGCACGGAACAGCGGCTTGTGGAAAGTCTCAGCCTTATAGATGCCGTAATGCCGGACGTGGTGGCGAGTAGGCAAAATCAACAGAATCAACAAAAGCAAGCTATTAAAGCTGAGATCGCCGATACAAATGGCGCAGAAGGTAAGTACCCACGAATTGCCCCGCGGTATCTATATACAGAAAATAAATGTAGGCAACTAAAACTACACTATTAAAACCTGCGGTTGCCCTAAAAAACATCAATTGAATCGTATATTCCAGCTGCATAATTGATAAAATTAAGGAAAATCAAAAAAATATCGATATATCAAAGTATGTCTTATTAGTAGGTATTAAAGACCTGACCCAGGATCCATAGGTCAGCTTCTTGTTGCATCGAAAATCTTAATATCCTTTGGGAAACTGTATCACGGAACATGCACTAGCTATTCTCAGCCAGAATCGTACCAATAATGCTTCTAACTTTAGCTGTTGTTTCGACGCAAAATGAAAATATGGACGTGGATACGTCCATCGAGATCCCACCATCTAAAGCCACGGTGCTACGTGGGCACGAGTCCGAAGTGTTTATCTGCGCGTGGAATCCTACCATTGATCTGTTGGCGAGTGGTTCTGGCGACAGTACCGCGCGTATTTGGGATATGTCCGCAACGAATCCGATACCTAGCCAACAGATTCTGCGCCACTGTATACGGCGGGGTGAGACGGAAGTGCCCAGTAATAAAGACGTAACGTCGCTAGATTGGAACGTAAGCAGGGCTTTACGAAACTATTTTCGATGATATTTTGATTTCGCTGCTTTGTTTGCAGTACGATGGTAGGCGATTAGCGACTGGTAGCTACGACGGCTATGCCCGTATTTGGACAATTGCTGGACGTTTGGATAGTACGTTAGGACAACATAAAGGTCCTATATTCGCTTTGAAGTGGAATAAGCGGGGAAATTACATTCTTTCGGCCGGTGTAAGTACTGACGACATTCGCTACTTATAACGAACTATTATTAATTCCACATTAATTAAGGTGGATAAGACGACGATTATTTGGGACGCGGCTAGTGGCCAATGCACGCAACAGTTTAGCTTCCATTCGGCGCCAGCGTTGGACGTCGATTGGCAAACGAACAACTCGTTCGCCAGCTGCTCAACAGATCAGTGCATTCACGTTTGTAAACTGGGCAACGATAAGCCAATTAAATCATTCCAGGGACATACCGTACGATTTTTTTTTTAAATTACGACCTACCGAAATTTACCCGGTGCCATTTTTTTTTTTAGAACGAAGTAAATGCGATCAAGTGGGACCCACAAGGTAACTTATTAGCATCGTGCTCCGACGATATGACGCTCAAGATTTGGTCTATGAAGCAAGATACTTGCGTGCACGACTTGCAAGCACATTCGAAGGAGATTTACACGATTAAATGGTCCCCCACCGGTCCAGGTACTCAGAATCCGAATATGAACTTGATTCTGGCCTCCGCTAGCTTCGATTCTACCGTTCGATTATGGGACGTTGAAAGAGGTAACTCTTAACAAAATACTAGTGCAAATATTGGTAGATTCATTATCGTTTTTTTTTATAAAATAACAATTATTTCAATCTAACTTATACATAGTCCACCACTCAGGCAGCTTCTCGCTGGCATGAGGGCGTGGTAACAGGCTTGTTTTAAATTTGTAATCGTTTTTAATTCTTAATCTAGGTGCATTAAAAATCTTACAATCTAATATTGCGTAAATAAAGATGTTTTTATGCATCTTAGGCAGATAAGTAGATAGTATTGGCATCGACTATCTACAGCAATAGTAGATAAGATATTGGCACCTCTTAACTTTCTGCACTAGATAATTGGAAAGGGGGACGAAACACATGGCGTTATCAGTATATAATAAATTACCAAACACCGTCAAAAGTATTATCCTGGTTCAAAGCAATTGCCAAGGAATATTTTCTTAAATTTCCTTTTTACAGTTTAATGAGTTTGCGGGAGACGCACACGCCACTCTCTTTTTAATATGGTTGTCTATGTTATGTCATATGTAGTCTATCGATGTGATAATAGATTTGCTGTTTGTTATATTTGTGCACATGTTTTATATACTATGCCATTTCATTTATAATGTGTTCTATGCAAAAACTAAATTACTATTTAATTGTAATCAATTATTCATTGACGACCCAATGTTATTTATATAACCATCTGGCAATAAATTTGAATTCTTCATAACGTATTGTGTCAGGTGCGTGTATTCACACTCTTACAAAGCACACGGAGCCGGTGTACTCGGTGGCGTTTAGTCCGGATGGCAAGTTCCTCGCTTCCGGCAGTTTCGATAAGTGCGTGCACATTTGGAGCACTCAGTCTGGACAACTGGTGCACAGCTACAAAGGCACTGGTGGCATCTTCGAGGTCTGTTGGAACTCTGGCGGATATAAAGTCGGAGCGAGTGCTAGCGATGGCAGTGTATTCGTGTTGGACCTGCGCAAACTGTAGTAGTACATGCGGGTATAGTTTAAATCGAAATGTGTATCGATTTTCTTAAATTGTTTGTATTTTGCAGCTTTATGTTTCAATTTCGGACCGTTCGGAACGTGAGACTGTTAATCGATCGATTTTTTAAAATTTTATATGCTATAAGTTAAACTTCGCTTATATTAGAAATGTGTAAATACTTCCGAGATAATTGTTCTCGTATTAATCTTATTTAAGTAGTATTCCTTTTATAAGATAAATTATATTATAAATAATCCGTAATTACATTTTTTAACATGAACGTTTGTCTTATTTAAAGAAAATATACGATTCACTACTGGATATAAAATTTTTATTTGGATTTTCTATTTACAAAACAATTTGATTTAAATATAATAAATAATATGAGTAAATCTTGTATCTAATTTGTACTATTAAGAAAAAAACATTTAATTAGTACGGTAGTACAATAATTTTCATTTATTTTTATACACCTTGATATTAAATTGCACTAATCCCCTTATAATAGTAAATGTTGCAGTTGTCTTTAATCTTTCTTCGAAAAGAATATTTCAATATTAGAGTCTTTTAATATCCTCACAAAAAGGGTTCTTCCGGAATACTTAAAATCCGATTCTATACACCAATCTTTGTATAATTTATACATATTCAAGTACGATCTATAATTGGAATCGACGTATATTTTATTATTCTGATTGCAATAGTTTGGCAATTTCGGCAAGTTCTCAAGCCAGACATTTATATGCATTATTACAAGAGATCTTGCATTATCAGCGTCGTCTTTCTTTTTCTTTTTAGGCTTTATAACAGTTCCGTCCTCGTTTTTCCTCTTCACCCATCGTTTGAACGTATCTTCACCCAACGCCAACGTGCTAATAAAGAACGTTCTGCACACTTTCATCATGCCCTTTTCCCAATGTTTCAAATATATATCGTGCCCTTCTCCTTTCCTATCATTCTCACTTTTGCGATCTCTTCTTCGTTTTATTACCCGTCTAGTTATAACCAACCCAGTCACGTACGCTCTCTTCTCTATCCACGTCTTCAAGTGCCAAAATTCATCGAAACTCTTCTTCCGATCTTCTTCACTAAACACTCCGCACATGTATGTACGATCACTTTTCTTGTCTACTTCCGCATGTGAACAGCGGCGCCTCATGTCGCGGTTTGTTCTTAAAATGCCACATATTTCCCTATATTCTTCTATGGACAAGCCGTTTTCGCGGGATTCTTCAATTCCGTCACTGTCCGATCGCAGTCTAGTACTTTGGTCTTGGTCCTGTTCGATCTGTTCTATAGTCATGTCCATAAGAAATTGCTCCACAGAATTTTCATCTCCGTGTACCTTCGTTGATTTCGATGCTGTTTTATTATATTCTCCTTGAAGGGAACTTTGTTTATTAATCACCGTTTTAACGCGTAGTGTATGGTAATTAGGCTTGTTTTGTTTTTCTTCATTATTTAATTCAGAAATTTCCGAAGGAAAGGAAAACATCGCGGTGCAACATAAATCTGCGATTCTATTTTAAAATCAATATAGTTCGGCAGAGTATGCAACCAAGAGTGCACTGAAGTACTACAGGTTAACAATAGCTGATCACTCGCCTCGAAATACTGGGAAATTTGAAATACTTTTTCACATTTTTATTTCGACATTTATGTAATACTGTTTATATAAGTAAATAAAATATTTTTTTTATATAAGCCGTCTTTTATAAGCGTGTAAATTATCGTGATCATAATACTGATGTATCAAAGCATACATATGTTTAAAAAAGAATAAAAGCTCGTCATATTGACCATTGTACGCCTCGGCACTTTCGCACGTCACAAAATCATGGATCTTAGTTTCATTAAAGCAATTCAATAAACCTTTATAAGACGGATGGACGCCCCAAGCATTTAAATGTAATTCCAACAACAATTGATGTATCGCCTCAATTGTTGATAAGTACCACCGAGGACTTCCTATAAGAAGATACCTATAAAAAACTACTCATTTGCAAATATTGTCATACCTTTTTGATGCCTCCAAAATTGGGAAAGCCTATTTTGGAGTACTACACACGGTATTTTCTTTATATTTTCATCTTTGTATATACCCCTACATTGATTCCAAGTGCTATCAATAAAAATAGCTCTTCGTATGGGCAATTTCTGAATATCCGGTGTAAATTTAAACACACCGCTATCGTCTACATTTTTTGGAATGTTTTTCAACAAAGTTCCTTTATTATAACCCTTACCGAACTCAACGTTAAAGTTATGGGGTAAGTTTTTGAAGTTAGTACTACAGAATAGTTGGTGCACTTCTAACGCCGTATGAGATGGGAATACTAGTACTGTATCACTGTCATCGTAACTGGGAATATCGGGATAAGTGTATATTTTCACGTGTTCTGGAGCTAATAGCTGTGCATGTGCGGCAGTACTCTTCCCATCGATCTCCCGCTTATGTTTTATCACATCTATTTGTATAGGAAGCTACAAGTTTTTAGACATTTATATAGAATACAGCACGACAACTATGAATGGGTACTAAACCGTTATTTGCGGAAGTTTCCCAGTTAACGGTTCCACTGGAATGTAGCAAGTGTAACAAAAGTACTTGCGAGATTTACAACACTTCCGGCATTGATGCCGACCATCTATATCTCTTAAGCTATTACTATCGGATATTAACATACCATGAAAAGGATTCGCGTCTTTATCTTTTTGGTGCCATTCATCAGTATTGGGATGACTCATTTTTAGTTAAAACCATTATGATTTTATGAAAATAATGGCGAAAAATCGCAAATATACATAACCTGATTTTTTTTAAGGTTATGTTTACTGAACGCAGCTGGGAGCAGAGAAAATTCTTTCGTTTCTAATACTATCCAGTGTTGCTGGTACCCTGGTACTATCAAGTGTGAATCCATTGATTTTCTTGACGCGTAATTTCAATCTTATATCAATGACCATATAAAAGAGAGAATCAGAGCGGAATTACATATTCACAAATCATAGGCCAGGAGTGCTGCACTCTATTGGTGATATATAAATTAATATATAAACAGAGGGACGAGAGAGGCGATTCTAGCACTAAGAACGGTAGTAGAAAAAAGAAAGAGGGTAGGAAAGGTAACTTGCATAGCTTTTGTAGACTTAGAAAAGGCATTTGATAATGTAGATTGGGACATAATGTTTAGAATTTTAAAAGAAACTGGTATAGATTATAAGGATAGGAGAATAATTTTTAATTTATATAAACACCAAACTGCCTTAGTTAGAATTGAGGGGGAAGAAGAGGTAGCAAAAATAGGGAAGGGAGTTCGGCAGGGATGTACACTCTCACCGTTATTATTTAATCTATATATAGAAGATGCAATAAACAAAGTAAAAGAAGAGTATAGTGTAGGTGTGAATGTACAGGGAGAGAAAATATATATGCTGAGATTCGCCGACGATATAGCTATATTGGAAGAAAGCGAAAAGAATTTAGAAAGGGTATTGAATGGTATGCAGGCAGTATTGACTAGGGATTTTAACATGAAAATAAATATAGGTAAAACTAAAGTGATGAGGTGTGACAAAAAGGAATGCAGTAGAAAAATGAGGATCACAATAGGAGATAATAGAATCGAAGAAGTGTCAGATTTTTGTTATTTAGGCAGTAGAATCACAAAAGATAATCGAAGCAAGGTAGATATAAAGTGTAGGATAGCACAGGGTAGGAAGGCATTCGTAGAAAAAGAACAGATTTTAAGATCAAATATTGACTTGGGTATTAGAAAAAGATTACTGAAGGTATATGTTTGGAGTGTAGCACTGTACGGGTGTGAGGCGTGGACTATAGGAAAGGAAGAGAAGCGTAGATTAGAAGCACTTGAAATGTGGTGTTATAGGAGGATGATGAGGATTGGTTGGGAAGATAAAGTAACAAATGAAGCTGTACTAGAGTTAGTAGAGGAGAAGAGAAGTATTTGGAGAGTGTTACAGCGTAGGAGAGACAGATTAGTAGGGCATATTCTTAGGCATGGGGGGATTATGCAATTGATCATAGAAGGTAGAGTGGAGGGAAAGAGAGGGGTAGGTAGGCCTAGATTGGAGTATGTGAGTCAGATAGTTGAAGACGTTGAGATGAATAGCTATAGGGAGATGAAGGGATCAGCTCAGGATAGATCGGCATGGCGTGCTGTTTCCAACCAATCTTTAGGATTGCGGACTCTTTAACTAACTAAATTAAGGTTGTGTTGAAATATTTTATATCTAGAATAAATCTTGCTTGAATGCATCTATTATAATAATCTAGTAGATTCAAAAGCCACAGCGGTACATGCGCTGTTTGCAATTTCTTTCGTTTTTCATCGGGTTAGTTGGCGGAAGAGTTCGGATAATCAATAAAAAATATTTATATTTCCAGATTATATTCATTTACCGCAACAAACGCATAGTTGTCAAATATTACATGATTTTTGTATAGATATGAAGAATTATAATCAATTCATGTATACGACTATTATATATACATTGTCATTGTCAGTGATATCAATGACAATGTATACATAGACGTTGCAAGGCAATATGCAAACACGAATCAACGTATGATTTCAAACGGAAAAAGTTGAAATTATCGTGGAAAAAAGTGAAAAAGTGGTGTATATTGAAATATTCCGATTTTTTGGCGATTTTGGCCAAAGTTTAACAAGTGCTGCCCAAAACAATGCAAAATGGCTATAAATCGTCTTAAAACTATATTTTACTGATTTCCGGTTCAAAAAGAAAAAGTTGAAATTATCGTCGAAAAAAGTGAAAAAGTCGTGTATATATACCTTTGAAATATTCCGATTTTTTTGGCGATTTTTGCCAAAGTTTAAGAAATGCTGCCCAAAACAATGCAAAATGGCTATAAATCGTCTTAAAACTATATTTTACTGATTTCCGGTTCAAATGGAAAAAGTTGAAATTATCGTCGAAAAAAGTGAAAAAGTCGTGTATATATACCTTTGAAATATTTCGATTTTTTTGGCGATTTTCATCAAAGTTTAACAAATGCTGCCCAAAACAATGCAAAATGGCTATAAATCGTCTTAAAACTATATTTTTTTATTGCTTATATCTATATCGAAAAGGATATGCCAGCACCATCTACATCACATTAACTCAAATAACTCAATCACCATGCTATTTATATGGCGATCCCTAATATGTACAGATTTCTATATCTTCGAAAATAGAAGACTATAAATTATTGTAAAAACGTCACTACGGCGTTAAATAATTGTATAAATTATGTATAGGAATCGCTACTGAATTAAACAAACATGACTATATCATTAGCGATTATTAATATCCAAATATGGCTATTAAAAAATCAATGCCTATACAGTCCTTGTGATTACTACATTTTTTAAATAGCAAAATTTTATCAGAATGAAAAAAAGTAGCTATTTATATAGTCGCGAATTACTGCTGCGATTCCTATAGCGACGCATTACTATTGCCTCAAGTTGCAAAGAAAATGAACAAATTATACTTGTATATATATTAAAAAATATGCTTAAATTTATTACTTATACGAATTAACGTGATGCAATGTGTTTATATAATTGCTAGTAATTTTTCAGATCAATTTTATTATATTGTAAAAACATTTTTTTCGATACTAGTAAAAGTTGTTTTTATAAGATATTTTCACTAATTATCGACTGTTAATTTTAATGATAAATTGAATGATTTTGTCTTTAATAAAATAGTTGTTTATATTAAAAAAAAAATCAGCAAGTTCTTTTGTTCAATCATTTGGACAAAACTCAATTTCTTTAAGATTATTTTTTCATAAATTTTCATTCAAAGTGAGCACCCACCCTAATATCAGTCCCTTATAATAAATTATCAAGTGTGCGGTTCATTGCGCATATAATCACGGGTACTATTGTAGTTTTTTCACGATGGTACGCGTGATCTTTCAACAATATCCATCTAATGGTAATAATAAATAAAAAAAAACAATCATAATAGGTGAATGCTTTCTCTTTTCATTGCACGCTCTAGTAAGCTGTGGCTTGGTACCAGAGGTGGTACCCACAACTGGCCACTGCGAACTACATGGACCGTTGAGCCGCGTACGGTAGCCGCAAACGGTGACTAAACATCATCAGTGAAAAACAAAACAGATTTTGAACGAAAAAAAAACATCGCGAACTATTTATTTAAACCAATAATAGGTTAACGTCGATTTGACGTTAGTTTGACTTCTAGTGCACGTGCATTTGAACTATCGTCTATATAGAAACATGTCAACTTCAAACTAATTTTGAACTATTTGTAAACGTATAAGCGCGATTGAACACATGTATTATTAAAAAAAAAAGTACTTTTAATTAAAATGAACAATAAAACAATGCAATTTTTGCATCTGTTTTATTAGACGCATGGTATGTTTTGCGTGGCAAAAATATAGCCCTATAACCTGCATATTATAGTTATAATAATATGTTGGGCTTTTCATCGTGCGACGGTACTTCTGGTATAATATTGTTATATTAATTATTTATGCATGGTGCTACCGTCAGTTGTACCACGCACGATTGCTTCCATGTTGTCGGTGATATGATAATGTATTTATCATCTAAAATCAGTATTACAATCGAGAAATGTAAGATAAATTAGTGAAGATTATTGTAATATATAAAAGCTATTTTTTGGCAATTTTTTTCAGGTTTACAAATTCATATTTATTGTATTTTGTATATCAAATTTTTACCATACAATAAATAAAAGAAAAATAATGAAGGCCATCTATTTTTTGCAAAATATTTTTTTCCATTGAACTGTTTGTAGAATAAATTTCGTTTAAAATTAATAATAACATTCAATATATACTAGCTGACATTTTTCCGAATAAAACATATTTTTTTAGCGATCATAACTGAACAGTTTGGGTCACGCTATATAAAAGTACACTGAGCGATATTTTCGAACAGATAATAATATAGGCAGACATTGATACGCCTGCTGACAAGTCAGCCATCATTTATTTGTATAAAACAAAGGAACGCCGTTTGAAAATGCAAGTCCTGACCTACATACTAGATACTGCGCTCTCAAATCAAATACATATCAGATTTACTGTTTCCATCACAACTTGCCGATGTTATTTTGTAAAATTGATCGCGATAGTAATGTGTCACTGTAGCAAGTCCGTAATTTGTTGGCCGACAATCGAGCGTGCGCGAAACAGCGACGCATTATTATTGTCTTCGATTGTATGTACCGTGACTGATTTCGCACGAAAATATATGCGTATTTAAATAAAAGCAACGAAACGTACAATGAAATTGTTATAGAAATTGTTTATCAATATTTGTGTGTGAAAAATAAATAAACACACGAATTAAGTGATCTTAATTAAAAGAAGTGATTTAAATTTGAATGAAATATTTAAAAAAAGTGCCAAATTTTTTTATTTGGAGCTATTATGCTAAATAATAATTATTATTTTCAAAAGTTTTATAAATATCGAAGTGCTAAAAAAATAGATTTTTGTACTTTTGAAGCGCAAATTTTCTTCTACATTTGACACTTACTACACTAAGTGACCATATTAGTGACTAAGTTCTTTTTATATGTGGGGGGAGAAGGAAGAATTGTAAAACTAATATATTACGAACTAGAAAAAAGTTTACTTTATTAATCTTGGCCATGTAAATCATTTTCCTTGTTTTTCATACATCACTTGGTGGTTTTCTTCTAAAGATTCCGATTCTTCATTAAATTTTAATAAAACTTTCGCCACGAATATTATTTTACAATCGTCGACTTTGAAAATCTGTAACTTTTGAAATTGAATAGGCAATTAAAAACCCAATTTGTTTAACGCGTTGTTTAACATTTTTAACAATTTCTTTCGTTGTAAATTGTATTAATTTAAACATCATTAAAATTTCTAGCGCCACTCTTTAAAAGATCAATGATTTCTTGATTTCAAAGTGCAATTTGAAAATATATTTTTCTAAAAATAGACAGAAGGGGCGGTATCTACTTTTTTAGTTTTAAAAATATACGTCTACATTTGTTGTATTTTTTTTTACGTAAAAACAAATTCGCATTTTCAACAAATTTCTACCCTATAATAGTACCTTTGTAGTAATATATTGGCATATGCAAGAAGTAAATATAAGAATAAATTCATTTATTGGCATTTGAAAAAATTTGGGAAGAGTACATCCAAAAGATATAAGGCTCACCCTTGCTCTTCCTGGCACCCATATCAGGATTTTTTTCGGGGGGGGGGGATATCTTCATTTCATCTTTTTGAAATTTAAGGCCCTTTAAAAGTAGTACTCTGCACTACATGTGACAATGTTTCAGTCTTTGTTGCATAGGTTACGATTCACCTATTAATTGGTATCAAACAATCGTTATCGCGACAGTGGCGTGCCAAGCAGTACAGCGTGTTACGTTACGTACCAAACTGTATACCTGCCCTACATTCGTTTGTTTACAGTGCCCCCGACGAGATTATTCGATGAGAGCGCTTTTGTCTGCACACGGCTATTTTCAACGCACCTGTGATCTAGAATTCGCATTTCTAACCCGAGTATTAAGGAAACAATAATTTCTTGTCACAAAATCCCTCATCAATATTCAATACTTAAAACACTGAATTAAACGAAGGATTATACAATTCAGATTAATGTCGGTTGGTTAGCATGAATTTCTATAGGGAAATTGATGACGAATCTCTGGAATTGATGAAAATCGAATGATAATTTAAAAAAAAATGCAAATCGTAAGTAATAATATTAAATCGTTTGATGATTTATTTATGTATGTATGAAGAATAAGTGAATTAATGGCTGCGTCGGTGGTGGTGGTGCGGCGGCAGTACAGGCGACATCTGTGAGGCGTCCCGGCCCACTAACCCACTTTCCCAGTTCTGCACGCATGTATACATACGTCGAGACGAACACATTGCGCCTGCGCCGCGGTACCACACACACACACACACACATTACAATGTACCATATACAGGATGAGCGAAATTTTGGTTCATTTCAAACAATAACTCTACTCTTGTAAGGCAAATTTTAAATCAACGCTAGAAATAACAAAGTTGAGATTTTTTTTTTAGAGAAGCAACGCATTTTCGCATCACGACAATTGTCGTGGTTTTTGAGTAAAATAAAAGCCTTCAAACTTTAGATAAAAATGACGTGTGAATATTTCGATTATCGTTTTTTTTTTTTTCAATTGTTGAAAACCGCATTAATTTATCGCACCGCAAATGGAAAGTGAGTTATAGAAACGATCGAATTTGTATGGACCTTCCTGTATATTTATCTACCTCAGATTGTAATAGCGTTAAAAAATTGTTCACTTTGCTGTAAAATCATCCAGGACCGTGCATTCAATTTTATATTTTTTATAGTATTTATTAAATTGCATCCATGCAATTCTAGAGACATTCGTATTTTTTAATTTTCAAATAATTCGATGAGATATTTGATTTATAATACAGACTTTTAAGAACACTTAACACTATCTAAATAAAATTCGATAGAAAATTTTTTTCAGAGTAAACATGTCGAATTCGTAACTACATTTTGCCATACACTGTTTGGGAAATATTTGAAAAAGACTCACGTTTTGTTTTTTTTCCTACTATCCGAGCGTCCTTTTACCAAGAAACAGATTAACCATAATCGAAACATTCCTCGAGACATCTTGTAAAATATATAGAACGATTTTTTAGGTAGCACTCTGTATAGTTTTCTAGAAGTTCGACAGCATCATCCTGAAAGAAATTCACAAAATCAAGAACACGAACTCTTTGCCGTGGAACATATTTAAATCAACACTAAAATAAACCAAAAATTAATATATTTAACCATTTTTTAACAATGTACTAAATACGTAGAATAATATTTACGTTATTTTTATTTAAATCATCGTTTGACATTTACACGTACACAAACTCCTGTGAAAATATGTAAACAAATAATGACAGTTTAATAATTTTCTATTTGGCCGATGACATCGATGACATCGCTAACGTAAACAAATTAATTCGGCGGCCATCGTGATTTTTCATAGCAACTACGTCAAAATGACGTTTCCAATGTCGAAGCAGCATTCGAAAATACAAATAAATTCATTCGAAAATTCCCAATTTAATATAAATATTACAATTTCGACGAAATTGTACTACACATTTATCTTAATTGAAATAATAAAGTAAAAACTGCATATTATTAGATTATATTCACTCGAAGAGTGTATATATGCAACACAACTAACAAAAACTATTCCCCGAAATTCCTATAATAAAAACAACATTCCGACAGCTAATAACATGAAAAGAAAACATCAAAATATCGCTTCTTCGTACAAAAGCTCGAAATTTCACGGCTTATTCGAGGTATCACGATTTGCCTTCGTGATTTTACGACTTCTTTACTGACCTAATTTTGACAGCAGATGGGTTTAAGAAGCACGAATAATATGACGCTTCCGGTTTTGTATGATCTTCGCTTCAATTGCCCATTTACAATAAGCCATATAATCGATTGTTCATTCGCAATTTTATTGAGCGGAGATTTTAAATGGGCACGTCATTACAAATCTAGTAAATATGGGCGACAGAAATAGATTTATAGTATTTAACTTCGTTCTATGGTCATATCTACGGCATTTATATGACATATCCATGGTTGCCGTATATAATACAATGAACAAATGTCATTAAACGTCATTTATTAAATAGTTGATTATTATGCGATATTATAAATTTAATTTTGAAATTATTAAATGCAAAACGGTTATAAAAATTGTAATTATTAATTCGCTGCTGGTAAGTCGCAGAATAAAATGCAATTTGTAGAACAAAACACCAACGCAATTTAAAGATTGTTTTTTTTTTTGTGGATTTTACTTTGCGAGCGAACAGACTTAATATTTTATTTCGAAGATCCTGTTTGTTATAATGAAAATAACTGTAGATTTACTTTCATTCGGAGAATATACGGCCATTTTTTTTTATACACCACAGTAAATTCATTTTACGCTTTGGTAAAACCGCACAGATACCGAACCAGTTCTCGATGCGCATTTTTGTACACACGTTCATTTGTTGGTATTGATTTGGTCAGTTTAATTTTGAACAAACGTTTTTTTTTTTTTTTCAATTTTCTTAAACGACGTGACAATTCATAATTGATTCGAATTCAATCTTGTCAGCGACTATAATTCAGACAAATTTGGCGCCGTAAGCGATTCGAACCCACGACCTTTCGATTTCAAATCAGCAAAAGAATATATTTTTTCAAAAAAGTCGGAGTGGTTTGAAAATATAACGACGTATACGAATATAATTTCGATCCTCAGCGGCTGCACGGTTGACAGGCGCCGGCATGTCTTGTTTCTTGCCGTCTCTGGCCATTAGAAAGTGAATATTTACTTATCAAAAAAAAGATGCTCGAAACTATACCGCTTTGTAATAAATTTGAGTAAATGTCGTGAATTTTTAGCAAAAATATAATCCTTCTTTGTCTACTGTAACAAAAGAAAACGATTCGCAAATTTTACGGTTCGCTTTAAATTTATTTTCGACGATAACTAGGTTCGTCGGTTTTACTTTTAGCCGTTGCTGATGAAGAGTCGGGCAGAGTACTAATAGTACCGAATGTGGCCCGTGTCGAATTTTCGGTACCACGCTTTGTGTGCCATCTGGTTCGTATCAACGCAAACGCGGAACAATATTAACGTTTATGGCGTCCATTGTAATTGACAAAGATGATTTATAAAATGGTGTACATATTTTGTGTCTTGTGTCACTTGTGTCAATATTTTGTCATCTTTATAAACGGAATGACAATCGAATAGATTGACAAGTTGTTTGGTGGTATATATATATAGGGTGATGCATACTTGATGCTGCGATCTGACTGTTTTGTTCAAAAATGAAGCATTTTTATACGGAATTATAAAAAATATAGCCCCAAAATAAATGATTTCCCGTTTTGTTTAATATTCAACGGTACACACTGTATATATAAATGACATATTTTGTGTCTTGTGTCAATATTTTGTCATCTTTATAAACGGAATGACAATCGAATAGATTGACAAGTTGTTTGGTGGTATATATATATATATATATAGGGTGATGCATACTTGATGCTGCGATCTGACTTTTTTGTTCAAAAATGAAGCATTTTTATACGGAATTATTAAAAATATAGCCCTAAAATAAATGATTTCCCGTTTTGTTTAATATTCAACGGTACACACTGTATATATAAATGCACTGATAATAATCTATTACAATCAGGTTGGTAATTTACATATCTTCCGTTGTTTTTTTTATGTGCTGAAAGAAATTTTGATATAATTGTCACGCAATTTAGCGACATAGAAACTTCAAAAAATAAAGACAGAAGTATCTCGTATTTAAATCAATTTAAAAACTAAAGTAAACACATTTTACAAGGCACTTCTAGTTTATATAGCAGGTGGGTCCAAAAAATGATCAACAATTTTTTAAAAAAACGTACCAAATCGTGCGAAAAAAAATTCGTACAGTTTCATGTACTTGAAAAAGATCAAACTAAAAAATAAATATAATTTTTTTTTAAATCGACGGTTTTACCATGTGAAATTAAACTTATTTACCGAGGGAGTGTATTTCGTATATTCCATGGTGTTTGGTGTATTGTTAAATAGAACACTAGGTATATATCGAGTGTATATACCATATGGATTAGTTGTTATGCAGTTTGAGCATCGTCGGTCTAAGAATGGTAATTATACTTCGCTGAATATTTTCGCTTTCTAATGCCATAGAACATTACCATGAATTTAGGTTATAGTCAGACGTATACATAAATCCTACATGCACCTATTTCTCATTCGACATTACAGCGTAGCGCCATTTCCATTCGCAACATCTCCACGATCAAATAAAGTTTGTTATATAAACGGGTATTTTATATTGACGTAAATAGTGCGCATGCACAAATAATGCGCATGCACAAAGAGTGCGCATGCACAAAGAGTGCGCATGCACAAAGAGTGCGCATGCACAAATAGTGCGCATGCACAAAGACTGCGCATGCACAGAGTGCGCATGCTTCATAGGGAATGTGCGAGGTACTAATAGCGACTATCATCGTTGCCACATAAGACAAATATCTCCAGAATAAATGAAGTGAATATAAATTCGATTTTATTTCACAATTCATTAATTTGAATATTGAATAAATCATCAACTTGACTTCGTATTTGATTCAAAACAACTCATTTTTTAAATTAGAGTATTTAAAATAAGTTCCGCGATGGAATTTAAATCGAACACCCGATATAAATAATTATTTTCGAAGTGAATATTTACATCGACACTTTTTTTATAGGATATTTATTGGAAGCAACGATTTACTTCACTATAATTTTGGAAATGGTGTATAGCTGGTTATCTGCTCGCTATGTATATGTACGTGTTAAATACACAGTGAGCCAGAAAAGAACGCCGAAACGAGATTATGATTTGTCCAGTGTAAATGATGGTCATCGAATGGCCAATTCTTCATAAAATCGACATATTAATAATTAATAATAATATTTCATTAAGGTGTGTTTATTATCAATTATAGTGCCAAAATAGAAATTTGATATTAAATGTTGTATATTTTATTTTGATTCTTCTTTAAAATTTTTATCGCCTCATCCTTCGAGAATAAATTTGCGAAGTTAGTTAAAGAGTCCGCAATCCTAAAGATTGGTTGGAAACAGCACGCCATGCCGATCTATCCTGAGCTAATCCCTTCATCTCCCTATAGCTATTCATCTCAACGTCTTCAACTATCTGACTCACATACTCCAATCTAGGCCTACCTACCCCTCTCTTTCCCTCCACTCTACCTTCTATGATCAATTGCATAATCCCCCCATGTCTAAGGATATGCCCTACTAATCTGTCTCTCCTACGCTGTAACACTCTCCAGATACTTCTCTTCTCCCCTACTAACTCTAGTACAGCTTCATTTGTTACTTTATCTTCCCAACCAATCCTCATCATCCTCCTATAACACCACATTTCAAGTGCTTCTAATCTACGCTTCTCTTCCTTTCCTATAGTCCACGCCTCACACCCGTACAGTGCTACACTCCAAACATATACCTTCAGTAATCTTTTTCTAATACCCAAGTCAATATTTGATCTTAAAATCTGTTCTTTTTCTACGAATGCCTTCCTACCCTGTGCTATCCTACACTTTATATCTACCTTGCTTCGATTATCTTTTGTGATTCTACTGCCTAAATAACAAAAATCTGACACTTCTTCGATTCTATTATCTCCTATTGAGATCCTCATTTTTCTACTGCATTCCTTTTTGTCACACCTCATCACTTTAGTTTTACCTATATTTATTTTCATGTTAAAATCCCTAGTCAATACTGCCTGCATACCATTCAATACCCTTTCTAAATTCTTTTCGCTTTCTTCCAATATAGCTATATCGTCGGCGAATCTCAGCATATATATTTTCTCTCCCTGTACATTCACACCTACACTATACTCTTCTTTTACTTTGTTTATTGCATCTTCTATATATAGATTAAATAATAACGGTGAGAGTGTACATCCCTGCCGAACTCCCTTCCTTATTTTTGCTACCTCTTCTTCCCCCTCAATTCTAACTAAGGCAGTTTGGTGTTTATATAAATTAAAAATTATTCTCCTATCCTTATAATCTATACCCGTTTCTTTTAAAATTCTAAACATTATGTCCCAATCTACATTATCAAATGCCTTTTCTAAGTCTACAAAAGCTATGCAAGTTACCTTTCCTACCCTCTTTCTTTTTTCTACTACCGTTCTTAGTGCTAGAATCGCCTCTCTCGTCCCTCTGTTTTTCCTAAAACCAAACTGATCTTCTCCTAGCCTTTCCTCTACTTTATTTTCTAATCTCCTATAAATAATCTTTAACAATATCTTCGATGCATGTGATAGTAGGCTAATGGTCCTATAGTTCTCACACAAATTAGCTCCTATTTTCTTCGGCATTGTTACTATTCTACTACGCTGAAAATCCTGTGGTACTTCTCCCTTCTCATATATTTTACAAACTAACCTGTATAATCGCTCCTGCATTTTTTCCCCTGCGTGTTTTATTAATTCGGCTGGTATCATATCAATCCCCGCTGCTTTGTTATTCCGTAAATCATTTAATGCTCTATGAAACTCTGACCTAAGTATGCTAGGACCTAAGTCATCCTCATCTATCTGTTCCACATTTTCTAGCTCCTCCATGTCCTGCCTACCTTTATATAAATCTTCAAGATACTCCTTCCATCTTCTAGCTTTTTCCTTATTTTCTGTGAGTTCCTTACCCTGCTTATCACATATAATGTTACCCTTTGGTTTTACTTTAGAAAAATGTGACTTAATTTTCCTGTAGCCCAAATCTACTTTACCTCTTCTCATATCCTCCTCAATATCCTCACAGTTTCCTTTTATCCACTCTTCTTTCGCTAGCTTGCATTTCCTATTAATTAAGTTCCTTAGTTCCTTATATTTTTTCTGTCCTGCTTCTGTGTTTCCTATTTTAATTTTCCTTCTTGCTTCTATCATTTCCACTATTTCTTCCGTGATCCATTCCCTCCTACCTGTCCTTTTCTTTGTGCCTAATACTTCATTTGCTGCTGTAGTTAACCCATTTCTGATTTCCCTCCATTCGCAATCTATGTCGCTCCTTGATGTTCCATTAGTCATGATTTCTACTTTCTGCTTGTACTTTTCACATACATCAGCTAATTTTAACCTATCGACATCTACTCTGACCTGTTTGGACTTCTGTAATTTCTTGAATTTGACCTCTGAGTCCAGGACTACTAAATTATGGTCACTATCAATTGCGAAGAAGGATTTTTTTTGTATAAAATAATCGTAGAGTACAGATGTATAGTAAATTGCACAACATTCTGGTAAATTGGACAAATACGCGGATCTCGGATCTTCAACATACTTTTTCTTTCAATAATACCGTAAAAAAAAACGCATCTTACAACATGCTCTTCGTTGTGGATTTATGATTCATTTATAACGTCTTTTTAACGGTAAATTTACCGAAAATATGTGTAGGTAGCGTGCGTACTGTCTACCCAGTGACCTAATTTAATATTCAAGAAGTGGTAAAAATAAATTTGATCGTATTTCACCGTTTTAATGTGCAGAAATAGAATTTTTGTCAAGTATTTTCCACGAGTTGAAAAGAACAGTCTTCTCAACCAAAATTTTGTTTCCTAAAAAAACTTCTTAAGCAAAGTGACTGCTTAATTACTGATTTTCAATAAAATAATAATTGTTGTAATTGTGTGTGTGTTTTTTTTTATGAATGCCCGAGTCATATGGGCATATATAATCATTATATAGTCAGATGCGGGGCAAATTATTATGAATATGATAAAAGAAGTGCTTTCTAATCGGTTCATTTGAATGAAATGAATTGTACGGTCGTAGAACAATTTCCTACCACTATAAGAACAATTCAGCTCGCAAAAAAATTACACTACGATTTAAATTTTGTTCAAAAGATTGGCTGTTTTTTAAATTAAATCGATTGAACGTAACAAAAACTACATTTTTACACGAAATGTTTAAGTCACATTAAACAAATCCTTTATCGATTTACTTCATTTACAGCTTAAGTCATTTTAGAAACGTTAATCCGTAATTATTCACATATCGAGAAGCAATTTATTAAATTTGTTTGATTTTTTCAACAATGATTTATTTCAGACTGTTCTGAAACTATCTGCCAACTTATTATCGGGTCAGGTCAGATATTGCATAGGTCTTTGCTTACGAAAACAATTATATTGAAATTTATATCAAAATCTGAATATATCCCGCCATGACCAAAGTACATCCTTTCATTGAATTATGGACCCAATCAGATCGAACCTTGCCTAACTTGTCCCTACAAGAATCGAAATCCAACTACAGTATATTTGACACGTCCTGTATAATCGTCCGTCGTACCATTATACAACTTGTCATATAGTACGTTCGCGCTAAAATGTCGCTTCTCTCATTACCAAAAGTCAACGGCGTGATAAAGAAAGAAACGATCTTTCCTCGTTCAACACATTGCACATGCGACTGTTCGCTCTCCACGTAAATGCTTTAGTACGACAGCAATGGATATATGCGCGAGTACAACGCGTTTCAAAGGGCACCGCCTTATATATCCATTGCTGTCGTACTAAGACGTTTCTCTCTTTACCACACCGTTGACTTTTGGTAATGAGAAAAGCGACATTTTAGCGCGAACGTATTATAGTTCGCATCCGATCCGGGCGAACGTTCATTTCCTGATGTTTTATCCGAAACGGTTCGACATTGAGCACCGTTATTGACATGTCGATGAATGAATTGGCACGGTATACGTGGCATATATAACCGTCCCGATGTTCGAGATCAAAGCTTCGCCATGAACCACGTTCATTACAACAATTAGCGGCGCAAGGCCGCCGTTCGTGTGTTTACATTTTGCAACTTTCCAAAACTCGTATCAACGCACTCGCAAAGACCAACGACCAACGTGTGTGTGTGTGTGTTCGCTTCGGTTAAACCGCCTTTGAATTTCCGATGACCAGCTTTTACTTTTTAATCGGCACACTATTTAATTATATGCATCGTCCAAATTGTCATTAATCAGTTTTGTTTTTTTTAACTCATTAGGTGTAATTTAATTTAATACACGACCATATTTAATATCATTATCGAGTTTCATTTACTCTTTAGTTAATGCTAGCTAATTTCTTTAATTTTTTCAAATTTCCTAAATTAATTATGTATTTATCCTAAGATCTGGCTTACCTACTCCTACATTGATCTATCTACATATGTCTTGCCTTCTCCGTTACCTTCTACAACTAATTATATAATGCCCCCTATGTCTAAGAATATGACCCGCTAGTCTAATATTAATAAAAATTCCATTTGCGTTAAAATAAATATTATTTATATGCTTATTCTTCTAATAAGTAATTGTTTGCGGGTGAAAAATTGAAGCAATAGCACGAAAAAAAAAGATGTTTTATACTGAGTAAATGATTTAAATTTATAAATAAACGAGTATTTATCGACGTAATTTTGTTTCGCGGCGATCCCTGACCGCCGACAACCTCTTCTGTTCTGGCATTGAATGTTACTGTCAAAATATTTAAAAATTACGTAATATATTGTTATATAAATATTATACAGCCACCTCAATATCCTGATGATTTATCATTATTAGTACACTCTTATTTAAACAACAAATGACATTTGTTTTAATCAATGGAAATGTCATATTTGACTTTTCACTAATCGATAAATTGAGAAAAATGCACGTTAACTTAAACGACTATTTAAGAGTTGAAATGAAATTTTGATTAATTTAGAGTTTTTTTTAAATCTTAAAATGCAATCGATTCAATTTGGCGATAATTTGATATAGGAAAATGTAAAAATACATTATAGTTGCAAAAGCAAAAAGAACAACTTAAAATTCAATTTGAAGTATTTTTGAAAGAAAAATAATTGAAGTGTGAAAAAAAAATCGAATGCGGAATTTTTTTTGAATTATGAAAAGATGGAATTTCAACGGGATGGAGATTTTTCTGTAAAGTCTAGTGCAGATAAATTGTTTGAAAAAGATTTTGCATGGTGAAATATTTCGAATCAACTCACTCCAAGAAAGCGTTTTTTATATCGATGTTTTTCCATGTAAAAAATATTTTTTTTTACTAAAAAAGATGTGATAAAAAATGTCTTCTAATAAAAATACAAATTTATAAATTATTAGCATCAATAGAACATACACATTTCAAGTTAATTTTAATTTGAAAATGTCCATTAAATACAAACCGCCCATTTATCAAAATAAAATCAAATTACCGTCATACAGCGTACCCTGTAATAAACGTAACCCTTTTTAGATTCCAGTATAATCAACTTTTGATAGACCCACAATATTCCTCCGCCACCGAAGATGGCTTTAAATAATACAGCAAATCTAGGTCAACCATCCCCAACCTCAACATTATAATAAACTACATAATGCAGGGTAAAATTAATTTTTTTTTGGTCGTACCAACGGTAATACGCCGACGAAAACGAAAAAAAAAATGGTTATTACAGTTTACAACGTGTAATATAAACTTAATAATATAGAATACAATATAAACACCCACCGAGAAAAAAAACAACATCCATATGGCTTCATAAATTAATATAATAAAGTCATAAAGTTAAATTGGTCGTGCGGTATAGTAGGTCAGGATTTTCCAAGTACCACGGCTATAAATAGACAGATTGAGGGTAGTGTACGAAGATGTGTATATATATATATACTCGTACGGTACTACCGAGAATTGCTTTTTTTTATCAAAGTGTATCATCGCACGAAGAATGGTACTGAAAAGTACCGGTGTACCAAAAACAGTAGCGACATATGGATTGTGGAAACGACAGGTACGTGACGGTATAGTAATAGGGTGTAGCGATGTGTAGTCCACTCGTAAACGATGCAGTATAGTATACATTACATATACAGTGCTAACATTTATTTAGCGATACAGTGTGTTGGTAAACGGAGCGAAATAGGGAACTCGATGCAATATTGCAACAGCAGCTGATGTAAACGATGCAGTATAGTACACAGTACATATACAGTACCAACATTTATTTAGTAGGTCCTCAAAGTGATCTACAGTTTGCCGTCGCTACCTGATAATGCTTTATAAGCGAAACTATAGTCGAATAAATCGTCGTTTTTAACTGTAATAACTTTGCTGATATCAATTTTATATTTCGCTCGAATTTGATTGCAAAGTGCGATGTTTTGCAACGACCTATAGGTCACTATAACCTAGTTCGTGAACTATCAACTAGATGGTGCACGGTGTATGTATTGATGTACTTGTACTATATATATAATTGCAGTATATTATACATTACATATACAGTACTAACATTTATTTAGTGATAAAGTGTGTTGGTAAACGGAGCGAAATAGGGAACTCGATGCAATATTGCAACAGCAGCTGATGTAAACGATGCAGTATAGTACACAGTACATATACAGTACCAACATTTATTTAGTAGGTCCTGAAAGTGATCTACAGTTTGCCATCGCTACCTGATAATGCTTTATAAGCGAAACTATAGTCGAATAAATCGTCGTTTTTAACTGTAATAACTTTGCTGGTATCAATTTTATATTTCGCTCGAATTTGATTGCAAAGTGCGATGTTTTGCAACGACCTATAGGTCACTATAACCTAGTTCGTGAACTATCAACTAGATGGTGCACGGTGTATGTATTGATGTACTTGTACTATATATATAATTGCAGTATATTATACATTACATATACAGTACTAACATTTATTTAGTGATAAAGTGTGTTGGTGAACGGAACGAAATAGAAAACTCGATACAATATTGCAACAGTAGCATTGCCGAGCTGAGTCACAATTTATAATTAATATATTCGCAAGATTAAATATGTTATGGCATAGCAAATTTTTGCAATAAGCAGAAATAAGCATCTAACTAAATCTTATAGTTCTTCTATTTTATACTAGGTCCTCGAAGTGACGTACAGTTTGCCATCGCTAAAGTGTAAGTAAGCTCAAATTAGGTGACGGTTAATTAGTTAATTGAGCTCAAGTATATAGTACTCGATGTAATAGGGTGGATGTTAGTACCGAGGTAGAAAAAAAAAGATTCAGGCGAAAATCGAACCAAAATATTTACTAAAAACGGTACCAAAGGGTGACAAGAAGGAAGACAGGCGAAAATAAGACTTAGGGAAAGGTAGGGATGTGCACGTTCGCCGTTATTATTTATTCCATGTGTGGATTGCATGTAGCATTGTACGGGTGTGAGGCGTGGACTATAGGAAAGAAAGAGAAACGTAGAATGGAAGCATTTGATTGGAAACTCTTCTACCACGGCTATTAGAAGAGATATACTAGTAAGTTATACGCTTAGACATGGGGGGGGGGGGGGGGGTATTATGCAATTAATTACAGAAGGTAGAGTAGAGGGAAAGGAAGAGGTGGGTAGGCCTGGATTGGAGTGTGTGTGTGTCAGATAGTGGGAGGACGTGTGGGATGAATTTTCTTTTAAATAAAGAAACTATTTTCGTAATTTTCATGTCGAATCGTTTTTTTTAAATAAATTAAATTGCGAAATGATGATGGTAGTAACACCTTTATTTTGCAATTTAATTTTCGACGAATATTTTTCAGATTATTTTGTTGTCTGTTGTTGACGTCAATCTTAGAAATAAATTGACAGTACGTCATGTCAATTTACCCTGAGCCAAGTGTCCTATAGCTAGCTATTCATTCCAACATCTTGCTTTAATCTGAATATATCAACTAATTTTTCCCTTCTACTCTACCTTGTATAACTAATTGCTTAATAAGTCTTGACTTAATTTCCAACTATTTTTTATATAGTCTACTGATAAATGTAATTAGTTATCTAGCTATAGACTGAAAAACAAACATTTTTTTATTAGATTTGGAAGGCATTTACAACATTTCGAACTTATCAACTTTAAAAAAAATTATATTATTCGCAATTAAATTTGGTCCCACATAATCCACACTAATACCAAATGAATTAAAAAAAAGCGCTGATTAGACAGACGACGCTTCACCATCACTATGCAGTACCAAAGTCTCGGTATGACATATCATTACGGTACTTGCGGCGTCAGTACGTAGTTACGCCAGCTGATTTTACTTTTACTCGCGCTCTGAATTGTTATAACAATTAAATAATTAACGTCCAGAAGCAACGCGATTTCACTCGCTACCTGCGCTACGATTCTATATATATATATATATATATTACTCGATCACCTGCACACAAGAAGCTAGCCATATTACAAGACTAGATATACGAATTATTCAACACAACGATAACAATTTTTTGATATTATTCTGATTAAAAATATCTACGAATACGGTGTTAAGCGATTTCATCGGAATCTTTCGTTTATATGTGACATTTCTCGCCAAAGTAGGCATATAGCACCAGTAGGCCATTTGTTGTTGACAACGCGTTAGAACTACTATCTTAACTAACGTATACATCGCATATCTGTACAAATAATTAAAACAGACGTTGATTAACTATTGTAAAATATTTGTTGAAAGTAACAAAAAGTAGAAATATAATCCAGATATAATCAGAAAATTGATATTGCGCATGTCCAATGCCAAGAATGTATATGATGGGTTAAAATGCCTACTTTGGCGAAAATATTGAGATTAGATATGGTATTCCTAAAAAAAAAAACGTGCCCTAACTTAATTTTTTTTTAATCCCGCCCAGTTATTTAAAAAATATATATTTGGTTGGTAAAACATTAACTCGAGTTTCAATTGCTATATTATTTTGTGGAAAAGACTCTTCCGTACAAACCAATTAAACCATAAACAGATACGAAGACACAAAATGTATTGTAAAGTGCATCGTAAATTGTGAGGTATGTCTCAAAAACCACCCTATATATATATATATATATATATATGCAATAAAAATTAGATGCGCCGTAATATTTGAAGAAAATGAATTGGGTACCTGTTCGATTAGATGCAGTGGTACCTGCATTGGAGATTGCGGTGTTGCAGTCGCATGGTTCACCTGACATTATCGGACCTGTAAGAAATAAAGAGATCAATATACCGGATGTTGGATTGAAACATACTATTTTAGTAACAAATATATTGTATTCAAATAAAATTGCGTTGTGTAATTTAGGTTGGTGATTTGCCAAAAATTGGACTTTTTGGTACCAAAATTGGTATGGTTTATTTGTCAATTAGTCTATCATTCATTTGTGACTTTTGCGCAAATATTTGATGTGTGAAAATCTATAAAATCTACATTTTTCACTTTGAATGTATTAAAATAAAATTGCGTTATGTAATTTTGGTTGGTGATTTGCCAAAAATTGGACTTTTTGGTACCAAAATTGGTATGGTTTATTTATCAATTAGTCTATCATTAATTTGTGACTTTTGCGCAAATATTTGATGTGTGAAAATCTATAAAATCTACATTTTTCACTTTGAATGTATTAAAATAAAATTGCGTTATGTAATTTTGGTTGGTGATTTGCCAAAAATTGGACTTTTTGGTACCAAAATTGGTATGGTTTATTTGTCAATTAGTCTATCGTTAAATTTGTGACTTTTGCGCAAATATTTGATGTGTGAAAAACTATAAAATCTACATTTTTCACTTTGAATGTATTAAAATAAAATTGCGTTATGTAATTTAGGTTGGTGATTTGCCAAAAATTGGACTTTTTGGTACCAAAATTGGTATGGTTTATTTGTCAATTAGTCTATCGTTAATTTGTGACTTTTGCGCAAATATTTGATGTGTGAAAATCTATAAAATCTACATTTTTCACTTTGAATGTATTAAAATAAAATTGCGTTATGTAATTTAGGTTGGTGATTTGCCAAAAATTGGACTTTTTGGTACCAAAATTGGTATGGTTTATTTATCAATTAGTCTATCATTAATTTGTGACTTTTGCGCAAATATTTGATGTGTGAAAATCTATAAAATCTACATTTTTCACTTTGAATGTATTAAAATAAAATTGCGTTATGTAATTTAGGTTGGTGATTTGCCAAAAATTGGACTTTTTGGTACCAAAATTGGTATGGTTTATTTGTCAATTAGTCTATCATTAATTTGTGACTTTTGCGCAAATATTTGATGTGTGAAAATCTATAAAATCTACATTTTTCACTTTGAATGTATTAAAATAAAATTGCGTTATGTAATTTTGGTTGGTGATTTGCCAAAAATTGGACTTTTTGGTACCAAAATTGGTATGGTTTATTTATCAATTAGTCTATCATTAATTTGTGACTTTTGCGCAAATATTTGATGTGTGAAAATCTATAAAATCTACATTTTTCACTTTGAATGTATTAAAATAAAATTGCGTTATGTAATTTAGGTTGGTGATTTGCCAAAAATTGGACTTTTTGGTACCAAAATTGGTATGGTTTATTTGTCAATTAGTCTATCATTAATTTGTGACTTTTGCGCAAATATTTGATGTGTGAAAAACTATAAAATCTACATTTTTCACTTTGAATGTATTAAAATAAAATTGCGTTATGTAATTTTGGTTGGTGATTTGCCAAAAATTGGACTTTTTGGTACCAAAATTGGTACGGTTTATTTGTCAATTAGTCTATCATTAATTTGTGACTTTTGCGCAAATATTTGATGTGTGAAAAACTATAAAATCTACATTTTTCACTTTGAATGTATTAAAATAAAATTGCGTTATGTAATTTAGGTCGGTGATTTGCCAAAAATTGGACTTTTTGGTACCAAAATTGGTATGGTTTATTTGTCAATTAGTCTATCATTAATTTGTGACTTTTGCGCAAATATTTGATGTGTGAAAAACTATAAAATCTACATTTTTCACTTTGAATGTATTAAAATAAAATTGCGTTATGTAATTTAGGTTGGTGATTTGCCAAAAATTGGACTTTTTGGTACCAAAATTGGTACGGTTTATTTGTCAATTAGTCTATCATTAATTTGTGACTTTTGCGCAAATATTTGATGTGTGAAAAACTATAAAATCTACATTTTTCACTTTGAATGTATTAAAATAAAATTGCGTTATGTAATTTTGGTTGGTGATTTGCCAAAAATTGGACTTTTTGGTACCAAAATTGGTACGGTTTATTTGTCAATTAGTCTATCATTAATTTGTGACTTTTGCGCAAATATTTGATGTGTGAAAAACTATAAAATCTACATTTTTCACTTTGAATGTATTAAAATAAAATTGCGTTATGTAATTTAGGTTGGTGATTTGCCAAAAATTGGACTTTTTGGTACCAAAATTTGTATGGTTTATTTGTCAATTAGTCTATCATTAATTTGTGACTTTTGCGCAAATATTTGATGTGTGAAAAACTATAAAATCTACATTTTTCACTTTGAATGTATTAAAATAAAATTGCGTTATGTAATTTTGGTTGGTGATTTGCCAAAAATTGGACTTTTTGGTACCAAAATTGGTATGGTTTATTTGTGAATTAGTCTATCGTTAATTTGTGACTTTTGCGCAAATATTTGATGTGTGAAAATCTATAAAATCTACATTTTTCACTTTGAATGTATTAAAATAAAATTGCGTTATGTAATTTTGGTTGGTGATTTGCCAAAAATTGGACTTTTTGGTACCAAAATTGGTATGGTTTATTTGTCAATTAGTCTATCATTAATTTGTGACTTTTGCGCAAATATTTGATGTGTGAAAAACTATAAAATCTACATTTTTCACTTTGAATGTATTAAAATAAAATTGCGTTATGTAATTTAGGTTGGTGATTTGCCAAAAATTGGACTTTTTGGTACCAAAATTGGTACGGTTTATTTGTCAATTAGTCTATCATTAATTTGTGACTTTTGCGCAAATATTTGATATGTGAAAAACTATAAAATCTACATTTTTCAATTTGAACGTGTTTTGTTAATTTCTCAGTCAATTTTTTTTTGATAAACACAAAATGGTGTAAATTTGACAATCAGCTGTTCAAACAATTCCAATTTAAGTATTAAGGTATCAGCAATTTTTTTCGATGCTGTGTTAGATTTGACACTCTCGAAGTAGAAAAAAATGTTTGACGAAAAATAAACTGAATTTTTTAAGTAACTATCAAATCGAATACATTCAAAATATGTCATTATCTAATCTAAACCCTTCTTAATGTATGTTAAAAATATTACGACTATTGTGCCAAAAAAAAATCCTATAACAAAATATTTCATGCTTTTTATGGAAAAGTAACATTAAGAAACTGCTCATATATAATAATTGTGTGCAAAAATTATGTGGTGTTTAAAAAAAAAATTTTTTCACACTTTGATCCTCTACCAACAATTTACCAAATCGCATTCAAACATTAAACTTTTACCGATGCAAAGAATTAATACATTTTTGGAAAATTATTAATTTGAAATTGACGTGAAATTTAATTTAATTTAATTCCGCAGCCATGTAGTTAAAAACGCGAAATTGATTCTTTTTTAAATTTATTATAAATCCGCTCTGCATTTTTCATCACACAGTAGATATCTATTGCAAAAGCTACGTATAAAACAATCAAGAATACCTGTGGACTATATTCAGGTGTATTGACAAGTTTACAATTGCCATACAGGCGACTTCTGTTCTGCGGTTTTAAGGTAAGTAAACAATAGCAATAAAATTTTATTGCACCTACATGGGAATACATACATACAGCTTTTCAACTTTCGGTAAATGTTTGCGGAAATCTCCCGCTGAGAATTTGGTTTACGTTCGAGAAAAAGCCCTCTTTGAATTTGACGGCCATCCGAGTCTATTTATGCAAGTAGCGTGTGGGGTTTTTGATTTAGGGGTTTACCAAAATTTTTTTGCAGGTGCCATAAAGTGGTGACTTCTAAGAGGTAAATGGATTTTATGCGCCAAATGGGAAAGAAAAAAGATGCTGAAAAAGTGTGGAGAATTTTTGTTTTGAGGCAAATTTAAACAATATGTAAGGCAGCAAATCGAATTGTAGCGTAAATTTTTAGATAAATATTTACGTTATCGGTTCAAATAGACGTTACAGTTAATAAAAAAAAACATGCGTGAGACACTCGCGCGGTAAAAGTGAAACTTCTTAGCTGCTATAAAAAGTTGATTTTATGCATTGCTTTTTTTCCATTTGTTAACGATTTGATTTTGATTTTGATTGATTTTGATTGACACTCTGATCATCAAAGAAAGTATTCTTATCATGTAATGTCGTACAGTCTATAAAGAGGAGTTTTGATTAAATTTTGTATATGATGCACTAGTGGGTGCATTTCTATTTGTCGATGGCTCGCTCAGCTGTATCAGATTCATTTCGTTGATCTCTCACACCGCGTGTATCTTCACGTGTGGATTCAAATTCTCTATACCACTCACTGTGTCCTCACTTAAGGACGGTATCGATTCATCCAGTGTATTTGAGGTCGTTGGAAGATTCTGTTATGCACCGTGTTTCTTTAACGCCATTTTCCTGGCTCGATACTCTCTACTTCTTTCCAAGGTACTTGTTGGCACTTTTCTTGGCGGTTTATTCACTTTCTTCCGTTCTCTAAAGGCTCGCACTCTGTCTTGTGCTTGTCTTTTTCTCCATTTCACTTTTCACACAATGGAAATTGTTAGCTAAAAGATTAAGCTGCGTTTGTGTAATATATAATAAAATACGCATGCGTCTACTGGTTGCCTTATGCTACGTACACACACAGTACACGCGGCGCATGCGCGTAGCTTTCATTTCACATCGTTCTTAAACCATATTCGATCACATGTACCTAGCGGATTATTGAAAAATTGTTTATCAAATTCGCGATGGGCAGGTTGAAAGAATGTAAATTTTGTGTATGATGCACTAGTGGGTGCATTTCTATTTGTCGATATCGTAGTGTGTTTTACTTTTCGTGACGGGCACGTTTCACTTTTCGTGACGTTCAGGTCAATTTGCCCTACCGCGCCTATAGAAGTTTCACTTAAAAAAAGTATTTTTATTGAAATTTATTATCATTGAAATTTGGCTGTTTTAATATTCTAATTAACAACGTTAAGATTTATCATTAAATTTTCCTAAATATTTTTTATTCTATATCTACTTTCACAACACCTCCGTGTCTAAGAATACGATTTACTAAACTGTCATTATTCGTTTCAATAATTTCCACAACAAAAACAGTGAACAACACAAACTAAAACCAAACATTTTGGAATTAAAAATTCACCATTTGGCTTCTTATCATAACACTTTTAAATTACAGATTAAATAAATAAATAAATAAATAAAACTAAATAACAAGTTGCTGCCGTGGAATTGATTATTATACCATATATATAAATTAATCTCAAAAATAAGTTATTTCATATTGAAATTCTTGATAATAGTAGGTATAATATTATACAGGGTGCGTAATAAAATTCAAATTTAAATCTATCAATGATAAATTAATGCGAATTTTCAATATTTGAAAGAAAACTTGAGAGATTTCTATTTAAAAAAAAAAAGTCGTCTAACATCGACTTGGATATAATTTTCGTAGCTCTTCATGAAGTTCTAAATAACAAAAATGCTCATTTCGGTTTTATAAACAGCCATTGCGATTACTGCCATTTAAAAACGAGTTGCCAACAGAAAATCGTTTAAAAAAAAAATCCCAAGCTGCCTTTTTTGAGTGTTACAAGAAAACTAGAAAACTCTTCGTTTTTGTGATATTTTTTTGGTAACTCTGTACAGACGCGACACGATCAAAGACTGATTGGTGTATTAATTTCATATCTTGGATACAATTCCAGCCGAATGTTGCAATGAACGAACGGCAAGCGATTTCATTGCACAATTTAGACCGTATAATAATACATAGGAAGTCGCGAACGGCCTTGTAAGGACGCACCGCTCGGCAAACGTATATACATTCTATACGGCAATATTGCGGGCAAATGCAAGAACAAATACTGCAAGGTGCACTACTCTGAGTATTTCACGTTCTTCCATATCTAAGACTTTTTTTTTTTTTGGATTTTGCTACATAAATTCAGTATTTGTCGATAATTTTATCGATTGCGATTTTTTTAACTAATCGCTCTGTATAATAATGGTTTTTTTCTGTTTCATCATCCGATAGTTTTAGTGGTAGCGTCCAAAATCAGCTTTGAGAAAAATAAAAAGACATCGATTGCCTAAAAAACATTTTTTTATCAATATGTTTTTTAATTTTTTAATAATTTTTTTTTGTATTTTTTACATATAAGAATGAATTTACATGACATCCGATTTTTTTTAGTGGGGTGTATATTAAAAGTACGAACCAAATTTTACAAAAAAAATTATTATTTGGCAACGTGAAAAAAAGATTTTTCAAAAGTAATTCAAAAAGTATTAAGAATGTTAAAATATATAATTTTAAATGAAATTTTGGAAAATTTCAGCATTTAATAAATTCGTAATTCGTATATAAAATACATGGAGACTGAAGCAGGGGCGTAGACAGCAACCCGAATCCGGGATAATTTGTTTTCTTAAATTAAAAAATATATTTTTAATTTTTGGTACTATTTTGCAACAAAATGACGGTAAATATGTTACCATAATAAAATATACCACTACCACAAAAAAAAATCATATGGGGAATATGTCAAAATTTATATTTATTGTGAAATAAAGATATTTTAAATTAAAGTGATATAAATATAAATAAAAACGATTTAAAAAATCTAAAAAAAAAAGGCTTTTAATTTTTTTTTAAGGCGTTTATTTTCCTAAGAGTAAACTAAGTTGATTCAAGCGACTGAAAATGATCTTAATTAAACGATCAAGTTTTAACGAAAGAAATTTCAACAAAAAATCAACGCCACTGCTCGAAAATATTATTAAAATCGCTTAAATTGAATAAAAAGTGACAACTCCTTATTCTAACGCTCTTGTAAAAAAATATTACAAGTTTCTGCTTGGCAACATTCAAGTAAATTTTGCAACAAATCCCAGTTAGTACCTCTTTTTACAAAAATCACTGCTGATGCCTTACTAAGGCCGTTCGCCTACCTTTCTATTCTAAACAAATTGTGGTTTTTTGTAAATATATCCCTTTTTTTTGTAAATATATCTTAATTTTAGGCGAATTCGTTTTAGTGGTTCGTTGGTTCGAATCCCAGACGCGGTAGATAATTTAATAATTGTTTCAAGAAAAAATTAGATCGCTTTATATATTGTTATTTCGACGATTAATATATTTAAAAAAATAAATAAATAATTCGAAGGTGTAAGATAATGCGAGTTCGGCGAACCGCCTAAGAATACTTCATCTTCTTTAGCTGATGGTGTTACATCAACGGCGGCGGCTATGGAGCCGTGGCCGGTAGCATTATTGCTATATTATTTATAATGCAAGTTTTATAAGCAATATTATTGCTGTTATTATTATTATTCTAAATAAGACACCTTCTACAAGCACAAGACACTTGTTAGCGTGCAACTAAATCCATTGCAAGAATAGATACCACAAAACGCAGCTAGTTGATGCTTCCATATACCGCGTGTTCGTTTTATTTGATACACCCAATTTTTTTTCGCAAAATAATTTTTATTTATACAATATTATCGTTCAAATTGTATAAGGGCAAATTTTAATTACATTTTCAAATCAAAAAGTAGAAAAAATGTACATAAAAACTAGATTTTTTAAACCTTTTTAACCTTTAAGCGGACAATATATTTTTTGGAAAATAAATACCGCAAAGTGATTAGTAAAAATCGCATTTTAGACAAAAAAATATACAAATTTGAGTGTGAAATTCGGTAGCTAATACCTGGAGCAGTGCGGGTAAAACGATCACCCGGTATATGAATGAATTGATCTACTTCACAACCTATAAAGGCAAGTGTACAGAACCGAACCGTCTTGCAACAAATTTATTATTATTACGTTTTATGCGAGAAGTTGAAAACGCAGCAGCGTACTATATAATATATCTTGGGCAATCCAGAATACAAAGCAACGATCAAGCCAAGTGTAAACAAAGAATGATATTTCACAAACCGCAATACCGATTCCGATATATACTACATATACAAAAATTTTCTATAATCTGCATATTTCTATCTAAATATCCTAAAATAAAGTCATAAGATGGCAAATAATCAACACGGAAATTTTCTCAAATTATGATATAAATATTATATATATACATATAGCCAAAAATTCGAGAATCATAAAAATGTATCTAAATTTAATTGTTATATTTTAGAAATTCAAGAAAATATATGTCGATTTTTTGATTTATTATTAAAATATTATAAATATAAAAATACCCTATATATATCTATAAAAGATACATCAAAATTTAAGAATAACGTGATTTTACATTTTTTTTTTGTTAATTAATTAAAAGAATGCTAACTATGTGTTATAAAATTTCATTTTCTGTAAATTTTTAGTGTGTTTATTAAATTTGTAGCGATTATTTTTGTTCTTTGTAAAAATATGTACAAATTTATTTTTTAGCAAATTTAAAATCTATAATTTTTTTATGTTCCATTTTGACGATTAAAAAATTATTGCAGAAACAAAATATATATTTAAAAAATATACGTTTCGCATAAAGTCTTAATAAACAATTGTTTTTTAAAATATATTAAATGGTTTATAGAAAAAAATAATTTGAATTGTAGGTGGTATTCTTAGACACGGTGGTATTATGCAATTAGTGATAGAAGGTAGCGATTGAATAAATTAAATAAGATAAACATGATGAATGGTGACAATTCGAGCAAGAGTGTAATTTTCGGCGAACACGCAGTATTTTATGAAAAAGAAATTTAAAAACGAAATAATATAGAAATAAAGGTATATATATATCACAGTTATAAGTGAATCCAAATTACTGGTATACCAAAAAATATATATCTTGTGGTAATGCGAGTACTTACACACTTTCCAAAAATATCTTTACGCTAGGTTTTTAAATAAATAATAACGATTATTATTGTTGTTAATAATGCGCGCTGATATTAAAAAAAAAACGACGGCAAAGAAAAAGCGTATGTATCACGTTCCGTGGTTGTTGCAAATTTAATTTCGATATAAAGCGGAGATAAGGTGCAAATTTAATTTTTTACACTTCATAAATATGTTTAAGACAATTAATAAGACGTAAAAGAGTGAATTATTATTCGATTAGATCGTTAGAAACATCCAAACAGAATAGATTAAAAAGTACGAGCTGAAGACGAGTTATTCTCTGATTAGTTTATGTCTAGAAGCGCCATCATTTATGCTCGATAAGAAAAACATTGAGGAAAAATGATGTCTACACAAATCGACGTTTATATCCAAACAGTTTTATATTAATTTTAAATTAATGATAACCCACACTTACGTTACAACTGTTACGGTCTGTCAAAGTGACGTTTACGTCTGTCAATTGGAAATTAAGTACGGCAAAAGTTACTGACATATAATGCAGATATATTTGAATATAATTACCTATCTGGTGGATTGGAAATCGATTCATAATGATATAATAATCGCAATCTTCTCAGTCTAAGTACTAATAGACTTTATCCAACTGTCCGATCATAATATTTTTGAAATCACAATACTATATCTATAAGTCACTTTTTATATGTTGGCGAACTTAATTCACCTCTACTGCGCATACGGGTTGAGCTTCTACTACCACTGTTGCCATATATGAATAAAAAACTTCAGTATAAAGTGCACAAATTGTAAACTGCATAGCAAAATTCAGATTGAGAATATTTAATGTATGAATATATACGGGTTCGATTTAGTAAAAAGTTTCCAGTCATTTTTGATCAATTACGCTAATATAATACTGTCTGTATTTGCTGGCTGTCGATATGACAACATTGCAGTAATATTGCAGTAGGACAACATTGACCACACCCACAAATGACAAAAATGCAGTGGCGAGCATCACTTCACGAGCATACGGTTTCGGGGTTTCGCGCAGTTCTCATTAGAGGGATATAAAAAAGCGGTAGCAAAATGAGTGTGTCAGGGGTACTCAAACGAAATTCTATAACGAACACCGCGAAACTCGATTGGTATATCTAGGTTACCAATACAACAGGTACAGCTACAAGCAGCGCGCCGGAGCACCACACGTCTGTTTACGATTAACTTTATGTAGTACCTCCAGTGGGGAATTAGATATCATCACAATACCATGCGTGAACTACAAATTGAAAAAAAAAACTGAGCGGATTAAAAGCATCAGCCCTCAAGATATTTAGAAATTTGATTTTTCGCAAAAAAATTAAAAGTACTTTTTCAGAAATGCTCCGATTCACGAAATTGATCCATACCATAAAGTCATACTACAAAAAAAAAGAAAAAAAAATCATTCGTAAAATATAAGAAATCTTCTCCCGTTGAAGAAACCGGCACAGCACACACAGACAACTTTGGGTACTCCGCGACATATCCGATGGTAGGGGCCACACCATCAGCCATCGCCGAAGAACTTCTGCACGGTGAGCTGTTGCCGTGCAGGTACCCCAGTTAGTACCCAAAGCTCGGTCGTACTGTTCACGTCACCTGCCGTAACGTGGCATGCGCTCGCGCCGTTCCGTATTTCGTACGAGTCGCGCTCAGGTTTCGTCGGGGTCGCGCGTCGGTCGGGTGCCTACCCCCCCAATCGAAAGCATAAGACGGGGGGCGGATATTGTGACATGATAAGGATTAATCAGTGCCAGTAGTTAAAGGGATGTATTTGACGGGGACGAGCTTTTGATGGATTATGTGCAATTGAAGTGATGGTTTGTGATTAATCGAGAAGATGTAAAGGCTTCGGCTTAATTATGGATCGTTCGATTTTTTTTTCGCCGAGTTCAAGTTTGAGGTGACCTACATTTTGATTTATGTAGATCACGATGCAGCAAATGTCGAAATAGAATCGAAATTTCTTTGGACCAAGCGACCGAAATTGTCGGTCCTCGACGATATATCGGCGGTGGTGTTGTCCTGGTAAATTGACCCAGATTTGTCGAGTTTTACCAATACAAAGACGGACAGTGGCGGTGCGGCACCGCCGGCACGTACCTAGGTACCATGTGGACTACTTTTAAGCTCGGCAAAGTGAGACAGCGCTACGCGGATGTATGCGATGATAATTTTTTGGACACACACTGCTGACCCATATTTCCCTCGTCGTCGTCGTCCGAAGACATATCGCGCTCGCGCGCGCGCCTGACAAAGACGGACGGTTGCTGTGCGCGGCAGTCAGACAAGGATGAGCATATACGGCGACGGCTAATATGGCAGCAGCACCGTAATTGGTTTATGTTGAATCATTTGTTTGCTATTGTTGGATACACGCTGCTGCGAAGACATGGTCTTAGCCATGTTGATGGCGATGGCACGCAAGAGGTGACGAGCAACAGGTACGTGATACGATCTGATACCATTCTGACGATGGTAGAAGCCTCAAGATACAAAAAAGATTGTGCATAAAAGTCATAAATCAAAGCGTTTGTTACGTAGAATTTTTATTTGCGCATTTCGAAGGCGATGTCACCATCACCAGCAAGACAACAATCAACGTCTAGATGTTACACAATTGATTACAAAATATTTCAAACACTGGCATATAATTAAAATGTCCGAAGGGTAAAAATGCATCAAGTCGAAATGGATCAACTTATTTTTTTATTTGGTTAAACATATATTTTATTTTTGGTAATCGAATTAATCGTATAATTGTCAAAAACGCGGTCTATCAATTATCTGATAGTTGAAGATAGAGGTTTCACTTTCGAAATGCGCATGGATGCTTTAATTTGCTGATTTTTTTTAAATGATATTCTATGTACGATTATATTATAAACTATAATAGCAAAGATACAATTTATGGATGTTTAATGATTTTAATCGCCTCATTAACAAGCACTTGCCGAAGAACATTAATATAATAGTGGATACTCTTGGATATAAAATACAATTGAACATAAATGACTAATGTACGTATAAGTACTACTAAAATCCCACAAAAGCACTTGCAAATTTGAGTTTTGCAACTGCATTCAAATTAAAATACCTTCGAGATATTCGATTGGACACAAATTGGCTAGTTAACTCGTCAATAGACAAACCAGCAGACGTTTGTTAATATGTTAAGTCGGTTAACGAGCGATTTGAACCTTCGCATAATCGGCTAAATCGTAAAAATATTCGATAATAAACTAGAAAATGATTTGCTAAATTAAGAGAACATATAAAGGAAATTTTAAAGGACCCAATGTTATTATAAGTGCTACAAATATATAAAGCTTTTGTTAAATAAATATAAAAATTGTGACTTTTTTGATGATATTAGTTTGGCTATTTCGAATAATTGTAACATTTCTCTTACAACAATCAATATTATAATTTAATGTGGGACAGTTAAGAGGTCGAGGTTTTTTTTTTACAATTGCTTACCCCGCATGGGAATGGAGTGAAAAAAATGTATCGATTTAAAAAATATATCGCGCAATTATATATATTTTTTTAAATTCACTCGTGCCTTAAATAATATAGTTGATATTATCCGATATTTTAGTGCATGAACTTACGCAATTGAATCGAAAATCCAATTTCCAGCACCTATTAAAGAAATAATCGAACGATAATTTTTAAGCCCAGAAGTGAAATGAATAATTTCATTTTTCGTGTTCAATTCAATATTATGTAAAACCTGTAACGAATATTTCGAATGACAATTATTTAGTCGTAAAAATTTTGGTAAGCTCATAATCCAGTTACCAGATCGATTTGTATGTTTGTAAACTATATTTTCAGATCACTTAATGCGATTGTCCTTTATCGGTATTTAATAATATTTACTTAGCTCGTGCTCGTCACCTTGGATGGATGAATGAAATTGATTTCGGTTATTTTTAATATCGAGAAATTCCATGTGCATTTTGAAATGGATGAGTAATTTTGTTTCAGATTGGGCACATTTGTAAACTGTTTAGTTAAAGAGTCCGCAATCCTAAAGATTGGTTGGAAGCAGCACGCCATGCCGATCTATCCTGAGCTAATCCCTTCATCTCCCTATAGCTATTCATCTCAACGTCTTCAACTATCTGACTCACATACTCCAATCTAGGCCTACCTACCCCTCTCTTTCCCTCCACTCTACCTTCTATGATCAATTGCATAATCCCCCCATGCCTAAGAATATGCCCTACTAATCTGTCTCTCCTACGCTGTAACACTCTCCAAATACTTCTCTTCTCCCCTACTAACTCTAGTACAGCTTCATTTGTTACTTTATCTTCCCAACCAATCCTCATCATCTTCCTATAACACCACATTTCGAATGCTTGTAATCTACGCTTCTCTTCCTTTCCTATAGTCCACGCCTCACACCCGTACAGTGCTACACTCCAAACATATACCTTCAGTAATCTTTTTCTAATACCCAAGTCAATATTTGATCTTAAAATCTGTTCTTTTTCTACGAATGCCTTCCTACCCTGTGCTATCCTACACTTTATATCTACCTTGCTTCGATTATCTTTTGTGATTCTACTGCCTAAATAACAAAAATCTGACACTTCTTCGATTCTATTATCTCCTATTGTGATCCTCATTTTTCTACTGCATTCCTTTTTGTCACACCTCATCACTTTAGTTTTACCTATATTTATTTTCATGTTAAAATCCCTAGTCAATACTGCCTGCATACCATTCAATACCCTTTCTAAATTCTTTTCGCTTTCTTCCAATATGGCTATATCGTCGGCGAATCTCAGCATATATATTTTCTCTCCCTGTACATTCACACCTACACTATACTCTTCTTTTACTTTGTTTATTGCATCTTCTATATATAGATTAAATAATAACGGTGAAAGTGTACATCCCTGCCGAACTCCCTTCCCTATTTTTGCTACCTCTTCTTCCCCCTCAATTCTAACTAAGGCAGTTTGGTGTTTATATAAATTAAAAATTATTCTCCTATCCTTATAATCTATACCCGTTTCTTTTAAAATTCTAAACATTATGTCCCAATCTACATTATCAAATGCCTTTTCTAAGTCTACAAAAGCTATGCAAGTTACCTTTCCTACCCTCTTTCTTTTTTCTACTACCGTTCTTAGTGCTAGAATCGCCTCTCTCGTCCCTCTGTTTTTCCTAAAACCAAACTGATCTTCTCCTAGCCTTTCCTCTACTTTATTTTCTAATCTCCTATAAATAATCTTTAACAATATCTTCGATGCATGTGATAGTAGGCTAATGGTCCTATAGTTCTCACACAAATTAGCTCCTATTTTCTTCGGCATTGTTACTATTCTACTACGCTGAAAATCCTGTGGTACTTCTCCCTTCTCATATATTTTACAAACTAACCTGTATAATCGCTCCTGCATTTTTCCCCTGCGTGTTTTATTAATTCGGCTGGTATCATATCAATCCCCGCTGCTTTGTTATTCCGTAAATCATTTAATGCTCTATGAAACTCTGACCTAAGTATGCTAGGACCTAAGTCATCCTCATCTATCTGTTCCACACTTTCTAGCTCCTCCATGTCCTGCCTACCTTTATATAAATCTTCAAGATACTCCTTCCATCTTCTAGCTTTTTCCTTATTTTCTGTGAGTTCCTTACCCTGCTTATCACATATAATGTTACCCTTTGGTTTTACTTTAGCTAAATGTGACTTAATTTTCCTGTAGCCCAAATCTACTTTACCTCTTCTCATATCCTCCTCAATATCCTCACAATTTCCTTTTATCCACTCTTCTTTCGCTAGCTTGCATTTCCTATTAATTAAGTTCCTTAGTTCCTTATATTTTTTCTGTCCTGCTTCTGTGTTTCCTATTTTAATTTTCCTTCTTGCTTCTATCATTTCAACTATTTCTTCCGTGATCCATTCCCTCCTACCTGCCCTTTTCTTTGTGCCTAATACTTCATTTGCTGCTGTAGTTAACCCATTTCTGATTTCCCTCCATTCGCAATCTATGTCGTTCCTAGATGTTCCATTAGCCATGATTTCTACTTTCTGCTTGTACTTTTCACATACATCAGCTAATTTTAACCTATCGACATCTACACTGACCTGTTTAAACTTCTGTAATTTCTTGAATTTGACCTCTGAGTCCAGGACTACTAAATTATGGTCACTATCAACTGTTTATAAATCGAAATTAGTACGTTTTTATGACAACTATCTTAATTTTTTTTTTGCAACTACTTCATTTTGTTTTAGGCAATTACTCTTTGCTGTAACTTCATTTAATTACTCGAAAAAGTTGTATTTTTTTAATAGAACTGATTTTTTTATTTTTATAATAATTAAGCCAACTTTTAATTTTACTTGACATTTCTTGTTCGACTTGTCACAAGTAATTTTTTTTTTTCGATATTTGCTAATAGTTTTATTAGTCAGAGAGCTAATTTGAATTACTATTGTAGAAATAATTTATTAAAAAAAAACTTTCTCCTAAAAAAAATGAATAATTCATGACCATAATACCGTTAAAAATTGACTATTAATTTATTATAATTGGAAGTGTATATTAAAAATTTGAGTGTATATTAAAAAAATATTTATACCTAAATTTTTTCAAACGAAATTTATAATATTTTGATATTCATAAATTCCTGAATTGGAAAAAAAATCAGACAGCGATCAAATAAAACCCACAAAATATTTTTTCACGTGTACAAAATTAATTTAAACATTAATACTTTTTATTTTGAAAAGACGACAAAATTCGTCGTATTTTTAGTGATATATCATTTTCATTCAATTGGCAATTAATCTAAATAAAATATCACCAAAAAAAAAATCCAAAATGTACAGAATTTTAATTCTACTTCCAATCAAATAAAATTAATTAATTGTCTGATTGTTAATTGCAGATGACGGCTTAGAAATCGAAAAGAACTTTAATATTATTATTAAAATTTGCACGAGTTGCATTACGCTGTATAAACCATTTAAGGGCAATGTATGAAAAGTTGCATGCATTTATTGTCTCGGCCTAATCAATTTGAGTCGATATGTTAAATCCAAACAGCTTCGAACAGACTATACAAGTATAAAATATTTTTGCAGATATTATAATAATATCTTAAGCGGTATAAAGTATTAGTATATTATATATGGGAGAAAGTGCACAGATTTTCTAAATCAAATGTTAAAAAGTTTCAATATTTTAGTCCACCTCAATATTGGATGAGGAATGGCTGAAGATTTTGGCGAAGAAAAAAATATCGACAAATCAACAATTTATTATTGTCTTTTTTTTTTAGGATAAAGTACCATTTCTATTGCAAAATTGTCAAAAAGGTTTTTATAATTGACTGCTCATTATATAATAAAAAAAAAAGATATTATCAAGAGTTAAGAGCACAAATTGATTGTCTAAATTTCTTGATGTTGTATTATTTATTGCAGCGTTTTTAGAGATCTTTAAAATTTAACATTTTCATAAATATATTTTTACAGCACAAGAAAGTAAAAGAGCATATTCATTCAAAAAATAATATTGACAGCTGTCTATTTTATATATAGTCAATATTGAACTGACAACACAAAAAAAAAATCATCATTCATCCTATCTATTTCTTCTCCCGTACAAAACAATTATTCTTCGCTTGTCTTAATCTTTACGCCTGTATATATATATATATATAGTAGGAGTGAAGTAAAATGGTTTTTTTTAGGCATTTTACAATGTTAAATTATGTGTCAAAAATAATCCGATGAACATATTTTGCATATGCTTTTATTCCTAGCACACTCGGCCATGTAGACAGGGAGGTATTTAGATAAATCACCCATAAATCCAATCATTATTTTGATACCAATCATTTTTCATTGAAATATTTCTTAATTCGTAGTTTATATAATCCGCACTTGCGCTTCATAAAAGTATATGATAATATCAACCGAAATTGCCATACAATAAAGCCATTTCATCTGGCTCGTACTATACCATAAGAGCAGTACTACTATACACATTGAGGCATATGGTTTGGTTTCGTGTTTTGGCCATCAACATCACCGCACGCTGTATTCCCATCTTCGGCTAATGAGCTAGCTAAAGATCGAGTCGCGAGTGTCAGTATAATCGGAGAAGAGGTATTCTATACGGAAGTAGGTCAGCAGACTACTTGTTGTGACTGACTATACCATACGGTGGTCGTGTTTGATCGTCGGTGCCGGGCTGCGGTGGCTCCGCCGCCGGTACCCGCGGTACTACCGAACCCAACACCACCGGCAGGCACTTCCATTTTTGTTGTATTTAAATACTGCTTAGTTATTTTATTTATTGGCTTAGGATTTTATTGGCCTCATCACCAGTTTTCATTTTTTTTTGGCAAGTCAAAATTGCACTGCTTCTTTTTTGATGAATATGAAACACTTAATATACTTTTTATAAATATTAACGAAATTCTAATTCATGTATGCAAATTGATCTAATTGTAGAAAATTCTTTTGTATATATATATATATATATATATATATATATATATATATATATATATATATATATATATACGTGTCTTGGTAATTAAATTTTATTTCATAAGTTAACGAACTTTATTGTGATCTAAACTCTAGGCTAAAGCATACGAAATTTAGTACTATATGGCACTATAAAATAGCGATGGCAAACTGTAGGTCAGTTTGAGGACCTAGTTCGTAGTTCGTAGTTCATTTCAATGTACAGTTCACGAACTATAGGTCGTGAACTTTTTAAAATGAACTAGTTCACGACCTATATGACCAAATATATGCACATACTGAAAATAATCTCTTTTTTTCACAATATAAAAATATTAAATTGTAAAAAATAAATAAATTGCAATATTACAATATTTATTTTGAATTAAGAATGAGGAAGAAAAGACAACAACAATGTTTATAATTTATACAAAACATATATATAAGGAAATATAATTTCGTTCCATTCACCAACACACTTTATCACGTGTTGGTACTGTATATGTAATGTATACTATACTGCATCGTTTACGAGTTCACCATGTGAACGGTTCGCGAGTGAACTACACATCGCTACTATACAAGAATTATTCTAAAATAGTTCTCTGCTAGAAATATTTTATTTTGAATTCAATTAAATGCAAAAACAGCTTGCATGATACAAAAAAAAAGATGTTTATCAAATTACGTTGGCATTTTCACTTCTAGAGACCTTTTTGATTGTCCAAATTTTTTTTATAAACTCATTAAGAACGGTTATTTACATGTGTTCAAATAAACTTTGTAGATCACGATTAAAATTTTTAACATCGACCTTAACATTGAGCCTACACCAAAAATAAAGCGCACGCTAAATGTCGGTACTTTATACGAATGTGTCTAGCTACTATATACCACCAATAGTACCAACGAGTGCTCAACTTCCCACAAGATTCAAGGTTAATACGTTTGTACTACTTAAGATATTTTATTGTTCTTCTCGCCATATACACGATCTTCTTGTTTATAACAATATTGTTTATCGACACTAATAACTGGCAATGATCGCATAGGAAGTAGCGATGTCTAGTTCACTCGCGAACCGTTCACTCTGAACGGTTCAATCAAATGACGGGCGTTCTGTGACGATGTTTTGCAACGACCTATAGCTCACTATGACCTAGTTCGTGAACTATCAACTAGATGGTGCACGGTGTACGTATTGATGTACTTGCAGTATAGTATACATTACATATACAGTACTAACATTTATTTAGTGATAAAGTGTGTTGGTGAACGGAACGAAATAGGAAACTCGATGTATTTCATATTAAATGCTGACATCTAGTAGGAAGAAGCAATATTAGGACCTAGTTCGTGAACTATCAACTAGATGGCGCACGGTGTACGTATTGATGTACTTGCAGTATAGTATACATTACATATACAGTACTAACATTTATTTAGTGATAAAGTGTGTTGGTGAACGGAACGAAATAGGAAACTCGATGTATTTCATATTAAATGCTGACATCTAGTAGGAAGAAGCAACATTAGGACCTAGTTCGTGAACTATCAACTAGATAGTGCACGGTGTACGTATTGATGTACTTGCAGTATAGTATACATTACATATACAGTACTAACATTTATTTAGTGATACAGTGTGTTGATGAACGGAACGAAATAGGAAACTCGATGTATTTCATATTAAATGCTGACATCTAGTAGGAAGAAGCAATATTAGGACCTAGTTCGTGAACTATCAACTAGATGGCGCACGGTGTACGTATTGATGTACTTGCAGTATAGTATACATTACATATACAGTACTAACATTTATTTAGTGATAAAGTGTGTTGATGAACGGAACGAAATAGGAAACTCGATGTATTTCATATTAAATGCTGACATCTAGTAGGAAGAAGCAATATTAGGACCTAGTTTGTGAACTATGAACTAGATGGTGCACGGTGTACGTATTAATGTACTTGCAGTATAGTATACATTACATATACAGTACTAACATTTATTTAGTGATAAAGTGTGTTGGTGAACGGAACGAAATAGGAAACTCGATGTATTTCATATTAAATGCTGACATCTAGTAGGAAGAAGCAATATTAGGACCTAGTTTGTGAACTATGAACTAGATAGGGCACGGTGTACGTATTGATGTACTTGTACTAGGTCCTGAACCCGTCGTGTACTAAACCATTCAGTACACGACGATGCAGTATAGTATACATTACATATACAGTACTAACATTTATTTAGTGATAAAGTGTGTTGGTGGACGGAACCAAATAGGAAACTCGATGCGATATTTATATGTTGGTATCAGATTTTATTTGGAATAGTATAATTAATATATTCGCAAGATTAAATATGTCGTGCCATAGCAAATTTTTGCAATAATGCGAAAATAAACATCTAAATCTTATAGTTCTTCTATTTCATACTGAGTGCAATGCGCAATCACTTAATATCAAATCAAAGCTTTGAAGTTTGACCAAAAAAGATTCGGAATAGAAAATATAAATTATAACGTCAAACAAAACGATTCTATCTAGTTCATTTTATTATAGTTTGTATATTTAATTTTCGTAAACTAGTTCATTTTTAAAAGATGTAGTAGTTCACGACTTATAGTTCGGTACATTGAAATGAACTACGAACTACGACCTAGGTCCTCAAAGTGACCTACAGTTTGCCATCGCTTTTACCTAAGCAGTGAATTAGTACCGATTCGTACCAAATTTGACAATTCTCTCAGGATCGTTTGTACGTTTTACATTGGATATTTCTTATTGACAGAATTATAAATATCGAAAAATATTTGTTCAAAAATTTAAATTGGCTTCAATAAGCCTCTTTCCCTCTCGAAAAATTGATATCTTTCATACACGGCCGAGCGTCCGTTAGGATTATAAACAAATACCAAATCCAGTCAATATTAAAACACAATGGAAGTAAACAGTGGCAGAAAATCTATAGTTGAAAAGTACCACTAGTACTTTTTCAGTCTCACTTTTCATTTCACCGAACGTTATTGAGCATGTCATTTTTTTTTTTGTAAACCTACCAGATATGGAAATTACAATCTGACATGTCACATTTGTCCACGTTAGAGTCGGTAGTGCCATAGTGCACAATATAATGGCCGATATGATTGACATTTGCCTTTTCTTGCTGGAATTCGTAATTAATTGTTTACGGACGGTATTTTTCTGTATACAAAAGATATTTACCATGCAGCTTGGATTAAAGATCTGCTTAAGATAATAAATAGCTGAAATAGTACTTAATGTATCAATTAAAGTGCTGTGGTACGGCTTGATTGCTGGGCCGCATTTAGCTTTCCATAAATCATTGGGTTTCTCACATATTGCCTTATTGGCATGAGGAATATCTACAGGTCTTTTCACCCAAATTGAATACGCAAAAAATAAACGGTTACAATATGATTTAAAATATAGTAAAACGGTTTTTTTTGTTGTTGCAATTTTCGCTATAGTCGAAACTAAATGAATCGCATTTTCGTTAGTTCTCTTAGTTTTTGTACGGTTTGTGAAATTGGAAGATTACCTAATCTTTGTTTTTCTACAAAATTCAGTTTGGATGAATCGAGCTCTACATAATTTCATGGTAATTTGAGGCAACGTAACTGCGTAGGCTCCATAAGGTGATTAACCATAATGGAATGTAATAATTACAATATTCTATTGTGGTGTTTGTTGGAAAATTTATCCCCATTTTACACTACCATATGGAGAATAAAATAATTTCATCAATGGTTAAACAAACAAAAAAGCTTTGCGCTGCCTTCTTCGGATAGTTCTTTAAAGACATGTGGCGCGCTGATGTTTTTATTCCAAGAGCAAAGTTTTTTTTTTAAACTAAATGCTTGTTAATTTTTTAACTTATCTCGGAATTCCATTTGTAGGACAATAGTTACAGTAAATACTATGATAGGCCAATTTTTCTAGTTTGAAAAACTGTACAAAAGCCAATCCTTGAAAATCTACATCCACTGACAAGACATGAAAAAAATAACATTGTCGCAAAATAATCTACCTATTCGCACGAATTTTCACCTGAAAAAAATAAATGCTAATTATTTTTCTATATTACAAATTTCAAATCAAACTGGAAACGTTGTTTTGAATGGTAGCATTTGCTGCAATTTTATAAAATCCCATTTCGTTGCATTGTGACGTGTTTTGGTACCGTGTGGCTTTGGTACTAGATATATACACCTACCTCGGAACTAAGCCACACAAAATACATATTTGGTACCGGGCAAATATTTACATACAATAGTACTACATAAATTATCATCACAGATTTTAGACAACAGGACGTGTAACGGTACCACATCTACGTACTAGAGTAATTCCTCACATTGAACTTATAACCGAAGAATCTGGACCAATCGGGGCATCATTTGGAAAAATTTGTAGTTCAATTACACTGGAATTGAAACCATAATAGAGTATTATACTATGGGCTTATATATTGTAAATTAGTACCAAACATTTTTTTTATATGGAAATCTAACGTAGAAAATTTTCATGGGTAGATATTTGGGGCATTATAAAGGGTAACTACGCAACCATCGTAAATTGACGCAATTCGGAGAAAAAAAATCGAATAGCCCACAATATAAAATTAACTAGTCTTTTATTTTTGCTTTTGTAGTAGCTATGTGTAGTTCACTCGCGAACCGTTCAATCAAATGACGGGCGTACTGTGACGATGTTTTGCAACTGTCACTATGACCTAGTTCGTGAACTATCAACTAGATGGTGCACGGGGTACGTATTGATGTACTTGCAGTATAGTATACATTACATATACAGTACTAACATTTATTTAGTGATAAAGTGTGTTGATGAACGGAACGAAATAGGAAACTCGATGCATTTCATATTAAATGCTGACATCTAGTAGGAAGAAGCAATATTAGGACCTAGTTTGTGAACTATGAACTAGATGGCGCACGGTGTACGTATTGATGTACTTGCAGTATAGTATACATTACATATACAGTACTAACATTTATTTAGTGATAAAGTGTGTTGATGAACGGAACGAAATAGGAAACTCGATGTATTTCATATTAAATGCTGACATCTAGTAGGAAGAAGCAATATTAGGACCTAGTTTGTGAACTATGAACTAGATGGCGCACGGTGTACGTATTGATGTACTTGCAGTATAGTATACATTACATATACAGTACTAACATTTATTTAGTGATAAAGTGTGTTGATGAACGGAACGAAATAGGAAACTCGATGTATTTCATATTAAATGCTGACATCTAGTAGGTAGAAGCAACATTAGGACCTAGTTCGTGAACTATCAACTAGATGGTGCACGGTGTACGTATTGATGTACTTGCAGTATAGTATACATTACATATACAGTACTAACATTTATTTAGTGATAAAGTGTGTTGGTGAACGGAACGAAATAGGAAAGTCGATGCGATATTTATATGTTGGTATCAGATTTCATTTGGAATAATATAATTAATATATTCGCAAGATTAAATAAGTCATGCCATAGCAAATTTTTGCAATAGGGCAAAAATAAACATATAAATCTTATAGTTCTTCTATTTCACACTGAGTGCAATGCAATCACTTAATATCAAATCAAAGCTTTGAAGTTTGACCAAAAAAGATTCGGAATAGAAAATATAAATTATAACGCTAAACAAGACGATTCCATCTAGTTCATTTTATTATAGTTTGTAAATTTAATTTTCAAGTGTAAGTAAAGTAGTAAACATTTTCAGCAGTAACTACCAATAAGTGTTTTAGAACTTCATAGAAATAATCGTAAGTACCTTGAGAAGATTATATTTCCTTATATATATGTTTTGTATAAATTATAAACATTGTTGTCATTTCTTTCTCATTCCTAATTCAAAATAAGCATTGTAATATTTCAATTTATTTATTTGTTACCATTTAATATTTTTATATTGAGGAAAAAAGAGATTATTTTCAGTATGTGCATGTAGGTGGTGAACTAGTTCATTTTTAAAAGATGTAGTAGTTCACGACCTATAGTTCATGAACGGTACATTAAAATGAACTACGAACTAGGTCCTCAAAGTGACCTACAGTTTGCCATCGCTATTTTGCAGATCATTTTTAATGCGTTCTACATAACTGCGAAATCAATAAATCTGAATAAATTGTAACTAAATAGGTAGTACCATTTACATTTACCATTTCACTTATGCTAACTAAAGAGCAGACTATAGGGGTATATAATCATTGTTTGGATAAAGGCCTCAGAACAACACGTGAGAACAAATCGCAGAAAACAGTTACAAAGACCCGTATTTGCCAATCAAATAAACACAATACGAATCGAAATAGTTATCAGGATCTTTAGCGTACGGTACTATTATTGCGAAAAAAAATGGGTCAGTACGTATTGACATACTTTTAAGCTAAAAATTGATCAGGACCCATTTTTGGTTTTTTTCAAAAATGCATAAGAATGCCATCGTTAGTGCAACATTCTTCCCATAATTTCGCAAATGCTAACGCAAAAAAAATGACCAATTCTTTTTTAATTGCGAGGCAACGGTAGTTCAATAAACCGAGACAATACAATTTTGTATCTTCGATTTCCCAACGGACAAACCGCAGTAAAGTTGGGAAAACTTCTTAATTACTATTTGTCGGGTTATAATAGCAAAGCTAAGTTACGATTATACAATGACAAGAGTTGGAACAATAGCAACAACAAATGTCTTCAGCACTGCCATTGGAGAATGCATTTGAATACAATCGTTCATTTTGTTCACTGCGGATAAATCGAAAATGCGATTCACATACGTAAGATATCGGTTCGGAAATAATAAAGAAATTATGGTAGGCGATTATGAAGAGTAATAGCGGTTTGTATATTTAATTTTTTAACTTTATCATACGTACCACCAATTCTTTACTCGAAAATAAGTTGTCTTATAAATCGACGTGTTTATTTGTACTGATAAATCAAATATCTGCAGTTGCATTAACCAGCACATTTCGCTCACCCTGTATATATATATATATATACGGGTTCTTCTTCACGTGCGTCAACTTCACTTTCAATTAACGGCAATCGCAGTCGGCCATATAACAGTCACCTGTTGGATTGCGGCCGCTGCCGTAACTAACTATACGAACCGCGGTGGTACTAGTCGCTGGCAATTTCCCATCAACTGTGCAAGATACTGCGCTAATACATCAGGACAACTTGACAGAAAGCTTGATTTTGATGATGACGCACGCTGTTGTACCACTGCAGACTGTAATTGCACGAGTTATGTACAGACGCGGAGTACCAATGTACCGTTAACTCGGAGTTCCCAACACACTTGGCAACGGCGAGCTTATATCGTCTGATGATTTGATTTTAAGGCAGTTTTCTATATGCGCAATGTCACAGCGCGGCACCCTTAACCCTACTATTCGTTTGCGCACACGTATAGGCAGGTATACGCACGGCTGGCTACAAATTATTTACAATTAATAATATTCTATAGATAAAAAAACATTAATAATGTGGAACAAAAAGAGAATGTATTTTTCAATATGTCCTTCTTAATAATGGGTAAAATAAAAATAGAATGTAAAATAGAAAAAAATAAAATTTATTAAAACACGGTAGAAAAGTATATATATACGTCAGTATACAGTAATATAGGTCAGGTCAGGTCAGATGTGTGTGTGTGCATTTTCGGTCGGAGTTTTGTTGTTGGTGCAAATAGAGAATCTTTTAATCGGGTAATAAAATTTGTGCGCAGTTAAAGACCAGCCGATTGTAAACAATTAGACTTCAGTTTCTGGACAAACAGTACCATTTTAGCAAATTGTCCTTCCGATAGTCCTTCAGCAGTTTATAGGATTCAGTGTAAAAAGATTTATGTCGTCAGTATGTTAGTAATATATATATATATGTGTGCAGTATTTATATTATGGTACAATTGGTACCACATAGCGGTACTATTTCACTTCCATTCGTTGCGCTCGCGATGTCACTACAGCGTACGATGTACGACGTGTTTAAATTTAGCGTTTTCTTCTCCAATGGAAGATTTGAATTGGTTAAATTAAATTTAAAGTGCTCATCAATATGCAAAATATACCAATAAAAAAATTGTGTAATGATGCTAACATTTTCTATGTTTCTTTCTTTTTATCGGCATAAAGACATACAAACAGTTATGATTCTTTCAAAAGATTATTCAAGCTACAGTTTTGTTCGTTGTCCAAATGGACAATGGATCAACTTTACTTCTACGACGATAAACAAAATGGAGAGTGCCGGAACAGCAATTTGATGGGCAACAATGAATGCGTGTTTCTGTCTGATATTCCGTTGGCTACACTTGCTGCTGCTGTTGTTATTGTTAACAGTGAGCGAAGAACAACGAGCATACCGGTTAAATTACACACGTATACGCGAAGACATTTCTTCGGCAACTTTCTCTAATCGACAGTTGGCCGCTGTGTAAATGCAAATAATGCACCTAATAACGGCAGACGGCCGCGTAAAAATAGAACACATCGCGCCACGATCTTGTCTTCGGCGTATGATAATGGTGTAAACAACTGATGAATGAAGGAGTGCCATAAGTGACTTGATACTCCACTTATGATTAAAAATTGGAAATTCTATTGCGAATAACATTTTTTTTTTTGCTAAGCTACTAAAATCCTTCTTTGATTTCGGTAAATGCCTCAACAACAATCTCTCTGCAGCTAACTCTTTTATATCGTGTATGTTTCTTTTTTATTGTCCACAAGTCACAAAAGTACAATGGCCTTATAAGAAAAAAATATATTGAAACTAGCTCATCTACTTTTTCGCTTACCACAGCAAAGAGTGTAACGTTAAGTAATTGCAGAATATTTTTCTTAAAAAAACCATTCGGGCAAATTGGTTCGTCCAGTCAAGTCAAAGGAAGTAAAAAAAAATTCCATTTTTCCGCAATTTTTGTGTTCAAACGATTGTGGCATGAATAATTCAATTTTGGATTTAAGTTTTTCTACGCTAGAGTTGTGAAATGTATGTACATAAAATAATAAATATAATGCTGTATTGTCTAAAATGTCACGCATTCTGATTATGTAGTACTCATATTTTACGTGAACGCATTTGTGTGGTACCAGCAGCAACAGTTGGCACCGACGTATCCCCACAACGATGCCAGTACGCTCAAATATTCAAAATTTAAGCAGACAGGTTATTTCTTTACAAATTGTCATCGTTCTAGTCATAATATAGACTAAAGACCATAGAAGAATGGAGTGCCCATTTAGTTAATAGATTTACATTGTCTGCTGTCCTACATTTTACTGGCAATAAATTCGTAAATGAACGAGAATGTTTCGAAACTAAACCAAAATGCATATCTATTCGTGACTTTTGTTCATCTTCATCCAAAATACCTTAATACTATTGAAGCACCCCAAAGAAATATAACAAATCAAACAGAAAGATGTTCCTTCAGCATCTACCCAGTCCTTTTCGAAATATTGATGAAATTCTAAATTCGTGTTCATTTTCAACTACCACGTCAATTATCCTACCATAGTACTTTTTGTTCATTGTTGCAGGCATTCTCTAACCATCTCCAACTCCAACGTGATGGGTTGTTCGACAATGGCACAACAACCCTCGATGCACCAGCACGGTTAACTCACCACCCCGGACGCTACCCATGGAAATAATGAAATACCCGAATGTGAGCGGTGGCCCGAATATGGCTGGAAATACAACGCACATAGACGAAGTCGATTCCCTCTTCACATCCACATGTTGGCAGAACTCTAGCAGTGGCGTGGGCGGCGGCGGTGGTACAAACTCCGCTAGCCCAGAAAATTCAAATTTGCATTCCGCCGATTATATGGACACGCACAAGCTGATATTGGACAGCTCGATGAGCAGCCTCGGATCGGACAAGCTCCTCTTGGGCTCACCCATAGACGATTCGGACTCCAGCAAGAATACCATCGATGATTTGGGATACTTGCTGGTGAATAACACGTCTATAAATACGAGCTTGGCGGAACTGAAGCCTCTACCACCATTTACCGGTTACACCGCCAATTTGAGCATCAACGGGATCCAAGGGCACCATTACCACGCCATCGCGCAACGAATCCCCGAAGAGAACAACAATTACAGCAACTATAGTGAACAAAACATTGTGAGCAGTTCCACGTGTAACGTTGTTAGTGCCGATAGTAGTGAAGTGTCCAATGGGAAAACGTCCACAACATTATACAGTGTGGACGATGTGTGCAAGATTGAGTACGATTGTGTTGACTCGAGTGCGAAACTGTACGAGAATAGTGACGGTGCGGTGACGCAAGTGAAAACGGAAATTGCTGAATATGACATTTCATCGATAGAAGATATAGCCGCTATTATCGGATCTGCGATCGCAGACACGACCGTCCCGAATCCGAACAACGACGATGACAATAACACGAGCAGAGATAGTTGGATGGACTTGGACGCATGGATCGATGGGGCATGCGGTGACCAACAGAAGAGCCTCGTCATCACCCAAGAAGGCCTTTCAGAATTTATCATACCCAACACGACGACGAGCAATAGCGCCGGCCAGGATTTCAATAAAATGGAGTACAAGCCACCACCTCAACCCCCCCAGCCGCAAGGCTCCACCCTACAAAATCTACTAACACACGGCTACATGCCCCTTCTGCAGAATCGATTGCAGAACGGGCCCCCCATTAAGCAGGAAATGCCCAGCTCCAGTAATTACAACAACTCGGACTTGATAAGCACGTCCAGTCCGCCTAGTAACGTTGTCTCGACGACCGATAACTTAATGTTGACCGTAAACGGCAGATTCTTAACGCAATATAGCCTGGTGGACGATCGAATTCGGAGTCCCGACATATTGGGGCCCAATTATCCGCACACGACCACCGCCAGTACACCGATCGTGCCGAAGAAATCGCGAAGTCGAGCGCAGAAGAAAGCTGCCCAGCAACAGCAGCAAGCGGCCAGCTCGACGGTGTTCCAGGCGGAGCAAAGTCTCGGCCTGCTGGGCAAAGAAAAGCCGGTACACAGATGCAGTATATGCAATAGGGGATTCTTAAACAAGAGCAATATCAAGGTGCATCTGCGCACGCACACGGGCGAGAAACCGTTCAGGTGCGATACGTGCGCCAAGGCGTTTCGACAAAAGGCGCATCTTCTAAAGCACCAACAAATACATAAGCGTATAGGAAGGGATTGATAGCCACCCGCTCAAATGTGCAGAAATTGGTGCGAAAGGAAATGAAGAAAACCTCTTAAAATTAGAAGCATTGGATCGCGAATATTGGTATAACGTAAACGATGTGTGTTTGGTTTGGTTTTTGCAGTTTAGGGCCAAGCGAGTGGTGGTAGGCGACTTCCTCCTGAAACGTGCTATAAGAAAGGTACCTCATATTTATAATATGTAAGGATAACAGTAATATTCCTACTAGTGGACAATGTGCAATCATCTAGTGAACATATATCTTAAATAGATTCTTAATTTCAATACGAAGCTCTCAAAAAATTTTGTATCCTATTATGCAGTACCTTGAACTTGATAATTAGAAGATCTCTTGCCAACAATAGTTCAATCAACATTCCTCCAGTGCTCAAAAAACAAGATTAATTTTTCAAGATAATGCATGCGCATTTGGTTTTTTTTTTTTATGAAATTCGTATATAATATAAATTAAAAACAACTAATTATCTACAGCAAAAGATGTTTTAAAATTTCGGCACGCTAACAAAATTATTTGTATATTTAAATCGTTTAAACTAAGAAATTACAAATTCATGAAAAGAACTAGCATTATAATAATAATACTTCTCAGGTCTTTTTCGTATCTCCTCACGAAATAAGTGACAAAAATAGTTCTTGTGATAGAAATACTTAACATTTAAGTACAGATAACATGATTCCTTCGCGAAATAAATCCAAATCAATGTTATACATGTACAAAATGTGCTATTTTGTACCATTTCTAATACACCGGGTGGACACACATACAACCATTGCAGTATATAAAATCATTTATACTTTCAATCAATACTTGACATTAAAATCGTTTTTATGCAAATATTTTCTTGATCCGTGACTTAAAATGGCAACTTTAATCATTATTTTTAGGTGCAATCACACTACTTTTATATCAATACACTAGGTGTCTCTAAATTAACGGATTACCCTGTTTGGCAATGATTCAATGTGACTAATAAAATTGTTGCATTTGAATTAACAGATTTCGTTTCGATCAAATTAGTAATAATTGGTTCACTGTGTAAAATATTTGGATTTGTCAGTGCCCACCCTGTATATTCGATAAAACCGTTACACTAGTAGATTTTCATAAACTTATTAGGATTATTAGAAACTATGCAACGAATTTGTAATATATTGTATTATAATAGTTTTATAAGATTTAGTCATTGTATTTATTATCATGATAGTTTTATTAATTTTTTTATGCTTGATACTGATCATCTTTGCATGTAATTTTTGTTTGTTTTTTATTAAAAAAAAATACGATCTCAAATTTGCTTAAATATCACACTCGACTTATTACAAAATATTTTAATAAATGAAAATTTGCAGCTCTATTCAAAATCCAAAATTTCTTGCTATAATCATTTTTTTATATACTGAGTGTTACATCAACATTTAACATTTTAGTTTTTACAAACAAAAAATACAAATCCCAAATTGTCACAAAAATTGTTTTTTTTTATGATATATAAATTTTCTTAGGTTGCATTTATCGGTGCAACACCCAGTATATACAATACTTTTGATCTACTATTGGAATAATAATAAAAAAAACTAATATATTCAATTTATCGATCTCATTCAAACTTCCAAAAATTCATAATTTTGTTTTATTTTACGCGTATATACAAAGTGTTCGTAAAATATCTGTAAATAAGAAAAATCTGCAAAAAGAATGACGTAAAACACCCGGTACGAATTTTTTTTTTTAAATATTTTATAGATCCTCTATAAAAAATAGTTTGAATAAAATCATATGTTCCATTTATATATACAGTGTGATAGCAAGAACAACTTAAGCCGTATATTGAATAGAAATACAGCAAGTTCATTTTATAAAATTTCAATTGATTATTTGTTCAATATACGACGTGTGAATTAAATTTAGTGTACAGTTTAAAAATCAATTTTACTACTTTTTAAGAGCATTAATTTAATATTTATTCTTTCGTTTATGTATTATACATCCTACTATATAGAATAAACCTTCGAGCTATTTTTCTCTACAAAATGTCTAGTAGGTTTTAAACTATTGTAATATTATTTAGTTTAATTTTAATATTTGTTATTATTGTATTGTTGATTAATTAATAAAATGTTGTAATATAGATCACGAATATTTTTAAAACAAAAATGTTAAGAAACTGTCGATTATTTTCGTTTAAAATCCATCGCAATTTATTTGATAGATTTTTTTAAATACCACTCTGCTCTTTATCTATATAGAAGGTAAGTATATTTTATATCAACTTTCATTCAATAATTTAAAAAAATCGATAATTCATTCAATAAAACCGACCTTTTCAGGGATAAAATTATATTACGAGGTACCCTGTATATAAATAATCTAATACCGAGTCTAATTTGCAATTGGAAAGTTTGCATCGACTCCAAAAACAAATTTATTAAAATTATAGCGATTATTTAATTATTAATTAAAATATCGGCTCGTTAAGCAAAATTATTATTATTATAAAAATACAACTGAAGTCGACCTAATTTTCAATTAATCGCTCAAGAAACTAACACCTCCTAATAATTAGTCGTTGCAACGAAGATTGTTTTTATCCTTATAAAAAAAACACTAAAAATTTAATAATTTAATAATCTCTTAAATAAACAACGTTTTGATTATTTGCGGCACAAGAAAATTATTTATCAACACCACAAATTCATTGTTTTAATGACAGCAAATTGTTGTATTTTTATTAAATGAACAAAAACAGTTGACGCCAATGCAATATAGAAGAAATACAATTGAGGACAACTGAAGATGTTGTACAGGATGTTCAAACAACGAGTTTTTGTTTTCGACCATTTTTACTTTGAAGATTGTACGATAATTGGAAGCAGACATTATTTTACCAAAAAAAAAATTGAAGAAATTCAAATTATAGATTCGAAAAGAAAAAAAAATTCAAACTGTGTGCAGAAATGTACGAAACCATTGATAAAATTGCAGGAAGAAAAGAAATGCGCAATTTTTTTATAGTACAAAAAAAGGTACTTTATAGACAATGCCTCTTCAGCAAAAATTTGTTTTCGAATATTCGATGGTACGTACCATTGAAATTTTAAATTTAACCTCGAGTATGATAGTGTATCCATTTTATCAGTACCAAAATCGTATTCTTAGTATTCTGTTTGTTGCTGTGCTACTGCCAGCAACATCAACTCTTAACTCTTCCGCTAATGGTACATACCAGTGGCTTTTTAAATGTAATACACGAAGCTTTTGTAGTGATTTCGAATTTGAGAAAAAGACGATAGCTCAAGACACACGCTTAAAGAACGGATTTAAATAATTCAAATCGCTATAAATACCCTTCCAGATTGGTCAAAGTTTTATCATCTGTCGACAGAATTTATTTTAGAAGCTTTTTTATAAATCTCGTTATGTACCAACAAACAGAAATCAGGTATGGTGGCATACATGACCTGACCAGGTAGGAGCATTTCTTTGTAAAGCTCACCTGGTTAAAATGGAATTTTTTATACGTGAAACTCCTCATTTTTTTAAAACGAAAAAAAATGATAATTTCTGCCTTTAAATGATTTTTGTTTGTTTGCGCAGTGGGTAGCCTAATCTAAGTATTATAACACTAAATACCGCAATTCCAAATTGCTTTCTCAATTATACAATTATTAATATATAATTGATCAAAAGTCGTTTATTGAAAGAAACGGCGGAGTCGTAAGGTTCAAATGAAATGGTTTGAACAGCACTGGACTACTCATTGTAGAATAAAGTAAATTGGTGGAAGTAGCACACGACATACTTCCCGGTGTGCTTACCAGTACGAGTTTGAAGTACTACCAAGACTCCTTTATACGAGCATATATATTTGGAAACATGTTGATGAGCTTGACATTATATGACAACTTCTACTCACATCTAACTGGGTTTCAAATTAATGACAGTATAGTGACAACATGTCAATATAAGGGTGCTTCATTTGATATCAAAATCCGCTTCGTGCTGTCGAATTTTAACGCCACAAAGCCACGTTTCTTAATTGATAAAAATAATTATATTGAATGAATCTTTCAAGCTCAAAATAGGAACTTTTAATAAGTCATTACATACATCTTTCGTGTCAATAATTCAAAATTGATTACAGCAAAATGTAACTAATTTTTTTAAGTAAAAATTTGATATATAAAATTTCTTCTCGTGCAATATATGTTGAGGACAATCGAACGACATTTTTGACACACGATGAAGTCACAACATATTTAATTTTGTCAATATTTGAACGAGTATATTTCTACCGTCAGTTTGAATACCACTAAATGAAATGGTACCATATTAAATTGGTAGTATCTAGAGCATTATTGAATTATCTATAATCCGTTTGTAATTTGAGGAAATTAATTTCGAATGGGCATTCGAAGCGCCTCAATAAAAAGTTAAACAATCTATAGTTATAATACTTACGTATAGAGAACGTTTTCAAACCACTTCCTTCTTGCAGCGTCTTCGTTCATCTTCATTACCTAGAAGAGCAATAAATGCGTAATAAGTAACAATGCAGCATTGAACAATTTATATCCGTATTATAGGTTATAAAATATTTCCCCAATATTCAAATCTGGGCAAGGGCAGAAAGGACAAGCAAAAAGTTTATTAGGTACACATCATTTTATGGCTGTTATGGTCGTTAAAAGACCATAAATTAAGTTTTATAAGAAATTCGGTAAATTCCAAAATGGTATCTTGACACTCCAAACATTGTCTTCCATATTTGTTGAAAATGGATTCAATTAGAGCAATCACGAAAATATTTAGAGCATTTCGTAACTCACCTTCGGAACTACGTCTGCGAATTTCAAAGAACACACCACCGATTTCATTTATAAAGTTTGGTTACTAGATACATTTGGTCTCACAAGTTATTTTGTAATCACAAGCTATTTACCACTACATGGTTATTACACATTATGTCGCGAAATTTGATTACTTAAATAGCGGTCAAAAATGTCAAAATTGCTGTATGGGCGGTTGCGTATAGTAATAAAGATTTGAATACGGCAGCAATGACAATGTATATACATTGTCATTGACGGCAGGATATTTATAGTAATAATAGTTTGGCGATATCTTATGCTTATTTACGCGATAAATTTTAATAAAATGCCACGCGGGAGTTGAAAAAATTAATTGTATAACCTACAAAAACGCTCCAACTTAACTAACTAACTTCAATAGCGATGCAGTTATCACTCATTCTGACAGCTAAGCTTGTCAATTGGTTTTGAATTTTGGCAATCAAACTGTTGTTAATTTAAAAAATTTTCTTTGGCAAAATTTTATATTAAATTTATTAAAATATTAAACTGATGATTTTCTTATGTATCATTATTTTATTAAAAAAGGAATATTACACCTCAAAATATTTGCATACGGAGTAGTAATTTATAAAAAAATCATTTTGTACAAATTAGCATTTTATTTGCTTTGGTTTATCGAGTATTGTTAATATTGATGTTGAATCGATTATTCTAAATAGCTATCATTCTAATTTGAATCGACATATTGCTTAAACTTTGAATGGGCATTCACAGCAAACAAAGAAATTGCAATGTTGACCCAGTAAAATGCCACACCATGTATAGTACAGGTAGTACGTACGTATGTGCGTGGAGAAATTGATGACCTTGTTACTTGACCTAGAATTGCTCAAGACACACATACGCGCAAGAAGTAGTCGGAGGTGGAAGTCACGGCGTACCGCGCTGTGGTACCTACCTCGATGCAGTACTGGGCACTGCTACCACGCAACAAGGCCGCCTTAGGTTGTATTGTTGGTTCGCTGTGTACCCGCATCGTCCGCTGTTGCTCCTTTGGCTCGCGGTACTCTGATGACATTTCGATTAAGGAAGAACAGATCGTGACCAACGATTATCTTGTCTTGTTCTTTTTAATTTCAATATACGCGCGTAGGTAGGCACGTTTACGGTACCACATAGTGCCAAAATAAGAGAATGAAATAAATAGCATGTTTGGAAATTGGACAACTGCTCAGCCATTAATGTCACTTTGTCGAATGTCACTTTCTCCGCTGTCAATTTGCCGGAGTAAATTTTGATATTCATGTCAAAGCGGATGTAAATGCTAAATAATTCAAATGTATAAAATTATTGTTAAATCTATTTATCAATCACCATATTTCTTTTATTCCTTATTATCCTTAAAATTGGATTTTTTCATAAGTTCTTCCACGTTCATATATTTCAAATACAATATACATTTATTTAATCATTAAATATATAACAGAGGTGATTAAAGTATTAAATTGAAACAAATTTTATTGAAATTGTACATACAACTGCTTGTTTAATAACATTATAAAAATATAGCTAGAGCTAGGTTTAAAATATATATTAAATTATCAGTATCAACATTAAATATAAAAATTTGTTATTAAAAATACATATTAATGTCTCAATGCGACTTATATGGTATATAAATTTTAAAATACGTATAAAAATAGCATATACCTCTACCAGGGGTTTGTCTTTGCTATTGCAAATTCGAATCTCTACTAAAATAAAAAGATACTGTTGTTCAAATATATTTACTCTTAAACGAGATTCAGATCTATCATAAATTCAGCATGAATTAATTAATTGAACAAAGATATAACATAAAATCTTTATAAAATATCACCCAAATACCGTAACTTAGCATTAAGTAGGTAGATGCGCATTTCGAAGGCAACGCCCCCATCTAGATACTTTAAGTGACGGTATATATTGGGTGATATTCTATACTATTATTTAACACCGTGATGATAATTTTTAAAATAAAATATGTATTTATTACTTTGCTGATGGTCTAATTTATGGAATTAATGTAGCGTCTCAGTTCCTCTTGTGTATCGAATATCATAACATGGAATGGGGAACCGGGTACCAGCTCACCAGCCCATTTGACTTCAACACGATAATCGCCAGGTTCCGTTGGATCGTACTAAAAAGAGTATTTCATATAACTAATATGGGCTCTTTCAAAGTAACGAGCGTACTTTATTGAGGATGGTCCGGTCCTTCTGACTTTCCCGTTGCATTTCAACGCGGAAGGCACCTTTCGGTCCCCGTACTCGGACGGTTAGTTGGCCGGCTCCGGCGCCCCGCGTATCGCAGATGAAACGTGACTGGAACGTGGCCAGAACGCCGTGTTCAATGCCCGGTCCATATACGCGGACTTTACTCGCGTCCGGAGCTCCGGCAACCTGAGTTACAGGTAGCAGAGATCAACGTGAGGCTTAAGTCGTCCCTAATTTATTTCTACATACTCACCCTATTTTAAAATCGTCTAAAATTATCAATTACTTTTGAGTAAATTGTTGATATCGGTTTTTTTCAAATAAACTGACTATATCGCACATGTATCCCTAAAGCGATATAACTTTAAAAAAATTTTTTTGGGGGGGAAAGGCGAATAACTGTTTTTGTGATCTTGGTAAAATTACTTACAAAACGCGTACTGTTTCCAAAGAAGTTGGAAAAAAACGTTCAAATTTCAAACGTTTCAAAACCCATTCTTTTTGATGATTAATAGCGGAATTTTGATGAAACTCTTACATGATGATAACTTTAGAAATACATGTGCGATATAATATTATTCTTTTAAAAAAGTGGTTGCAAAAGAGCAATAAAACCTGCAAAATTTTCGTAATTCGATGTCTTACCCTCAGGGTAAAGGGTGATCCGTTAACATGCTGCCCGGCGTATTTGATTGTAAGGGCGTGTCGCCCAGGTTCTTGCGGCTTAACGTTTAACGTAAACGTAGCGTCTCCGTGATCATACAGTTCGCAATATGCGACTTTACGGGGGCCTGTACAATGGGCGGTTAGTTCCCCGGGGCCAGCTCGACGCGTGTCTATCCACGAACGTATCTCGCGACCTACAACGCCCTGGCGTAGACCCTCACCCGAACACAAAACCTGCAAACAAATAATTAACAACAAAACTCGCAGAAACGTCTTATTTATAGTGTAAAATGATTTCTCGTACAGGAATTTGTTGCAATATTCTTTGTTTAATATCTAGATGTTTACCTTGGAGGCATCGGCGCCTCCTTTAGCCTCCAACATGAGCGGACACCCTTTGACAAGGCGCCCATTCCATAGAACAGACAGCAGGTAGTTACCGGGTGTGTTGATCGTATATGAAGCTCGCCAGTTCTTTTCTCCGGCCAAACTGATCATCACCGGTATAGGCAGATTTGAATCGGCTGAATGGAGAGTAACCTCCGGGTTACCTAAATTAATAATTATAAAACTGTATTCGGCAAAGTGTTCAAACTTTGCACACTGATTACCTAAGTGAGGAAGTTTCAGAGAAATTGTTGTAAATGAATTTGTGCAGATGTTGACCAGAGATTTTTTTAATCAGGTAAAAATTTTTGAGAACTCCATAATGTTTAAAAACGACAATTTCGTTGCAAATGTGTGATTTAGGAAAATGTTAATAAAGACGAAATAACATATTAAAAAATGATTTACCAGACGCAGCCTTCGAACCATCAATTCCCACCACTGCTACTTCTCCACATTGAACCTGCTGAAGACCTCTACCTGTCAAAATAACTTCATCCACTCCACCAACGACTGTAGCCTTCCTCGGAGTATCTCCGCCTATATTAACATCAAATTTCGTTTTTATTCTTATATGAATCATATCAGCAAATTTTACAATATACTAACCGAGTGAAACTCCACTGAACCGAACCTCTAAATCATGATCCCCACTACTCAAACCCTCCGCGTTCAAATCCAGCTTCCAACGTTGATTATTCTTGTCAAACGGTATGTTTCTGCCCCCGATAGAGCAGCTTAACTGGCCCGGACCTGCATTTGTTGTATCAAATACGAGTTTTGTTGGCAGTAAGAGCGAATGGGCGTCGGATAAGTGCGGCGCCCAACCCCCGATTAATCGGACAGCGCTCGGGTGTACGATGGTGGGGCGGAATGGTGAACCAGGCAGCTGAAACGTACGCAATTTAAAAATATTTCTGACAATAAATTTGTTAATGTTTCGTTCAGATTAAATTTTGATCATAGATATTTTTTTGAGTATTTACGTCTGTTCCGCCAATTCCGATGATAATATCGTAAACGCCTACCCACTTGGGCGTGTACGTTACAAGCCATTCACCAGGTTTCGTACATTGTACTTGCGCATCTACAGTGCCCTCAATTGCCTCAATCTGCGAAAATATACAAACTTGTAACAGCAAAAAAAACAACAAAAATCATTCAACTCTCTTTGTTTCAATTTTACCTGACTTATATTTTATTTCCCCGCTTTATATACCCAAAAATTAACACAAACCTGCACTCTGGGTTGCCCTGCACTACTGACACTGAACCCGCATCGTTCACCCACCACGCCTAGTTCCAGCGCTTTACCGACAGCCCGTGGTGGGGGCGTCGGACCGACTGGACCCACACCCAGGGCCAATGGACTTCCTTTTACCGGGAAGCCGCCGTATGCAACAGTTGCTTGATATAAACCAGCAGCGGTTGGGGTGAAGGATACCATCGTTAAGTTCGGATCGTCTGGTGAGGGGGATTGTGTTACGAGGATCGGTTGTTGGATCGGATTGGTTACTGTGGTGGATAAAAGAGCATGGCCTGCGCTCTTCAAAGAAACTGTAGAAGACAGTTTAAAGATTCGTGTAGATTAAATATAATCCTTCTTAGTGAAGCACTATATACCGTAGAAGACTTTTCTGCATCAAAATATAAGTGAAAAGATATTATGAAGATGTAATATACTATTATATATTTGTTTCCATTTTGTGATGCCTGTTTTTTTTTATACCATGTATACAACGTGTATGTACTTATATTTATGAAAAATAAAGTTATTATCTATGTATCTATCTATCAGTAAGTAATTTTCTAATAATTTCACTAACCATTAAAAACGATTTTTTCACCGACGTTTCCTTGCACATGTGGCACGTCCAATATACGCACAGCATCGACATCGAAGACATCGCAGATGAACGGACTGCCAGCCAGCGGTTTGGCGGCTTGAAGCACCTCGACGGTATGTTCGCCAATATCGCGGGCGGTGAATTCAGCCTGTAATCGACCAGTTTTTGTCTGATAGCAGCGCACTGGAAGGGCATTCCCACCGGGGGTCGATACAATTATATCGAATTCTCGAGCTGGACGTCCCAGCGTATCTATACATTTAGGATGCATACAAAAACCGACTTTTGGAAAACCGGTACCGGTTTTTAAAACCGACAAACCCTATATACATTATATTATTACAAAATTTTAAAAACAAATTGCTAGTTACAATGCAATATCTTACCGATATTGAAGGTATTCACTTTGCCGACACGCCCTTGGTACAGGCCCAACCCACCAGCCCATGGTTCCTGCGCGACCGCTCTAACGCCCACCTCGAGCACTTCCGCTTTCGGCACACCATTGTACAATAACAAAATGCGGTGCGGCGCAGCGTTTACAGGGTGAAATACGATATCGTACATGTGCGGGCTGTTACTCGAGGCGGATTGACGTACACTATGAGCGACGTCTTTCGATGCGCAAGTCACGCGGGCAGTCAACGCACCTGGTCCAGCCTAAATTATTTGGGATTTTAAAAGAATTATTAGTTATGGTGTTATATATAATTATATATATATAGTTTGTCCCCTTTAAATATTTTATTTTATTTCTTTTTCTTATATATAGTTCTTCAAATAAAATTCCATAAAATAAGAGACTAAAAAAGGACTGTAAAAAATAGATTTTTTTTTAGTAAATTTGTTGTAAATTTGTTGATCAAATTTCACCTGCTCTTGTGTAATTTTGATTTTGGCAATCGCTAGAAGAACGTAATTAATGAAATATAAGCTTCGTGCAGTAAGCCTGCGCTAATCATATAGTTTCTTTTAAATTAAATAAATAAATAAAACAAATACAGCAATTTTGATGAATTGAAGACTCTTACATTTAGAGTCTAAATGTTCATCATCCAGCAATTGATACTATTTGATGATATATTTTTGTTATGATTTTATGTAGATTTTGAGTAAAACTCGACCAGGACGAGAAAATTTGTGTTCACGAGATTTCTGTGAAGATTTTATTGTTGGCATAATTTATTAAATTTTACCATCATAACAATTCATAGGGTATTTCTGATGTTTATCTCAATTGCGGTAAATTCACAATTTTTAATTAACGGATATAAAATTCCCGATTTCTAACCTTATTCACATTAACGCCCACAACGGATGGTCGATGACAAACAGCTTCCGGAGGGGCGTTGATAACGTCGATCTTACTCGTATCGAAAACGTGAATTGTTCTTGTTAATAGCACTTCTCCATCAGAAATGCGACTTATAGTGATCTATAATTTTAATAAATCCGCACATTTAAATAAAAACCTACAATGCTTGATAGAATCATAAAGAATCTGTAAAGTAATATTACCTGGTAAGTTCCAGTTTGTGCGGCATTGAATTCAGCTTTTCCGTTATTGTTCGTTGTATATTTAACAGGTTTTTCGTTTGAATCGCGGATGTCAATGCGATGTGATGAAGGAATATCAATTGAAATCTTAAAAAAAAAAAATGTAATTTATAATATTCTTGGGGGAGTCATATTTTTGTAGGAATTGTATTTTTGCCATTATATTCCTATGGACGTAGTTAAGGCAGCGATTTTGCACATTTCGCTTGTTTGTTTTTTCCATATACAAACAATATTCTTCATCTCATTTAAAAATGTAGCATATTACGACGTGACAAATATGCACAAAACAGTTGGTATGTGTAAAAGTGCAATGGTTTATTATTATTTTATTGACAAAAATATATTAAAAATTAGTTCCAGCTTCAAATTACTTTATTAGATTATAATATTACTCTATTGGAGAATTGACCAGAAGCATTATTTTTTCTCCATTTTTAACTAAGTAAATATATTAGTTAGAGAGTCCGCAATCCTAAAGATTGGTTGGAAACAGCACGCCATGCCGATCTATCCTGAGCTAATCCCTTCATCTCCCTATAGCTATTCATCTCAACGTCTTCAACTATCTGACTCACATACTCCAATCTAGGCCTACCTACCCCTCTCTTTCCCTCCACTCTACCTTCTATGATCAATTGCATAATCCCCCCATGCCTAAGAATATGCCCTACTAATCTGTCTCTCCTACGCTGTAACACTCTCCAGATACTTCTCTTCTCCCCTACTAACTCTAGTACAGCTTCATTTGTTACTTTATCTTCCCAACCAATCCTCATCATCCTCCTATAACACCACATTTCGAATGCTTGTAATCTACGCTTCTCTTCCTTTCCTATAGTCCACGCCTCACACCCGTACAGTGCTACACTCCAAACATATACCTTCAGTAATCTTTTTCTAATACCCAAGTCAATATTTGCTCTTAAAATCTGTTCTTTTTCTACGAATGCCTTCCTACCCTGTGCTATCCTACACTTTATATCTACCTTGCTTCGATTATCTTTTGTGATTCTACTGCCTAAATAACAAAAATCTGACACTTCTTCGATTCTATTATCTCCTATTGTGATCCTCATTTTTCTACTGCATTCCTTTTTGTCACACCTCATCACTTTAGTTTTACCTATATTTATTTTCATGTTAAAATCCCTAGTCAATACTGCCTGCATACCATTCAATACCCTTTCTAATTTCTTTTCGCTTTCTTCCAATATAGCTATATCGTCGGCGAATCTCAGCATATATATTTTCTCTCCCTGTACATTCACACCTACACTATACTCTTCTTTTACTTTGTTTATTGCATCTTCTATATATAGATTAAATAATAACGGTGAGAGTGTACATCCCTGCCGAACTCCCTTCCTTATTTTTGCTACCTCTTCTTCCCCCTCAATTCTAACTAAGGCAGTTTGGTGTTTATATAAATTAAAAATTATTCTCCTATCTTTATAATCTATACCCGCTTCTTTTAAAATTCTAAACATTATGTCCCAATCTACATTATCAAATGCCTTTTCTAAGTCTACAAAAGCTATGCAAGTTACCTTTCCTACCCTCTTTCTTTTTTCTACTACCGTTCTTAGTGCTAGAATCGCCTCTCTCGTCCCTCTGTTTTTCCTAAAACCAAACTGATCTTCTCCTAGCCTTTCCTCTACTTTATTTTCTAATCTCCTATAAATAATCTTTAACAATATCTTCGATGCATGTGATAGTAGACTAATGGTCCTATAGTTCTCACACAAATTAGCTCCTATTTTCTTCGGCATTGTTACTATTCTACTACGCTGAAAATCCTGTGGTACTTCTCCCTTCTCATATATTTTACAAACTAACCTGTATAATCGCTCCTGCATTTTTTCCCCTGCGTGTTTTATTAATTCGGCTGGTATCATATCAATCCCCGCTGCTTTGTTATTCCGTAAATCATTTAATGCTCTATGAAACTCTGACCTAAGTATGCTAGGACCTAAGTCATCCTCATCTATCTGTTCCACACTTTCTAGCTCCTCCATGTCCTGCCTACCTTTATATAAATCTTCAAGATACTCCTTCCATCTTCTAGCTTTTTCCTTATTTTCTGTGAGTTCCTTACCCTGCTTATCACATATAATGTTACCCTTTGGTTTTACTTTAGAAAAATGTGACTTAATTTTCCTGTAGCCCAAATCTACTTTACCTCTTCTCATATCCTCCTCAATATCCTCACAGTTTCCTTTTATCCACTCTTCTTTCGCTAGCTTGCATTTCCTATTAATTAAGTTCCTTAGTTCCTTATATTTTTTCTGTCCTGCTTCTGTGTTTCCTATTTTAATTTTCCTTCTTGCTTCTATCATTTCCACTATTTCTTCCGTGATCCATTCCCTCCTACCTGCCCTTTTCTTTGTGCCTAATACTTCATTTGCTGCTGTAGTTAACCCATTTCTGATTTCCCTCCATTCGCAATCTATGTCGCTCCTAGATGTTCCATTAGCCATGATTTCTACTTTCTGCTTGTACTTTTCACATACATCAGCTAATTTTAACCTATCGACATCTACTCTGACCTGTTTAGACTTCTGTAATTTCTTGAATTTGACCTCTGAGTCCAGGACTACTAAATTATGGTCACTATCAATATCTGCTCCAGGGTAACTCTTACAATTCTTAATCTGGTTCCTAAACCTCTCTTTAACCAGTATGTAATCTATCTGATACCTCCCTATATCTCCTGGCATTTTCCACGTATATAAATATATACTGTACTACAAAAATTATTTTTAATGTAATCATTGTATGTAGAATTATTATATAATATTATATATATATTTACTATATTTAATATCTATTCCAATTTTTTAAATATATATAACTTATGTAATCCAACCTAGGAAACACATCAATAAACTTGTTCTTATTCTTGAATCAACAATTCCACTTACCAGACTTGAAACTTGCATGTATTGCGTCCCCTCTACGACGGCGCAGTGAAAAGGTGATCCAGCCACATTGGTATCATTAAACGTTATATTAACATAATGATCTTCACCAGTTTGGGGTACAAACGTCACATCGTACAGGCCCCGGGCGCACGCCACAACTTCCGCCTTGATCGTGGTATGCTGCGTGGATACCACGAGCTCCAAAGTTCCTTCCCCCGCTTGCGCTGCGTCCACGCTGAATGTCACAGGCTTACCAACCTCCGCCGGTGGCAGAATAGTGTGGTCCGTTTGAAGCGGGTGCGGTTTCGGGGGTGGCGTTCGTGATTGGAGGGAGTTCGTATTGCCGGGCAGACCCGAAACGATCACCTAATACAAAAGATAACTCTGCATAAAAGATAACACTGCGATAGTGCGGTGGAATGTTTTTTATCTTACTTTATTGACGTCATAGACGTTGCAGTTAAAAGGTGAACCGATAACGTGTTGATCGTTGATTAAAATGGCGACAGAATGGCGGCCAACTGCTTCCGGAGTAAAGCGGGCTACATAACTGTCATTTCCGGCAGATGTTAGCTTAGTGTTTAATAGTTTTCCGTTTGGAGCCGTGGCTATGACTTGAGGCTCAACACCTAGGAAAAAGAAATATATGATTAAACACGTATTTATTATAAAAATTTTACGATTATATTTTCTGTACCCGACACTCCTTCAATTTTGATTTCCGCTGGATGTGAAATAGCTGCCAATTCAATTCCCGAACCGGAAACGGGAATTCTCGGCTGGGTATTACCGGGACTTACTTTACAACTGAATGGTGAGCCCGGTACTGCTTGCCCATTAAATCTATCGAAGGCACAATATCGAATTAATATTTGAAAAAATCTTCATTTTTTTTTTTTACCGAACGCTAAGTGTATGGACCGCAGCTTCTGTTGGTTTGAAGTTAACTTTGAATCGGGCATTTCCTTCACTCTGCACGAAATTGGGCACATTGCGGCCAGCCACTGCTACTATAATTTCTAAGTTGCCTGCCCCCGCTTGGGAAGCGTTAATGCTGAACGAAACTGGCTTGCCAACAATACCATCGTTAATATCTGTAACGGAAACTCGTTGCGCGTCATACGCCTTAATGAGGAATGGGGAACCATCAATGTGGCCACCCGGTAGACGTACCTTCAACCAAACACAATTGAATTGACAACGATTTTGTAGATTTATAAGAACATTTACCTCTACGCTATGATCGCCAACGTCCAATGGCGTAAAAGTTACATCAAACTTTCCTGTCGCGCCTGATTGAGGTATCACCTATACAAAGACGTTTCGATATATTTAAAACAAACAATTCCAATCGGATTAAATAATGTATCCGACCTGCGTGGCCACTTGTCTGCGAGCTGGCCCCAATACTTCCACCACTGGTGGATTAGGACTTTCCACACCGAACCCACAAGGGCGTCCTACTGCCACCTTGTCAAGGGCCTCGACGCCCAGAACACGCGCAGCCGCTGACACAGTGCACTGGAAGGGCGATCCCGGCACATCTTGCCCATTAAATCGTAAATCTACTGAATGCGCAGTCGCTTCGCGGGGCGTAAACGATATTGCATAAGTGTGCGGGCCTTGAGCCTGCGCACTCGTTGGTACTCGGCCCCCATTTACTGTTACCTCAAGATTGCCTGGACCCGCTTGACTTGTCTCAACTTAAATGAAAGAGCATTATAATAAAAATGAGAATATATATATTTATTTTTAAAAAATCACCTAAAAATGTGACAGGTTTCCCCACAACTCCAGTAGCCGCCTCTTTCACTCTAATCGACTGCACATCGTATACCTTGGCAGCGTATGGACTGCCAGCGGTTGGGGCATCGTTAACACTGACACTAATCCGATGTTCGCCGACGACGCGCGGTACGAACTCGGCTCGAAACTGCGCATTGCCTAGCGGCTGCACTTGTGTTGGTACCGCTTGTCCGCCAGGGCCTAAAGAGTATGCGCAAGCGCGCACACATGCGCAATCCATGCTACAGTGATAGTACTACTAGTACGAAGGCTGCAGCGTTGTCAAGTAGTGCGAAATGGTGGTAGAGTAAGATAAATTGGTGTGGTGTTTTGTGAGTGATTGTTTGTACAAAAATAGATGTGTATGGCAGAAAAGTGGATTACAAGAAGTACGCATCTTCCATTAGAGAAATTTAATAGTTTTATTTTGGCGGTAAAATAATAGAAGATGCGCTTTTTTGTAGAAAGTGGTGCCTTTATTTATACACACGTGATTCATGGCGCTTGTAGATGACAAAATGGAAAAACTGCGCTTGATTGCAGACATGGAGCAAACATAGACCAACGCAGGAAGCGTCAAGGCTCGAAGATCTCCTCACAAGATTTTACGATGCTTTATTCTTTTTTAAGGGTGGACAGGCAATTTTATGTTATTACAAGACATTAGCTGGGATAATATTAGTAAGGTCTTTTAATCGCGTTCGTTAAAGTGCGCAGATCTCCATGAATAGATATTGTACGAATATATTTTCATTGTTTCTTTAAAAAATATATATAGTTTAAAAATTCAAATATAAATCTGATCACTTTAGTGTTCGTGTATACGAGTAGAAGTAAATGTTATTTCATGTAGAGTAATGTAAATTAATTATAGATGAGTGTTAGTAATATTATGGTACAAAATTATATAATGTATTTGTAAGATTACTAATATTTGTATAGGAATTAAAAACGTTAACGCTATGAGTAGTTTGTGTTATGTTTTTAAATTGTTTTATGTTTAATAATTATTTTATTTTGTTTCTAAGTATAATTAAATATTCATTGATTGTTTGAGTTTTTTTTTGATTTAGAAATGTGTTTAAATGGCATATTTGCAATCTTAATTTTATTACGAAAAATGCAAAAAAATATATATATGGCGAAATAAGTATATGGCAATTATGTTTCCTTATTTTTATATAACAAAAAAAATCTTTTAATACTGCAATATTTTTGCATCAATATACGATCTCATTAAAAAAAAATCTGATTATAAATTGATAAAATACATCAAAACAACCAAAACAATAAATTTTGGTGGAAAATTCTACAAATCAATAGTTTTTTTTTATTGAAGTCACGAAGTATAAAAATGAGTTTTTCAAAAATCTTTGCTGAATTCGAATTCAAAAAATTCAGAATTCTCGATACAAAACTATAAACGTGCAAAATAATCAAAAAGCAATTAGAAATAAATAAATTTAAGCCTTTTTCGTATTCATATGTCGTATATACCAATAATATATTTATATCTAATAATTTTTTGATTTATAGATATATAGAGGTCAAATTTTACGCTTGTAAGAATGTGAAATAAAATATTTAGTTGCGAAGAATGTAGGCTAAGGTGGAGCAAATAAAATACTACAATAATAGCGATAATTTGAGCTAGAACAAGTTTAAATATACTGCCAGAGAAACCATGCATGTTGCTCTTTATATATAAAGATGAAATTAAAAATACAAATACCAATTTTAAAAGAACCATTTACTTTATTACTACAAAAGAAATATTTAAACATAAATCCGCATTGCTAACTTGCGAATTTTTGCAACTGCAAGTTTACGATGAAACGTTTAAAATGTTATAGCTTGTTTACGTCATTCATTAATTATAAAGATTATCCGAAAATCGAAAGTTACCATTAAATTATGGACCTTAAAATTGTTTGATTCTTTTAACAAATGCAATTAAATTACTAAAAAAAAGTAACGCAACAAATTTGATGAAATTTATCTAAAAAGAAGTTTCGCGACCAAAAATTAGGTCTGGCGTCAAAAAATGATCGTTTGATTTTTTATTGTTTTCATTTGTAATAATGATTGATTTGGTTCTTTTAAGAATGGGTTTGTAGAAAATTCTAAACAACCTACATCTATAGAAAGTAAATATTGCAAGTACATAATAATGCATGCACAATTTTACGAAAGAAAATAGAGAAATTTTTAATGAAGACTGGGATTTTTCACGTAAAAACATTGTAGCGATCTTTCTTCGTCCATTATTATTCATAAATTCGTAATGTCAAGCGAAAATATTGCAAACAGTTTATTTTTAAATTACTATTTAATTAATTTATGACAATCAAATTATTTGCTCCAGTAAATCGAATGAAACCAAAACACGCACAATTGTCTTCAAAACTATCTTTTTCAATGCGATATAAGACACGTACGTTAGCTATTATGAATTGTTATTGTCTTTTTATTATACAGAACAATAAAAAAAAACTTTTACTAAACTATAGTTTAAATTCTACGTGTTAATCGAAATTTAATTAATAAATTTTACGTTGTTCAATTAAAGACATTATTACTTTGTTTAACAATTCTAATTAAATAAAATTAATTTATGTAATGTATTGTATTTTTTTGCAATTAAAAAAAATCTTATTTTTACGTCTACAGTGTTAATTAATTTATTTTTATTATAATAATCGTAATGTCTAACTATATAATAAAACTTGCACAGCGTTTGCTTATTAGTTTCAATCATAATTTCTACTATAAAAATATATTTCATCGTTTAGATAATATAAAATATACTTTCACCTTCATTGACAATATAATTTAATAACTTGTTTTTTTTAAACAATTCTTTTGTTCATTATTATCTTAATACCGAGTAAATACGACAAAAGTATCATAAATTTCACAAACTCTTCTAAACTTCATCTTCGAAATAAATAATTATTGTGATAAGATGCGAGTATTATTTAAAAAAAATTGAATTGAGCATTTTAATCGGAGAAAACAATCTAGTTATATATTTTTGCTCTTAATTAATGACTTATTGTTCTCGCAAACAATCAACTTATTATTCAAAATAACTCAAACAATCAACGGCTTGTCATAAAGAAAAAAAATCGATTATAATAATAATAATATTTGAGAAATGCGGAATATTAATTAAAAACGTGCCTTTTTGTTTCGATTTTTAATTTGAGTAGTTACTAGGAAGATGTATGCGGGGGGGGGGGGGTTAAAAAATTAGAGTAGTGCAAGGCAGGAAATAAGGAAAGATAAATGGCTAGAAAAGCAATCTTCTGCGACCTGGAATTGAGAAAAAAAGAATAGTGCAGTCAAGGCGAAGAGGAAAATAATAAACAAACAGATAGATGCAAACATGCTACGGTTTTATATTGCATTTTACAAATAAAAAATATTAAATTTACATTCGTAGAGCATATAATAACAATTATTATAAATATATACAAGTAAATATGAATACGAGGCTTTGTTAAATAATAAAATATAATAATACGACACAAATAATACATTGAAATATAATTAGCTTCACCACCGATATTTGCATGCTGTAATATGGCTGAAAGCTAAATTATAATTCAACAATTATTAAATAGTTACGAATGTCGAGTATAAGCTTGGAATTGTTATTTATAATGACGTAAAATGATGGAAGTTATATTTTTCATTAAACGTGTTACATGCCTGTGAATTAATGAAAACTTATTAATTTTTGCTTGAAAACGTGAATTGTGCGACCAATTGTTGAATTTCTTAGTTCAATATTAAATTTAGTTTTTCCAATATTAGTCCATTTTCTTTTTAAGACTCGAGTTATAAAATATTAATACGTTTCGTAATTAATTTAAAAAAAACAAATACAACTGTATATTCTGTTGTTAGATGTTGATATTAATTTAGATAGAAAGTGTATTTCATAATTATATACGATACGGTGTTTTTTTAATTAGTGCACTAATTATAGAGCCAATTTAAGCTTCGACTAGTATAATAGTGTTTAAACTAAAGATTATTCGAAAAAAAAAACAACACGATTTTACAAACGGTATTAATGCAGCAAATAAAAATGTAGAATTAATCATACATTCTGCTATTAATACTAATATATAACTTTTGTTTAATTAACATTTATAAATAAAACAGAACAAGGATTATTAACAAATACATATTTATAAAACGGAATTGTAACAATATATTTTGTAATTCGTCCAAAAAAAATATTTACGCACATTTTTTTATTTTAATATACATTAAATAAAGAATTCCAAACTTATACAGTCGACATTTACAACTGTTTAATTTAAAAAATCAGACCAATGGTTAAATGCGAATAACAATTTTACGATGGATTCTTCAAAATCAACTCAATCGCCTTCGTAAAACCGAATTCGCATTTACTACCTAATCAAAACATTAAAACAACAAATCTCACCCTCAACATTAACCTCGATGTCCTCCAATCGCCCAGGATGATTAATCAGTAGCGTCGATGCTCGATTAACCGGGCCCGGCCCTGGCAAGGTAACACTAGGCCCCTGCCCGCCACCGCCCACGCCCACAATCAACGGACACCCAACAACCGGCCTCTTATTAAACGCAACGTTCACCACGTGATCACAGGCCTCCGCTGGCACAAAGCTCACCGCAAACTTGGCATTGCCCTGCGGATGCACTTGCGTTGGTATATTCAGCCCCCTCGCCGATATCGTGATTTCCAGATTGCCCTCGCCCGCTTCGCTGGCGTCCACACTGAACGTGACGGGCCTACCAACGGTACCGCGGGCTACCTGACCGACCGTCACCCGGGTCGAGTCGAACGCTTTCGCCACGAATGGTGTGCCTTGAACCGGCCGGGAATTGTAATCGACGGAAATTTGGTGCGCGCCCACTTGGTTGGGCGTGAATTCGGCAGTGAAGCCGGAATGAATGTCGCCCGTTACTTTAACGGGGAGTTCCCCGACGGGTCCCCGAACTGCCACTGCTAGTTCTGCGGCTCCACCACCGGCTACGCCCATGTGAAATGAACTGGTTTGGTTTACGGGTATTAATTCCAGGTGGGCTAAGCTTAGGGTCACTCGACTAGTGTCTGCGACTGTGCAAATAAATGGGCAGCCATTGACTGTTTCCCCGTTGAATTTTATGTCGATTAAATGCGGTTTTGCTATATCGGGGGTGAAAGACACTAAACATCGTCCACCGCCAACCACTTGGACGTGATTTGGTACTTCCCCTTCGTTGATTGAGATTTCCAACTGTCCTTCGCCCGCTTGACTCGCATCCACTGAAAAAATCACAAAAATATACTTTATATCGAATATTTTAAATGATTGTATAGAATATCACACAAACTTAAACCATTAAATAGCTAGATGCGCATTTCAATGGCCATGCCCCCATCTTCAGTAGCACAAGTTATAAATTTAAGGCTTTCAGTTACGGTATTTGGGTGATATTCTATACTATTATTTAACACCGTAGTGATTATTTAAAAAAGTATTTAAAAGCCCAAATTTATATTTACCTCTAAATTGCACAGGTTGTCCGACAACACCACCACTGACATCGGCCACTTGAATTAATCCCGCATCGTAAACTTTCGCAATAAGCGGCCCACTAGCCAACTTCTCTCCATTCACAGAGACCTCAATTACGTGTGTGCCCACTTCCGTGGGTGTAAACTCGACACTCTGCACGCCCGGGCGTGCGCTGGACGGTACCACTTTAGCGGGCACCGCCCGCTTACTAGGCGCGATAACGTATACTGTAAGATCGGCGGGCGGCGCGCCCACCGCCGACGCTGAATCGTTCGTGACGATTTCAAAGAGCGCGGGCGTACGGGCGGGCACCAGACGCGTCGCATCGCCCAGCACAGAAGCACTCGCAGATGAGGGCATGATGTTTGTGCGCCACGGACTGCCTAAATTTGGGGGGGGGGGGTTACTTTGGATATGCGGGTGGAGATTCTAATTGGTTTGCTGCAGGCAAATATATTTTTTAACGTAGGGGGGGATTTAACGTTTGCTAACTTCTTTCGTTGAATATTTCTTATCTGCTTGTTTAGTGAATAAATTTATCGCATCTTCAAATGGGCATAAAACAAGTTTCGCAGCAAATATAACGGTTTTTGTTTTTTTTAGCACGTACTAAGTGAAAATTCGACCGAGTTTACGTTAGAATGACCAGTACAAACTAGACCTGACTTTTTTTTAATCCATTAAGTAACATTTTTCGGTAGCGTATTTTCGATCGCAGAACGAATTTAGAACGAAACAATTACTTTAAACTTTTGACCTTCGCGCGATAATTAACTACCGACTGCATTCGTGAAATTATTTGGGTGCAGGGAAACGCATTTTAAGTCGTTGAGGTATTTTAATGGTAGTACCAACGAACGTTTTATTTTTATAAACGTGCTGAAAAATATATAATAAAATGCAAAAGCAGCAAAACTGATATTCCAATTAGAATTCTCCTAATATAATAATAACTAATTTCCACCGATAGATTTTTCAACTAATTAATCACTTTGATCAATTCCACTTAACACTTGCTAGTAGTACCGATTACTAAATCAAATATTTCGCGTAAATCTAATTTAAAACACCCAATTGCAACATCCTATATTAATATAATCCGATAAATTATGGGCAGCAACATATTTGCGAGCGCAATTCGTCGTCACACTGGTGGTACTACTCATAAACGCGCGCGGTACCGCTGGTACCCAACAAACATGGTAAAACTTGTTGTAAAAGTACCTACGCACAACTATGGGTATACTAACAGCGTATCTACGATGGAGAACGGTTTCTACCTCACAGGTGAGCTAAGGTAAATCTAAAGGTAGGAGGAGTACCCGAGTCAACGCCAGTGGCGTAGATGTGCACAATTTGCAGTGTGAAGGCGCTTATAATGCCGATTTCTTTATCTATAGCTTTAGATTTGATTAAATAATGAATTGTTTATGTAAAATAGTACTATGCTGATTTTTTTTTAAATACCTACAAGAATTGTATGTTGTTTTATTGCATGTGCGACATTGTTAGACATGCATATTATTAAAATATTAATTCATTTGATTTTTAGTAAATGGAAAAAATATGCGAATGTTGTAATATATTTGGCCCCACTAATGAAATATTATTCTTATCAGTTAAAAATCTATTTAAACAAACAGAATAAATCTGGGTAAAATATTAAACTGGGACGTATTTTGAAATTGTATGTAATGTACAATATTAAAAATTATCACTACGGTGTTAATTTATAATATAGAATATCACCCAAATACCGTAACTTAAAGTATTAAGTTAAAGCTAGATGCGCATTTCAAGCGCTATGCGTGTTTTATTTCGTTTTTATCGTGTGCTACTGAAGATGGGGGGCATAGCCTTCGAAATGCGCATCTAGCTACGTAATGCTTGTTACGGTATATTCTATATTATAATGTACAATAGCTTTGGAAATTATTATAAAGCGGACGTGAAATAATCATGTGCAAGTTTTGAAACTGCAAAGACAATAGAAGACAATCATCTTAGGCAGTCAGTCGGCTGTACAATTCATTGATTGAATGTGTAATGAAGCAACTATAGCAAAATACACAGTGTGATCGAACAAAAATCTATTCGCTTGTCGATTGACTGCTTTGTTATAACATAGCTGTGCTAAATCTGTGTTAAAATTAATATTTTTTTAATGGTTCAAATTAATTTACTTAAATCACATTGTAAAAATCATCGCTACTGTAATATAAGGAGCGTTGAATAAACATGTCCAGATCTATTTATGTACGCGGGAAAATGTCCATTCCATTCTGTCCCCACCCTGTTTTTACAAAGGTATGCTACCTGAACGAAAAGCAGCGAGGACAAGTATTTAATACAGTAAAGTTAAGTTGGCTATTTTCTAGTCAATAATATTGAATTTCACACCTTGCGATGGCAATCATTTTCATGATCTTTAGATCAGTGATAAGAAATATTCAAAGGCTGTACCAATGCAAATTTTATAGATATGAACAACTAGATAGTTGTTATTCTTTTTTTATTGCATATATTTTACCAAAACTTTTGTTGTACGACGAAACATTTTTTTATAACAAAAATTGCACTGCTCCGAGAATTGGCATTTTTGGTGCGAATTCCAAAAGACCAACGCAAAGATACGCCATTGCTAGTGGCATTAGCGTATGTTTGGTTGGACAATGGGGGGCCGGGTGAGGAGAGCGGGAAGTACCACGAACCGTGCTCCCGGGCAAAGACATGAACTCGCTCAAGAAAAAGAGTACTCCAGCACGACGGTAAACTGGAAGACTACGACTGTGCCTGAAGATAAACGCTACGGCACGTACGTGAGTGCCTACGCAGCGAAATTCCTACCTTCAACGTTTCCTTCCTCTGCGTTTAGTTTAGTTTTGATCGGATTTATTCAAATGCCACAGTTACCGCGATGTTAAATAATACAGTATAGAAAAGAGCGTAATAAAAACGACGAAAAAAAATGGTCGTACTGTCCTTTAATAAAGTACTATAAAAATCAGTAATGCGCAAATTATCTTCATAAACTTTTCTTGTAATTTATTTGTCTTTACCTGCAAAACTAAACTAAAAACAAAAATTAAATTGGATATTTGAACTTTCATGAATAGTTAGTTAAAGAGTCCGCAATCCTAAAGATTGGTTGGAAACAGCACGCCATGCCGATCTATCCTGAGCTAATCCCTTCATCTCCCTATAGCTATTCATCTCAACGTCTTCAACTATCTGACTCACATACTCCAATCTAGGCCTACCTACCCCTCTCTTTCCCTCCACTCTACCTTCTATGATCAATTGCATAATCCCCCCATGCCTAAGGATATGCCCTACTAATCTGTCTCTCCTACGCTGTAACACTCTCCAGATACTTCTCTTCTCCCCTACTAACTCTAGTACAGCTTCATTTATTACTTTATCTTCCCAACCAATCCTCATCATCCTCCTATAACACCACATTTCAAGTGCTTCTAATCTACGCTTCTCTTCCTTTCCTATAGTCCACGCCTCACACCCGTACAGTGCTACACTCCAAACATATACCTTCAGTAATCTTTTTCTAATACCCAAGTCAATATTTGATCTTAAAATCTGTTCTTTTTCTACGAATGCCTTCCTACCCTGTGCTATCCTACACTTTATATCTACTTTGCTTCGATTATCTTTTGTGATTCTACTGCCTAAATAACAAAAATCTGACACTTCTTCGATTCTATTATCTCCTATTGAGATCCTCATTTTTCTACTGCATTCCTTTTTGTCACACCTCATCACTTTAGTTTTACCTATATTTATTTTCATGTTAAAATCCCTAGTCAATACTGCCTGCATACCATTCAATACCCTTTCTAAATTCTTTTCGCTTTCTTCCAATATAGCTATATCGTCGGCGAATCTCAGCATATATATTTTCTCTCCCTGTACATTCACACCTACACTATACTCTTCTTTTACTTTGTTTATTGCATCTTCTATATATAGATTAAATAATAACGGTGAGAGTGTACATCCCTGCCGAACTCCCTTCCTTATTTTTGCTACCTCTTCTTCCCCCTCAATTCTAACTAAGGCAGTTTGGTGTTTATATAAATTAAAAATTATTCTCCTATCCTTATAATCTATACCCGTTTCTTTTAAAATTCTAAACATTATGTCCCAATCTACATTATCAAATGCCTTTTCTAAGTCTACAAAAGCTATGCAAGTTACCTTTCCTACCCTCTTTCTTTTTTCTACTACCGTTCTTAGTGCTAGAATCGCCTCTCTCGTCCCTCTGTTTTTCCTAAAACCAAACTGATCTTCTCCTAGCCTTTCCTCTACTTTATTTTCTAATCTCCTATAAATAATCTTTAACAATATCTTCGATGCATGTGATAGTAGGCTAATGGTCCTATAGTTCTCACACAAATTAGCTCCTATTTTCTTCGGCATTGTTACTATTCTACTACGCTGAAAATCCTGTGGTACTTCTCCCTTCTCATATATTTTACAAACTAACCTGTATAATCGCTCCTGCATTTTTTCCCCTGCGTGTTTTATTAATTCGGCTGGTATCATATCAATCCCCGCTGCTTTGTTATTCCGTAAATCATTTAATGCTCTATGAAACTCTGACCTAAGTATGCTAGGACCTAAGTCATCCTCATCTATCTGTTCCACATTTTCTAGCTCCTCCATGTCCTGCCTACCTTTATATAAATCTTCAAGATACTCCTTCCATCTTCTAGCTTTTTCCTTATTTTCTGTGAGTTCCTTACCCTGCTTATCACATATAATGTTACCCTTTGGTTTTACTTTAGAAAAATGTGACTTAATTTTCCTGTAGCCCAAATCTACTTTACCTCTTCTCATATCCTCCTCAATATCCTCACAGTTTCCTTTTATCCACTCTTCTTTCGCTAGCTTGCATTTCATGAATGATGATGTAAAATTGAAATTGCCATGTGATGGAATAGAATATTACAAATATTTTCTCGGAAAAGAAAATTTACTAGCGAATGCTTATACATTTGTGTAGTTCTTCTTACGTGGAGTTATTATTTTAGAGAATATGCGCGAGTAAATAGAAATGAATGATATTAAATATAAAATCCCCAAGGCATGTGTATTTAGTGAAAGTTTGAAACGCATTTTTGTAATGTTGCAAAGACGACATATCGTGTAAGATGCAACAAGTAGCCATTGCGATAACGTCTGCATTTTTGATTGAAAAATCATTAAAATCTTCAAATCGCGGTATAAAAACGATTTTTACTTACACCCAACATATGATAATATTTTATATTGTTGCATGTGCGAATTTTTTCTACCAACCATTATTTCTGTTTCTTTTGCTCCTTATTGAAAATTCTTGAAATTTTCTACTAACACACATCTGCAGATGTGTATTGCTAATTAGAAGGTTAATTAAATGCAGAATATTCAACTGACACATAGTTACATACAATCTTTTCAAATCTGTGCCCATTTAAGCCGAAATGTAGATCAAAACATTTATAAAATTGCCAACGATTCTAAAAGTTTTCATAGAATTTTATGTAAACAAATTAACTCAACATTCGCACGGTCATTTTTAATACGCAAATATTTTAAATAAATAATATTCCGGAGCTCAAACAAAAAGACGTCAGCGGGAATATTAAAAAAAAAGCGAAAGTATGGTACTACTCTCAATATTTCAAAAACGTAACCAAACTGCCTTTCGGACCAATGTTCCGATTTAATTCTATTTAAATATCGATATATGGGCCTCGCCACTTACCTGGCACCGTTTCCCCATTGAAACGGATATCGACGCGATGGGGGAGGCCTTGGTGGGGCGTGAACGCGGCCCGGAACCGTTGGCCGCCCAGGCTGCGCACGCTACTGGTGACGCGACCCCCCTCCACCAAAATCTCAAGATCACCGGACCCTGCCCCACTACCGTCGACTGATCATAAAGGTCAAGTCATTTGGCAGTTACTACTGGGCGTTTTGTAAATTATCGCGAAACTCGAATTTTTAACCAGATCTTCACAATGATCTATTATATTACTATATATATCGTAATTTTAATGGGTTATGTATATATGATTTATGCACTTTATGAACGATTGTTAGGTAACTTAAACGAATTATTAACGTTATTTAATTCACGAAGCGAATAATTGTTATTCAAGCGTGAAAATATTATAAATGGTGTAATAAATTTGTGATATTTTCAAATTGGTATTCAATGGAACATAACATGAATGCCGTTTCATTGATATTAGAGGCATAAATATAAATTGGCGATCAAAATCAACATCAATCGTAAAAACGATTTACATATATTATATATACCATATTTCTAGGCGATATTTGTCGTCATAATTAAACTAGAATTTCTTTGGAGAGTAATTAATAATTAAAATAATTCTTATAAACATTTATTAACAAAATGTGAGATACTACTTTTAAACAGTTAGAAAACCACGTATAATTTCATCATTTGCATTTTTCTTTTTTATAAAGTACTCACTTTCAAATTCGACGGGCTTGCCCACAACACCATCTGGTATGTCTTGCACCTTGACAGCAGATGCTCCGCCGACGCGACTCATCCCCACGCCAGCTTTGTAGCTGTAGTCGCGGCTGCGCATTACTTGCTGCTGTTCAAAAGCGTCGTTCGTGCGCCCGACTACGTCCCAAGACTCCAAACGTCGCCCCCCAACTGGTGATGGGGTCGCGGAAGTGGGGAATTTGATAACCGGATCTACAAGAAAAATCGGACATATCAAATTAATGTTATTTATGCGGAAAAATATAAATACAATGTTTTATGTTCATCTGCAGTAGAGATGTTATATATAAAGTAATTTCTTTGGTGCTAGAAAAAGTGGAATATCAGAATGGATAATAGAAACGTCAAAAAAGATAAAAATTTAAAGTATTATTCCGTAAATGAACCGAGTATGATGAAGCCTTTGTTTTTCAAATAAACATATTAATAAATTGATTTTAAATGTGTTTACAAATTATAAAAAAAAATTTAGTAGAAATAAAAAAATATCCACGACAGAATTGACTATCAAATATATATTTCGGTACATACTCATTCCATTGCTGTAGTTGCTTTCAATTTTATCGAAATTGTTGTTGTAACTTCTTTGTTCGGTCACTGCTTTGTTATATCTTGTGGTAGAGCTGTACCCATAATCGGGACTATTGGATCTTAGTTCTTGTAGTCCTGGACTTCTATTTGTCAAGCGCATTTTGCTCATTTGGTAACTCGAATTATAGTCGTCTCTAATTAAGAAAAAAAAAACGACAATCATTGATTAAAGTAGATTTGGGCTACAGGAAAATTAAGTCACATTTTTCTAAAGTAAAACCAAAGGGTAACATTATATGTGATAAGCAGGGTAAGCAACTCACAGAAAATAAGGAAAAAGCTAGAAGATGGAAGGAGTATCTTGAAGATTTATATAAAGGTAGGCAGGACATGGAGGAGCTAGAAAGTGTGGAACAGATAGATGAGGATGACTTAGGTCCTAGCATACTTAGGTCAGAGTTTCATAGAGCATTAAATGATTTACGGAATAACAAAGCAGCGGGGATTGATATGATACCAGCCGAATTAATAAAACACGCAGGGGAAAAAATGCAGGAGCGATTATACAGGTTAGTTTGTAAAATATATGAGAAGGGAGAAGTACCACAGGATTTTCAGCGTAGTAGAATAGTAACAATGCCGAAGAAAATAGGAGCTAATTTGTGTGAGAACTATAGGACCATTAGCCTACTATCACATGCATCGAAGATATTGTTAAAGATTATTTATAGGAGATTAGAAAATAAAGTAGAGGAAAGGCTAGGAGAAGATCAGTTTGGTTTTAGGAAAAACAGAGGGACGAGAGAGGCGATTCTAGCACTAAGAACGGTAGTAGAAAAAAGAAAGAGGGTAGGAAAGGTAACTTGCATAGCTTTTGTAGACTTAGAAAAGGCATTTAACAATGTAGATTGGGACATAATGTTTAGAATTTTAAAAGAAACGGGTATAGATTATAAGGATAGGAGAATAATTTTTAATTTATATAAACACCAAACTGCCTTAGTTAGAATTGAGGGGGAAGAAGAGGTAGCAAAAATAGGGAAGGGAGTTCGGCAGGGATGTACACTCTCACCGTTATTATTTAATCTATATATAGAAGATGCAATAAACAAAGTAAAAGAAGAGTATAGTGTAGGTGTGAATGTACAGGGAGAGAAAATATATATGCTGAGATTCGCCGACGATATAGCTATATTGGAAGAAAGCGAAAAGAATTTAGAAAGGGTATTGAATGGTATGCAGGCAGTATTGACTAGGGATTTTAACATGAAAATAAATATAGGTAAAACTAAAGTGATGAGGTGTGACAAAAAGGAATGCAGTAGAAAAATGAGGATCACAATAGGAGATAATAGAATCGAAGAAGTGTCAGATTTTTGTTATTTAGGCAGTAGAATCACAAAAGATAATCGAAGCAAGGTAGATATAAAGTGTAGGATAGCACAGGGTAGGAAGGCATTCGTAGAAAAAGAACAGATTTTAAGATCAAATATTGACTTGGGTATTAGAAAAAGATTACTGAAGGTATGTTTGGAGTGTAGCACTGTACGGGTGTGAGGCGTGGACTATAGGAAAGGAAGAGAAGCGTAGATTAGAAGCACTTGAAATGTGGTGTTATAGGAGGATGATGAGGATTGGTTGGGAAGATAAAGTAACAAATGAAGCTGTACTAGAGTTAGTAGGGGAGAAGAGAAGTATTTAGAGAGTGTTACAGCGTAGGAGAGACAGATTAGTAGGGCATATTCTTAGGCATGGGGGGATTATGCAATTGATCATAGAAGGTAGAGTGGAGGGAAAGAGAGGGGTAGGTAGGCCTAAATTGGAGTATGTGAGTCAGATAGTTGAAGACGTTGAGATGAATAGCTATAGGGAGATGAAGGGATTAGCTCAGGATAGATCGGCATGGCGTGCTGTTTCCAACCAATCTTTAGGATTGCGGACTCTTTAACTAACTATTGATTTGTTTCTACTATAATTACAAAAATATTTAAGAATATTGACGTGAGGACGAACTTTTGAACCAGGCGCGTATTCAAATAGATTGTAATGATAGTAATAATTACCCCTACAAGAGAATAATTTAAAAAATTAAGGAGAAGCATCGATAAATTATAGATCAATATACTCTGTACTAAAAAAAACCCAAGTTCTCATGTTCAGGTTTCATAAAAAATAGTATTTTCATAAAAAGCGAAATTATAAATTTGAAAAAATCAATTTCAATAAACTTTTATCCAGGTTAAGGCTCCGGAAAAAAAATAGTACCGCTTCGGGTCCGAGTAATAAGGAAGAGTAAGTATAGAACTGATGATATAATAAAGAAAAATTGATTTAACCGTTATTGTCTTACCTGTTCATATTAACTGGACTACCTCTTGGACTGGTAGAAAGTTTATTGTTAAGAAGACGACTGGTAATTAAGGACGGGCTATGCGCGCGAATATAATCCGGCGATTTTGACCGTAAAATATGTGATTGCTTCATATTCGACGAGGTATTGAAGCTAGAACTAGACATCACGTGATGCGGACTTCCTGGACGCAACGGACTTAAAGGCCTGAAATAAATTACCATTTTCGGGAGATTAAAAAACAAACAACGCCATTTCAAAATTCCACCTGAAGTTGGGACTCTGCGGTCTAAACGTGGGACTTTGCGTTCGTGGCGCTAAACTAGGACTACTCGCCCTGGGTATAAACGACGCGGCGCCCAACGTATCGAATGCCGGCGATTCAGCGGACAGGCGACGTTCCGACGAGAGGTACTTGCTGTGACTTTGACTGTGGTGTTCCTGTACGGGACTCACTGTGTATATACCCGGTTTCGCTTCGTTGGTAGTACTGCGAACATCCGCGGCAGCGTTGTGTTTGGAGCGGCGCTGTGTGCCCACGCGCATCATAAACGGTGACCCTTTCACGTCGTAACCGTTGAAGTAAACATACACCTGTGCGTGATTTGACATTTTCGCAATTAATTTGTTTGAAATAAATGTTATAGTTCTGTGGCATAAAATGAACTAAAAAAATTGATAGCGCCCCCTTTCACCACAATTGTTTAAAAAAATACATATACGCATTTCGGTGGCCAAGCTACCTTCTTCAGTGTTGTTCGTTTGGAGTGGTTAGTTCCAAATGAAGACAATGATGATAGATTTGGGTTATTTATACCCTACGAGATGAGTAGAGGGTTTATTTAATAAAACATTCTACGTTTAAAAAAATAATTATAACTCAAAACAAATTATGTTGTTTTGTATAGTCGAAAAACAAGTCATTCGTGCTAATCCAGTAATTTTTATCAAACTGAGTTTGGTACTGGACCTAAATCTGAATTTAATAGAGTATTATAGTTGCATATGCTTTCCTATGAACTTACAAAAGTGTTGTAATGCACTGCCTTAAGAATTTTGATGTTAACTTCCGTTTCACGTATTCTCTTTCTACCAACGGTGTAACGAATTATTGTTTTTTGAACACAACACAACGTACCCGATGTTTTCCCGGATGGACAGGTGTAAAGTGGACACGGTGAAGGTAACCGTCCACATCGACTCGTTCCATTCTGGTGTGAAGTGACCGTTTGTCGTACACAATGTCCGCAAACACTTCGCCCGGTACACAAACGTCGCGGCAATCTAAATCTATAGCGTGCGGTACCATTGGCAGGGCACCTTCTAAGCCCGAAACTATCACACCATTCGGATCGAATACGGCACAGGTAAATGGACCGCCCTGAAAATAACGAAATTAGTAGAATAAATAAAAACAATTGTACGACATTGTGTATTTCTTTGTTTCTATATTTATATAATAAAAAAACCGGAATATTTGATCCATCATTATTTATACTTGGATATGTTTTCCTTGATAAGTGATTTCTATCCTCCAAATTCCCGCTTCGTCTGGTTTAAATGTGGCTGTGTTAGTGCCATCTATTGTCGTTAGAGGGCACTCTAATGGCCGGCCCAATGGACTGAAAGCCGTCACCAGAATATCTTCCCGTTTCGGTGCACCTTAAAACAAACATTTTTTTTGCATTATACCAAAAAAGCAGGCGAAAGATAGCTTTTAAAATCTTCTACATTATCAGTACCTGTGGCATTAACTAGTACTTGAACAATGCTGCCCAGAGCACATGGCGCCATTCCAGGTGGTACCACTTCTACTAACGGCGGTAAGGCACGGAAGTAGTGTTTGGTGGACACTTCCTCCCCATCGTACCTAACAATTAATTCGTGCATACCCACTTTTTGGGGTATATAGGTACCGCTACCATCTCGCAACGTTTTTGCAGTATAATAACTAAAAATTATGATTTTTATTTGTACCAAAATATACGCATCTACAAATTAGTTAAATATAAGCAATTCTTATATTATTTTTATTTTAATCAATGAGGAAAAAATATCAGATTAGCGTCAATTTTTATAAGGTTCTTAGTAATGTGGTCGAATTTGTGTAAAATAAATGAAATACTTCCATATATATTATTTTTATTTATATTCTCTACTAGTTCCGCTTTTTTTGTCCTGAAGATGCTTTAGATAAAAAAGCGAAACTACCAATTGAGAATATTATATATATATATATATATATATATATATATATATATATATATATAAAGAAGTATTTCATTTATTTTACACAAATTTGACAAATTACATTAGAAAATGTGGAATCTTTTGTATTACCGATTATCTGGTGCTCGAATTTCCACTGAAACTTTCGAATACGACAATTGATCAGACAGTAACCTGATCTGATATCGAGTCTACAAATAAACAAATCATATTACGAACGACGTGCACTTTTTCTCAGCAAAAAGCATCTTACCGGTTCTCCAACGCGCCCGGATGTTGAATCTATCTTAACATTAACCAGATCATGTAAGGGCGGACGTTCCGGTATCCACTGGAAGCAAGCGGCATACGCCATAACACCCAAGTGTTCCACGTTATGGTCCGCCATATCTTTCGGCAATAACACTGGCTGAACACCTAAAAAAAAAAAATGGATACATTTTAAATTGTAGCAAAAAAATATATATACGAACGATTTAAAAAATTAAGCACCTAATCGTTTTCCAGCTTCAACAGCTTGCGTTAAATTCGACTCCCAGTACGCTGGATCACTTCGCAATTTTTCTGGAGCAATTGCCGACCCTCCCAATGATCGAATCACTTCACTGATTGCTTTCCCATCATTCCAATCGGACTGATTAACAATAAATCGTGTGCAACAAATTGTTACTTTTATTTCACGTTTAATTCACCCAAAACACGAACGAAAACGTTTATTTCTAAGTAAATTCGCTACAATATCAACGTATACTTACTGTAAAGTTCTTAACTGATCTGTCTAATCGGGTATTAACCCACCGCAAGGTGGCGTGGAAACCCGGACTGCCAGGCTTCATGAAATATGACAGATACGTCATCCCGGACAGCTCGTCCAGCCAAGGAGAGGCAAGATACTCTGGCTCCAATACCGCTGGTATGCCCAGTTGTTTCTGCGCAATTTCCATTGCTGTGCGACAGTTGTCAATGCCATTGTGTTTATCTAAAATTAATGAAGAAACTCTATTTTTGGAAATTGATATTTACAAACATTTATAAGTACGAACTCGTTTCTCACGTTCCTTCAAGAAATATCTATAGAATAAACAAAAAAACGTCAAAGAGCATGGCTCCTTGACACGACATTTTAATTTGATTCAATTTTATTATTTATAATAAAATTTCGAGAATAGATTATTTTGATAGAAATAAATTCAAAATAAGCTAATCTACAATCGATCAAAGATTTAAACAGCCACGAATTTAAACAATATGATATCGTTCATTTCATCCATCGTCAAACTGACATTTAGTAATTCAACTAAATCGATAAAGAATCGTACTATTGTGTCGGTTACGAAACCCAAAGGTACAATCTACTAATAGCGATAAATAATAATGAATATTGGTAAAAAGCTCGGAAATATATATACAAATAAATTAAGATTACATCCGGTATTGACGCAGATACGTGCAGGTTCATCCCTGCAGGGAGTTTTGTGTTTTGGTGCTAAAAAAGGTGGCGCATCTATTCGAAAACCCGACATCCCGCTTGGTAAAATCGAAACCAGTAATGAAGACGAGTATTTCTATAAACTGAAGATTGCACAACTGAAGCAGATTAAGAACGATAAAGGGACTAAAACGGATGAATCGAAAATTGATGGCGATAAAGGAGCTGAGACTAATACTAATGAATCGAAGAAGTAGTTTATGTTTTATGTTACTAGCATGTGTAGGATAAATTGTATAATCTTTACAGTAACTCGAAATAAAACGAATAAGAAATATTAATAAATCAGATTTTGAACGCTAAATACTTTTCGTCGCGAATTACATTTAATGAATTAAAAGGAATAACAAATACTACAATACAACCAACTAATGAACTCAAGTTGAAAAGAATGAATATTTCTCGAGGAGGTAATGCGCATCAATAACGAATGGACTTACACGTCTTAGGTTTTTATCTATCACAGATGCAGAATATCTTGTGAAACTACTTTCATATTACAGTGCACGTATCCTTTGCACATACCAAGACTGAGATTTATTATTTTACTGAGTACATAAAGTTATGTAACCGGTCTTTGCGCTTGTAAAGATAATTTATAAATCGCTAAAAATACCGATACAACAACATTTGATTTTTGTTTACAACATAATGCCATTCTATTGAAAACACGTTGCGAATTGCGATATTCAGATGTGGAGACAAAAAAAAAGGTATTTGTTTAAATTTAGTACTTATTTCGCCATCGAAATTTACTCATGTTTCGTGCGCATTCGTCACGCTGCATTTTTAAATGAGACAAAAACAAAACACCGAAACGAACATAGAGAGGGGTCGTACGAAATCGTAACTTTCTATCAAACGTGAACATGATAAAAGAAAAAATCATTTCCCATGCGATACTTTGGCAATTTTAAAACGACATTCGTTGATACTTACCTAATCTTCTCCAATGCGAAAAGGGGCCGGGGCGACAGTAATCGACAAGTGCCGACAGCAAAACGCCCGAATTCCAGTCGGTGGTGAGATTGTTCACTTTGCATTCTGGTAGCACGGCCTGCAGCCACGCCAACATTAACTTCCGCGGTGGGAACTTCGAACGGCCGATTTGGTATCGAACGATCAACGACCAAATTAAGCCAAGGATTAATTTCAGATTGCCATTCACAATGTCCAAGTTTCCTAACGAAAGAAACGAGAAGTTTGCAAAACTGAACAAAGATGTTAGTTAATCATGTCCAAATCATTAGTACAAGTTAATCATCTTAAAATGGATCATGTTTTTCTTTAATTTTAATTATTCCAGATTTGGAACGGGATTTTGGAAGCATATATTTTGGAAATATATATTTTTAACAAAGATTTATTTTATCATCAATCGGATATGTGCACCATCTTTCTTGATAACTGATTTGTATTCGTTGATCTTCAAATACACCACTTTCATATTGTTGAATACGTCTTCGGTGGGCTGTTTTGGCTAAAGGGACCATTTGTCGTCAGACATAATACGACACTAAAAAAAATTTTTATTGTAAAAACAAATATATTAGGAACTTCATTAATATTTGCTATTATAAATCATTTTCTTTGTTTTTGATACACATATTTATCACTTGGTGGATTTTCTTCAAAATATTTGGATTATGAATTACATTTTCATAAAACTTTTGGCACGAATTTGATCAATATTACGTTCATTATACATTTTATAGTTTTTATATTCAACTACTTGCAGTTTCGAAATACAATATATTTTTTCAATTAGTTAAAGAGTCCGCAATCCTAAAGATTGGTTGGAAACAGCACGCCATGCCGATCTATCCTGAGCTAATCCCTTCATCTCCCTATAGCTATTCATCTCAACGTCTTCAACTATCTGACTCACATACTCCAATCTAGGCCTACCTACCCCTCTCTTTCCCTCCACTCTACCTTCTATGATCAATTGCATAATCCCCCCATGCCTAAGAATATGCCCTACTAATCTGTCTCTCCTACGCTGTAACACTCTCCAAATACTTCTCTTCTCCCCTACTAACTCTAGTACAGCTTCATTTGTTACTTTATCTTCCCAACCAATCCTCACCATCCTCCTATAACACCACATTTCGAATGCTTGTAATCTACGCTTCTCTTCCTTTCCTATAGTCCACGCCTCACACCCGTACAGTGCTACACTCCAAACATATACCTTCAGTAATCTTTTTCTAATACCCAAGTCAATATTTGATCTTAAAATCTGTTCCTTTTCTACGAATGCCTTCCTACCCTGTGCTATCCTACACTTTATATCTACCTTGCTTCGATTATCTTTTGTGATTCTACTGCCTAAATAACAAAAATTTGACACTTCTTCGATTCTATTATCTCCTTGAGATCCTCATTTTTCTATTGCATTCCTTTTTGTCACACCTCATCACTTTAGTTTTACCTATATTTATTTTCATGTTAAAATCCCTAGTCAATACTGCCTGCATACCATTCAATACCCTTTCTAAATTCTTTTCGCTTTCTTACAATATAGCTATATCGTCGGCGAATCTCAACATATATATTTTCTCTCCCTGTACATTCACACCTACACTATACTCTTCTTTTACTTTGTTTATTGCATCTTCTATATATAGATTAAATAATAACGGTGAGAGTGTACATCCCTGCCGAACTCCCTTCCCTATTTTTGCTACCTCTTCTTCCCCCTCAATTCTAACTAAGGCAGTTTGGTGTTTATATAAATTAAAAATTATTCTCCTATCCTTATAATCTATACCCGTTTCTTTTAAAATTCTAAACATTATGTCCCAATCTACATTATCAAATGCCTTTTCTAAATCTACAAAAGCTATGCAAGTTACCTTTCCTACCCTCATTCTTTTTTCTACTACTGTTCTTAGTGCTAGAATCGCCTCCCTCGTCCCTCTGTTTTTCCTAAAACCAAACTGATCTTCTCCTAGCCTTTCCTCTACTTTATTTTCTAATCTCCTATAAATAATCTTTAACAATATCTTCGATGCATGTGATAGTAGACTAATGGTCCTATAGTTCTCACACAAATTAGCTCCTATTTTCTTCGGCATTGTTACTATTCTACTACGCTGAAAATCCTGTGGTACTTCTCCCTTCTCATATATTTTACAAACTAACCTGTATAATCGCTCCTGCATTTTTTCCCCTGCGTGTTTTATTAATTCGGCTGGTATCATATCAATCCCCGCTGCTTTGTTATTCCGTAAATCATTTAATGCTCTATGAAACTCTGACCTAAGTATGCTAGGACCTAAGTCATCCTCATCTATCTGTTCCACATTTTCTAGCTCCTCCATGTCCTGCCTACCTTTATATAAATCTTCAAGATACTCCTTCCATCTTCTAGCTTTTTCCTTATTTTCTGTGAGTTCCTTACCCTGCTTATCACATATAATGTTACCCTTTGGTTTTACTTTAGAAAAATGTGACTTAATTTTCCTGTAGCCCAAATCTACTTTACCTCTTCTCATATCCTCCTCATATCCTTGTTTTTTCAATAACTTACTATAATTATTTTAAATTATATATATGAAATAGAGAAAAATTAGTGAATCTTATTTATTAATATCCGACCAATTTGGTAAACTTTAAAATATTGATTTTTTTTGGGGACATTTTCAAAAACTCGCAGGACGCGGGACAAATTCGTATTGTCCCGCTAAAAGCAGGAACGCGTGGTCATTTTCGTTTTGGCGGTTGTAATCGTTGCAGTTGTGGGTAGGCACGATGTTTGTGATACAAATAACAAATTAACAGCGAAAACAAGACATTTGTCTGCGTGGAAATCAAGGTTACGATCGTGAGACCCCGACCTACTTCTCTCGCCACCGCGACTATTGTAATTCCACATTATTTATAATAATGTAATCGGTGTCTCGTGGGTTTTTTATTTATTAATTGAGTTATCTTGAAAACTAGAATCTGCTGGAACAATCGGAGGAAACGAGTCCAAAGCAGACGTCTCAGATTAATTATACTAGTTCGTTAATTTGCACTTCTAGGCATATCTAAAAAAATAATATCGCACATTAGAAAACAAAAATTGATATTTGAATTAATTTTTTTTTTAATATCTGACTGATTTGTAGGATTTTTTTCTTTAACGTTTTTGTTTTTGTTTTTCAAATTGAACCCTTATCAGACACTTGCTCCTTCACTCGCTAGCCATTTGGAGCTTTTAAAATATTTTTAATAAATAAGTTAAAATAACACTAGTCTGTTTGATGAAAGAAAACGACTGTTTAAAATATGTGTGCCATTTAAATTATGTGTAATATTAACAAGAACTCGTCAATGACAGCTACTAATATGGACATTGAAGTTCATAAAACAAAACACGATCTGAATATGTAAGGAATAATATGCCATATAGGTCGATAATTGTATAAAAATTTTTTTTGAAACGAAATCAGTACAGGACTTGGTTTGAGGCGCCTAAATCTAAATTTATATCTTGTGAGTAATCTAAAATCAACCTAACTAAATTTCCTAACTCCGCCTCTGCTCTTAATTACCTGATACACTTTCCTAAAGATCGTGCACTAACTCTTTATTTAGCATTGACTTTCAATTTTATAAATTTCGTTCCGATATTCCAATATAACTTTTGCGCAATATAATTTTTCATAAAAATAATTATACGCCGCTAATTATTTATAAATGCACTTTTATTAAAATAGTAAATAATAATATAACGTATAATGCTCCAACTCGATTTCAGTTTTGAAACAATTTATCACAAACGATACGTTTAAATAATTTTTTGTTCGAAGATTATATATTTATTTTTGAATTGTTTAGATTATTATTTCATTTTATATTATTTTCGATTATATCTTTAAATTTGGCTATTATTTTCATGTAGAAATAAAATTGCGAGTGGAATTATCAAATTTGTCCTAAAAATTATTTATTAAAAATACCTAATGATATTATGATGAGTAGACAAAAGGCTGAAATTTTTTAATTGCATTAAGTCGTTAGTCTATAATTATTTGCTACTTGACACACTGAAACAATCCAATTGAATTGTAAAAAGAATCGCACGGTAATAAGAAGCATCTTTTGTATATGTAAGGTAAATGTCACGATTATAAATATACAGTATGACCCAAGATAATTCACAATAAAAAATCACAAGTAAAAAATATATAACGAAAATTGTAATTGGTATAAATAATTAATAAAATCAAATTTAGAAATGTGCAATAAAAAGCAATAACTTTTGTAAAGAAAATCGTTACTTAGAATATTTTAAATGAAAGTCGTGTGGTAACCACAGTCGTTAGGTAACTTCTTTAGGTAACAGTAAATAGTGTTTTTTTTTTTTAAATTTAGTTCTTTATAATAATCGCAATTCCTTTTGAATAAATTTAAGTAGAATTCTAAATACTAAGTGTTAATTGTATTGTCGATAGTTCTTTTGAAAGGTTGCTTACTGTATAGTATATCGTATGTGGGTAGCGGTTGGATAATGCTGTGTTTTTTCTTTGAAAATTTTCATGGTCTGTTTTGAATGGATGCAAAATAACAACGTATAAATGAACAATGGGTCGATTTTGAAGATTGGGCGGGTATATAGTGACAAATGAAGATTATTAAGAGTTGGTTTGAGGAGAAGGTTGAAGAGTCGACTATTGAGTCGTATTCTTAGACAAGGGGTATTTTGTACGCAGTTATATAAGGTGCAGCAGAAGGAAATTAGACACAACTACGCAAATTTAGTTTATATTGTGGAATATATTCAATTGGTAGATAATAAAATGTAAATTATTCATTTGAACTAGTTACTTTGTCTATTGTTAAAATGTGTTATAAATGTGCGAAAGAATACGCACAAAAAATATTTCTGATTTTATATCTTGACTACAATAGATGTTTTTATAATTACAGGAAAATACACACAATTATTCTAATAGTTGTTTTGCATCAAAATATATAAAAATAATTTTAATGATTAGTATTTCGGTTAAATTAGCTAGTTTAAATACTTTGTTTTAATATGAAAGATGCGTAGATGTAATCGACTGTAATTTAGATACGCATCTAAAAAAAAATTCAAACGTAGTCAACGTAGGAAAATGTTAAAAAAAAAATGTAGAAAAAAAGTCAAGAGTTTTCAATGAAAGTTCGTAAATAACGCAAAAATTGAATAGTTAGTTAAAGAGTCCGCAATCCTAAAGATTGGTTGGAAACAGCACGCCATGCCGATCTATCCTGAGCTAATCCCTTCATCTCCCTATATCTATTCATCTCAACGTCTTCAACTATCTGACTCACATACTCCAATCTAGGCCTACCTACCCCTCTCTTTCCCTCCACTCTACCTTCTATGATCAATTGCATAATCCCCCCCATGCCTAAGGATATGCCCTACTAATCTGTCTCTCCTACGCTGTAACACTCTCCAGATACTTCTCTTCTCCCCTACTAACTCTAGTACAGCTTCATTTGTTACTTTATCTTCCCAACCAATCCTCATCATCCTCTTATAACACCACATTTCAAGTGCTTCTAATCTACGTTTCTCTTCCTTTCCTATAGTCCACGCCTCACACCCGTACAGTGCTACACTCCAAACATATACCTTCAGTAATCTTTTTCTAATACCCAAGTCAATATTTGATCTTACAATCTGTTCCTTTTCTACGAATGCCTTCCTACCCCGTGCTATCCTACACTTTATATCTACCTTGCTTCGATTATCTTTTGTGATTCTACTGCCTAAATAACAAAAATCTGACACTTCTTCGATTCTATTATCTCCTATTGTGATCCTCATTTTTCTACTGCATTCCTTTTTGTCACACCTCATCACTTTAGTTTTACCTATATTTATTTTCATGTTAAAATCCCTAGTCATTACTGCCTGCATACCATTCAATACCCTTTCTAAATTCTTTTCGCTTTCTTCCAATATAGCTATATCGTCGGCGAATCTCAACATATATATTTTCTCTTCCTGTACATTCACACCTACACTATACTCTTCTTTTACTTTGTTTATTGCATCTTCTATATATAGATTAAATAATAACGGTGAAAGTGTACATCCCTGCCGAACTCCCTTCCCTATTTTTACTACCTCTAAATTGGAAAACTTATAAAAATCATCGTATATAAGTAACTGTGATATAAAACATTGTACTTTTCTTTCTCTTCCCTAAAATGGAATATTACAACATAACGGTAAAATCTATAACCCATCCTATAGAATATTTAAAAACAAATTTAGACAAAGCTTCCTTCCTCGAATAGATACATTTTCAAATGTTCGTACCAATATTCACCAATTTGACGCCATCGCCTTCCACACTGCTCAAAGCGCACGCGACATTCTCCAAATAATGATGCTGATTCACCGGGCGTCTATTCCACCCCCGGAGCGGCTTCCCCTGCAGCGTCTCCACCAGGGTGCACAATCGCACGCCCGTGCGCAGGTCCAGCGACAGGTCCACGACCTTCAGGTCACTAGGCAGATTCTCGTTCACCCAGTTACGGAACGTGTTCGCCTGGATTTCTACCCAGACGTCCTCGTTGCCTTTGATGCTGAGGCCGCCACGGGCTGCATGGCCTTCGGGACTGCGTGCCAGCAGGCCCGAGTGGGATATCTTCATTGTCGGCAACTCCATGAGCGTTTATATACGTCTGGAAATGTTCGTATAAATGATTGTTAAACGATAAAAATGCGATTTTTTTTTTAATATTCGGTACGGGCTAGTATAGAAAATGGCTTTGGTTTACACGTTCAATATTTTGTGGATGTCTGATGAACATCCATGAAATTAAAATATGTATTTGGAATGGTGGAGGTCGATTTAAACTTGACGTAATGGAATTTAAAGTGGCCGAGAGTAGACGGGACTTGGTGGACGTGATCAACTTATTATTTTATTTCTTTTTTACAGTGGAAATGTATATGCCAGCTCTTGGTCAAGGTAATTACGAAGAGTGACGATAGAAACGTCCAACAGTTGACTGAAAATCTAGATAAAATTATGTCTATTTAAGAGTATAATTTTCATACGATTATTAGTGGAAATAACGGTTAAAGTACTTCTACTGTAAGATGCGGAATTAAATTAAATTCATTTTAAATTATCCGTTCCACATCTGTTGAATCAATTGTCGGTAGGTGATTAAATTAAAATACAAAAGAATTAATTTCAAACACGTATATATTTTTCAAGATTTGTTTTTCATTGTCTGAATATTAATGAAGTTAAAATCAATATACGAATGGATATTAACTGCGAAATAATTGACTGTCTTGTAAAATTTACTGTAAATTGTCTAACCAAAACGCTTTATTCTTTGTTTATAAAATTCGAATTGACAATTTCAACAAATATCTACTTGAATGGTAAAATTAATACATAAATATATTTTCTTATGGACATTACATTAAAAGATCAAGATTCAAGAGATAATAAGAATATTTGGATATTAAATAAAGGACTTCTATCAAAAAAATCTCTTAAAAAAATATACAAATTGGCAGCTAGAGCTACGGAAAAATATTCAATGATTTCATTTAATTGAAGAATAATTATAACTACAATCACAGTCACTATTTACTGATTTACCGATTCATTATTCAAAAATGGAAATATATATTTTTATTGAACATATTAATATAATATAATTAGCAAATTATTTATTTTTACCATTACATATTCTAATATAAAGTCCGGAATGAATCTGACTATATGACCAGTGGGTAGAATTCTATTCCAAACACCCACTATATACTATTATTTGTTCATGAATATAATAATATGAAGGTCCAAATGAGAGTCCACGAACTTATAATAAATTTGTTTTTATATTCAAACGTATTCCCTTTTCATAGAAGTAAATATTAATGTTTTATATAATACCAATGTTTTCGTATTTCATTTTTATAAATATATTATGAAATCAGTGAAAAATATGGGCTATTACTAAATACACCCTGTATCTAGCGCGTATCTTTATTCAAAATTTTACCGCCAGTTTTACGAATTAACAGTTTAATATACAACAATTAAGATCAATTGTGAATTATACAAAGAATTTATTTATTGCTAATTTAGCGCAATTGCTACCTCTAGAATTGATGTTAAATTTTGTGCGCAATCTACAGGGCCTTACGTAATGAATACAGTCGCATCTCCAAAAGGCCAAATGCAAATTATTTTAAAATCGATTGAATATAGCGATGGCTCGTTCGCAAAAGAATTTAACGCAACATATTTAAATTCCATACGATGGTAGACGACATTTATTTCGCTATTTTATTTATTTATACCAACTAATTGCGTATCGCATACCTATTTTTGTATTTTTCACTTTTTTTAAACGTGCATATTTGCGTAGTTGACCATCAGTTGGTAAGTTACATCACGGTAGTCCCACGCGAAATACCAATTGGCGCTTTTCTTCTCTTTAGATACTATAAAATCACGTGTTAGCCTACCGAAATAACGCTCGCTTCCGTTGCGCAAATGGAAAATAAACCGATTTCCCTTTTTTTTGGATTGAAAACAATTATTTAATATCGAACATAAAAACGATTACGGCACTATATAAGTTCTGCAAAAGCGGTCATTTTCACGTGTTTACAACATTGCGCATGTACGCAGTACCCATATAGAACAGGTACTATCTTATTAAACAGTCGAGTGGTTTTTGTTGATTTTGTTTCAAGGCGATTGCGATTCTGTTCTATGGAGAGAATGTTACGGATGTTTTATTCGCGTCGTTCAAGCGCGGCCGCAGTGGCAGTACTGATCGGGTACTGCCCATACAGTCCGCACTAGCGAAAGAGGTACCACAAACCGAGCATTAGGGAGAGTACTGGTTCCCTGCAGACCAACGAGACCGTACATAGCGCACCAAGATGTTAGATGACAGAGCCAGGAGCGAAACACAGAGCCGAATCTATCATTTATCAATTTACATAATTCATAAATAACGAAATCGACTTGAACATAGTAAAAAAAAATGATATAAACCGAAAATGAATTCTGATCAATGACACGGGTATTATACGTCTAATTATTGCGCTACTGAAGATGGTGGGTTGACATTCGAAATGAGCATATAGCTATTAAATGCCTTGATTCGCTGTATTTTATAAAATTGAGTACTAAAACCAACTCTGGGACATGTATTTAGATGTGGAGACAGAGTACCGTGACCATATAAGTGCGGCTTTACATCTAACAACGTAACATTGTATATTCAGAATATGTGATTTGGTATGCATAGCTCATGAAGGAACTTTATGGAACATTAGGAACTCATTCGGTGAAATTTGATCGATAGTATTCAATTGAAATCGAAAATTCAGTAGATTAACGTATAGTACCATATGCCTTTGATAATAAATTTTAAATATTCTAATTTTGCGCGAGATTTTTTACAATCGTATAATTATGATAAAAATATATTTTTTTAAAGCTATTAGCAAGCTACTATTTCCTTAGTGTGAATTTTTACATTGCATAAGCGACATACAAAATATATACCAGCACGAGTCGAGTTCTACAATTATACAAATGCAAAATCACAAGTTACATACACAATTGTATCAATAAAGTATTGAAATCTTTATATATTTTTAATGTATTAAGGAAATATGTTTTATGGCCATTACAAATTATATAATGATGTTTTAACAGTGGCGGTTCCTTATGCAGGCAGCAGGGCCGCGCGCCCCTCCTGAACATTGAGCGCATCACCGTAGATATGTAATTGTATTGCGATATTTTATCTCGGCATTATTTGTCCGAAAAGATAAAGCTTGCGTCGTGATAACAATCAACGTTGTGGCGTTGGTTCGGTGTGGCGTTCGTTGTGGTATCCGTTGCAAGTCACAGCAGCGACCCATGCTGTATCTGTCTGTAACTATCGTTCGCATGGTATAGATATAACGCTACTATACTAAGTATAGATATACTAACGTACTGGGTGCCGCTGCGTGATCAGCGCCACCCAGTACAGGTTAAATTGATATACACTCATCTCACTCTATTGCAAGCAATCGGTGAGAGCGACCGTATGCCGTATATCTTATATTTCTTCGGTTCGTTACTTGATTCATTATCTAATATGTCACAGATTTCCAGCAGCTATCCATTTTCAGTACAAATTAAATACATATATACAGTACATATGCAATGAGATGGGTGTATCAGTGCAGGCGACCGATCTAGTGGATGTCGCGCTTCTTTAACGGCTTAGAGAAGTTCAGAGAGAAAAGAGAGTAGTATATATATATAAATTGATATAGAATAGCCAGATTAGACAGTATCATTTGTTCTGTGTATGATTTTGCCACGTATTTCTCCAAGAATATATTTAATAGAAATAATTTAATAAAAATGAATAGTGTTGGTTCTTTATTGAAAATAGAGTTTTGTAGACTTTCTCTTGTGAACAAAGTAAAAATTAAAGAATTAGGTAGGCCATTGCCTGATTTAATAAAAAATATATAACGCAGATGAAGGACAGATTCTCATATCGTGACCATCTACAAGCCGCTGAGTTATTTAACACGAAATCGATGCCAACATTTTCTAAACAATTTCCAGTGGACCTTTTGGAAACCGTGTGTCATGCATATCCATTTTTGAATAAAAACAGAATTAGAAGTCATTTACTCGCGTCCGGATTTTTATCAAATAATTGGAGCCACTAATTTTCTTTCATTATTGCTACAAAATAATCTCAGTGAAACTTTCCCGGAAACTATAAAAATACTTAAAATTATTTTAACAACCCCGATGACCACTGTTGAATCAGAGCGTTGTTTTTCAACACTTAAGAGAATCAAGACTTTTTTGCGAAATGCTATGGGTAATGATCATTTAAACGCGTTGGCGATGATGTGTATTAATAAAAATGTGGTGCGAGATATTTACAATTTTAACGAAAAAGTTTTGGAAAAGTTTGTATCAATGAAAGATAGAAGATTCACTTTCAAGAAATGATTGAATTTAATTATTTTGCATCCATTTTAGGTAAGATTTTTCACTATTATGTTATTTTTTAAGAAATGCGCCCCCCCCCAGATTGAAATGGCACGTGCCGCCACTGTGTTTTGAGCACTTTCTATGGGAAAAGGGCAGTTGTAAATGGATTTAATTTTTCATCGCATCATAAAGTGTTAAAAATGAAAAAAGTATTTTAAATACAATTGAAGAAGTAGGTGGAGATATGAAGTACTTAATAAACATGGAATAACTTGTGTAGTACTTGCATATATAGTTACTACAATAAGGTACCAATCGGGAATAATTATTAAATAAAACATTGGCATTTAAATAGACAAATAATATAGAGACTGCTAAAAATGGAACATTTTCCCATTAATGTTATCTTACCATTAATAAATCGCTTCATTTTTGTATCTTCATTTATAACGTAGATTGTGTAGAAATGGCGCTAATGCTTTGCCGCGTGAACTTCGTGTTCCATCGTGCATAGTCGTAACGTTGGTGTCCATCATGTGTTTGTTTCTATTACGTTCTTAGGCTACAGAAACAATTTTATATGTTCAGTTTGTTGAATACAACTTAAAAAATAGCTTTTACACTTACGTTTGCGTGAATCCATAATTCCGATACGTTGTATTCGATTTGGTAAGGAGCGGCGATATTTTTTTAAGAAACAATTCATCGATATTCCCCCCCAAAAAAAACTCAACTCAAACTGCAGTTGATTATTACACGAAATGGCCGGTAGAGTGCGCACGTATCAAAGCGCGTATTGTGCGCTCGAGGCGCCACGCCATGCTACATTTCGCGGAGGAACTACAACTGGCTGTCTGTGACTGATCCTAATATGTGAATTATATTATACACAATACATGTCCAAACAGTTCCGAATTCACGCCGATTTTATCTCAAGAATGGTTTGAATGGTGGAATCTTCGCACCAAATTGGATTTACCAAGCGCATTACGTCGCTTTGAATTAATAGGTAAGTGAATTTAAAACTGAATTGAGCGGTAATTGAGTGTGGCTACAATCCACTTCTGCGTGCCTAGTGACTATAGCTAGCGCTAGTAATGTCCGCCAGCGATGATCAGTTGGATCCCGCCTCGAAGGACTGGTCTATGATGGACGATCACGCGTACATTTCCACCGTAGAAGACGAAGAAGCTGCCATGCTAATCGCAGCGCCCGCCGACGACTTCAGCGAAGTAGCGTCGTTTGAAGCTACGACGGACGATGACGCCGAGAGCAGCGAACGTACGAAGCCCACCACTCCCACGCCCGAACGAATTGAGGATATCATTCTCGGTAAAAAGATACCGAAAGAACTGAAGTCGATTTTAGAACTGTCGAAAGAGGCGAAAATTGACGTGAATATGGTACATAAGCGCAAAAGTGTCAATGACTCTGAAAATAGTGGTTCGTCTGAGCGGAGCGAGACGCCAGATCGCAGCAAGAAGCGCACCAACAAGACTTCGCCGCAAACGGAGCTAGAGACGCTTATTGAGGATATGAAGGCGGAGGGTCCTCATATGACCAGGATTATTGGTACGAAAGACAAGATCGGGTGGAAACGGAGGGTGGACGGATCAATAGGTGGCGCCACCAGCCTGGCGGATCACAAGATCGTCAAAAGAATGCCGATGCCGCCACGTAACAGCGCTAATGTCAGGGTAAGCCATATCGATTATAGGCTAACCTAGAAATAGCCCCTATTGCGTCTTAATTCGATATATGTTGCCAAGTTATACTTTACTTATACTTTTTAATAACGTTGCTTATATCGTTAAATACGTTTTTCAAACAGTTCAGCAAACTTAAATCTATGTTCATTTCGTCGAAACCGTAACTACGACTAATTTGTATACATTCTTATTTAAATACTTTCTTAATAATTAGTTGTTGTTTTTTTTTTTACTTGCGAAACACTTTTATATTTATCGAATCCATAAATCGTAAAAATAAAAAAGTGCGAAATCGGGATCTTCACTTAACTTTATCCACCTACATTTGTCGCTGCATTCTTAAATTTTTTTCCAATATCAACAATACAATCGACACCGTCAAATTTGCATAATTAAGTACATTTAGATACGATTCCCCGATACTAGCGCATTCGCGATACATACGACAACACTGTACAATGTTCACCAACTAACTCTAGTTCCCGTCGGCAAATTCCACAACGTAGCCGCGTATGTACTCTCGCAAACATGTAAAAATACTTATACGCGCCTCGATGCGTGCATTGTATTGTAACTCGTCCCTTTTTTTCTACTCTCTGTATTTATACATCGATGAAACATGGGCGCATTGCAGAACCACAAAGACAGCTTCTGCTGGCAATGTCACCGCAATGGTGTAAACGTCAGTTGCGAGACATGTCCGCGCTCCTATCACATCAAGTGTGTTAAAACGCCGGTAATGGACCTCGACCATTGGCCTTGCCCAGAATGCGTCGCCATTTTGACGGCGGAAAACGTCAAGACTAGGTGAGTCGGCAACTAAATGACAGTTGGTGACATTTAGTCACGTATATAAAACTAGCGGTTTAATGCCTAGTTATTCGATCTTTAAAAAAAAATTAAAGTATATTTGATTTATTTATTTATTTAATAAGTAATTATATAAATTTCTTAAGTAGTTACAATTTCACATTTTCTCTGATCATTTGTTTCTAGCGTATAATAAGTCAGTAACGATCGCAGATCGTTTGTTGGTTTGAATATTTTACGCTTAATTGAGCTAGCTTAACTACTCTACTATACTAAATATAATTAAAGAAAATATTTAATCTATTTAATTTTTTTTTTAATTATCACTACGGTGTTCAATTATAATATACAATATCACCCAAATACCGTAACAAGCATTTAAGTAGCTAGATGTACATTTCAAGCGCTATGCGCTCATCTTCAGTAGCACATTTGGGTTATTATTATAATTATTATAACTACACATTACCCAAATACTATAGCACACTATATTTGGGTGATATTCTATATTATATTTAATTTTTGTTTTATTTCATTGTATATTGCACTCTGAAGATGCGTTCTTTAAATTTTTTCGTGGAAAGTTTTGCATTCAATAGTTTTGGCCCTTTGCACGTGTTTCCCACTATTAATAAATCATTATATAGTACGTAAAAATATGTAATCGCACTTGTTATAAATTTTTATTATTCTTCTTTTAAACAATTGGTGTAGATTTCTATTCAATTATTTATTCTAAGATCCGTTGCCATGAAAGATGTTTCCTTGGAACAACTTTGTGAATTGTTAAAATTTGCTCATCGAAGGATGGTACAAGTAGTAGATGTACGTATTTGCGTAGTTATAATTTTTCGAAGAATTTGTTTTTAATCTATTTGTTCGTAGACTGATCCATTCATGCAACCAGTAAGCGAGTCCGAATTCCCCGATTATTATAGCTACATAGTACAACCGATGGATTTATCGACTTTGCAGAAAAATATTAAAGAAAATACATACGGAAGTACTATCGCATTTGAAGCGGATGCAAAATGGATTTTGCATAATAGTATTATATTCAATACATGTAAGACAATTTTCTGATAAAGTCGTTTCACTTGAATAATTCAATTTCAAAATTATATAAAAAAGATAATTATTATCCTTTTTATTACAATGATTTTATCGGCCAATTAATATTAATTCTCAAATTAGTATATCGTACTGTAGATCAATCTAAATTGACGTCAACAGCGAAGACTATAGTGAGAATATGTAAGCACGAAATGTCCGAAATCGAAAATTGTTACACTTGTTACTTAAATGCGAATACGAAAAAGAATTGGTTCGTTGAAGTCTGTCCTAAACCTCATCCGATTATTTGGGCCAAATTAAAAGGTATTTATATAATAATTTCTGGGAAGAATTGTACTTCGTTTCAAAATGTAATTTTTTGTTTATAGGCTTTCCTTATTGGCCAGCAAAGGCAATGTGTACAAATAACGTCGGTATGGTAGATTGTCGATTTTTTGGTGCTCATGATAGAGCTTGGGTTTCTTACAAAGATTGTTATTTATATTGTCAGCAAGATCCAAATGCTAACAAGCAAAAACGCTTGGATATTATAGAATGTATTAAGGTAATAATTTAGAAATATTTCAATATATATTTCTGGTTTCACAAATTTTCTTTTAGGAAGTCGAAGTTTATATCGAGAACCTTAGCAAAATCTACGAGGAATTTAAGTATGCCCCATTTAAATCATTGTACGATCCAGAAAATGAACTGAAACAACTTCAAATATTATTACCAAAATACAATTTCGATGAACCAGCCATCAAAACAGTACCAAAAATTAAAATAGTCGCGAAAAAGGTCGCCGATACCGAGCTAACGACATTCAAAGTAAAAGAACCTAAAAAAGAAATAAAATCCGTAGAAAATTATTCCGAGTCTGACGAAGAGGAGGAAGAATCAGAATCGGAAGAATCCTCCGAAGATGATGAAGAGGAAGTCTTGTCGTCGTCTAGCGAAGAAGAAATCATGGGAAGTAATATTAGAAATAAACGGAAGCCGATTGTGGAAGATGACGATAGCGACTTTTCGGAAAGTGAAGAAATAAAGATTATAAAGAGGCTGCGCACAAGAAGGCGAGGAGCGAGAAGAACATCGACCGTATCAAATGTATCGCTGAACAGTCCAGCAACTAGCGAGCAGTCTGGACGAAACAGTGCAATGGACAATTTTAAAATGGATGAAAACGCTGAAGATGATCCTACGAAGCCATTGGGCAAAGATGCAGATAACAATGCCAGCAAAATGTCCGATGTTCTGATGAAGAAGCTCTCCGAGAGTAACGAAATGGATGATGAGAGTGCCGATGATAAAGACATAGAAACGGGTGTTGAAGAGGATATCATAAATAAGACCAAAGATGATTCTATTGATGATAAAAAGAACGAGGAAATCGACACGTCCTTTGAATCGTCAGAACAAGAAGACGATCGATCTGATAAAGAAGTTCCACATATAACAGGAGATATGTATGTGGATGATGATGATGGCAAAGTTGATGATGCCGAGCAGAGTACAACTGAGACATGTAAGGATATGGAACTAGAAGATACAGAAGTAAATACGGTAAGAATAATTGTTTTGTTTTTGTTTTATAAGTACACAAAATGTGCAATTTGTCTGGGAGTATCCATTTTTCTATAGTTTCAGGTATGTTTTTATTCCGCAGTTTTTTTAATTGTAAAAAATTTACTACATAACAAGTGTGAATCAACCGTTCATAAGAGGGGCTGAATATGTGAAATTTATTTTCCCTCAAAATTGTGGTTAATTCGAACTTTTTGTGTATTTGTAACCAAATTCTGGTTTTCGTCTTGTGTAATTATTTTTGAATTACTAAAAATATAAAACCCTACGCTATCTCTACGAAAATTGCCGATTTATTTGTAATAATCAAAAAATAATATCAGTCATATTATCTTGGATGGAGCAAAAATAAACTCTGTATGCATTGATAGATAAATTGTTAACGGCTTTTAAATCAGAGGGCAGATGGTTGTATAATCTGACACATGAATATATTGGTGATTTAATAAAAAAATGTATAATTTGGTTTGGTAAATCGAATTAAATTATTACTTCTTGTACAATGGCTATGAACATCTGCGCCGTTGAGAAATTGAGACATGTTTTTCCTTAAATATGTAATTGCTTTATAAATATAGATTTATTATCGACATTATTATCATCTTGATTATTATAATTTGTAACATAGGATAAAGACGCGAACGAAGAAAGTAAACCTACAAGTGAATGTGCAACAGACAAATTAGCTCGAGTAGAATCCGCAAGGGCGGACCAAACAACCAAAGAACCGCCACCATCCGAAGACACAACCCAAGATAGTACAGCATCAGATGAGCAAAACACAACTGATAAAGATGCCGCAGAACGGCCAAAAGAAGACACCACCAGTTCGATTACATCGTCTGTCAAACCTGCTGAATCATCGCCAAGACGATCTAGCAAAGAATCCAAAGCAGATAATCCTATTCCGGAGCTTATAAAACTTACACAGTTTGTAGAATCAACAGGGCAAAAACGAAAGAAGAGTAGCGATAGTTCTTCCACTGATTCCGAGGTGGTCCATCAAAGCAAGAAACCCGCAAAAGAAGATGATAAAAAAGATAATAATTCTACTAGTAATGGTTATGAAAGTATTCAGTCAATATTAAAGGTAAATATCTAGACTATTTTTAGTTAAATTAATTCATTTGTTCGTTTAATATAGTTCATAGTGTTTATTGTAATATTTTTTTTTACAATGTGTCATGTTCTTTACAAAAGTTGATTTGCTTATATAAATTACATAATATTTAATATGGTATAAAGATGTTTTACAATTATAATGTTCATATAAATTTATAATGAAAATATTCTGCAAGAGTATAGAAGGCTTCAGTGACTAGGATTTTCTTTGGTCGTGTAAATCTGTTAGTTACAATAATTGTTTTAAATTTTAAGCGCCAAGGTAAAACAAGAACTCCTATACCAACAGCCACATCTACAGATTCTTCTAAAGACACTCCCAAATCTGATAGAGCCGCCTACAAATCGGACTTCAATGGTACCGCAGCAGTTGCAGAAAAGTTCAAATCTGCCACTGATGTTCTCACATCGGCAACTGTTGATGCTTTAGCTGAGATCAAGAGCGAACCTGGATCGCCTGAATTCTCTTCTTCGTCTTCGGACGAGGAAGATGAGTACACTGATAATCGTTACATGATGGCGAAGTTGCAGTACCTGAGCGCTTTGAATATCAGCGAAAAACGACCCCAAGATAAAAGTATAGATAAAAAACAGAAGGAAATTCGGACACGATCTAAGACTGAAGAATTGACTAAAGGACGATCTGATGCCAATGAAGGAATGCTGAAGAATATTGCTTCGTATCTGGAGAATGCCGGTAAGAAGCTTTGAAGTGACTGTAGACAGTTCAAGAAGTTTGTTTTATAAATCATTTTTGATAAATTATTGATAACTTATCTACGAATATTTATCATCGACACTTTTTTATGCCCAGTGAATAGTTATATGCGAATAAATGAAAAATCACATGACTTGCGTCAAGAAATATCGAATATTATACTATTTAATATATCTATTAATTATCATTGGTAATTTAATTGAAAGCTACTTCCGGATACCAGAATGTTGCCTAAAAACGAATCAGCTCTTTTTGATGATACTATTGGCTTAAGTTCCAAGCTTTCCAAGCACAGACAGATATTCGGGAAAATCGCTTTAGTAAATAACCTTTGTTGTTACAAAATTTACATTTATAAAAATATATATAAGATTATACAACAGTATCAAAATTATTTTAAAATATTCATCTTGCTGTAGAAACAGCTGTTTTTGAAGATGCGCTTCAAATGGCATCTTAGTTTTTGAGCCGGTAATTTTAGCAGGTCTGGTGGTAGTTGTTGATAGAATTTAACCCCAGTATGTAATTCCGGAAGTATTTATTAGATTCAATAGATCTAAAAATGTAAACGTCCTTTCTATAGCTCGCTTTACAATCTTTCGACTTGTGAAAATGAACGTAATATGCAATTTTATTGATTAAGTAATTCGTTTAAAAGGAGATGAGATAACAATCCACAAAAAACGTCACGACCATCCAACGAGCAACGCCATAAAGGCACTGCAGAATAACAGTAGCGTTACATTGAAACAACGTGCGCGAAAATCGTTCCCCAAACCAGTTGGTCAACAACAACAGCAGCAGACGTTGATTCATATGGGCTCGAAATCGTCACTGCCCCAAACAGCTACTGTATTATCTATAAGCAAAGGTGATTCGTGCGCTCTTAAACAGGCTAATATTACACCAACGATTATCTTAAAAAGCAACACTGTCGGTACAGGATCCCCCAAAACAGGCACTGGCGAAATTAAGAGATCCATTAGTATATTGAATACGAATATTTCTGGTGTACCAGTGATGGCCGGCTCTACTCCTATTGGTGGTAAGTACTTGCAGTGATTATGCTTTTTGTTCTATTTGTGTAGAATAAACATGTACATACAAAATATGCGAATTTATCTTCGACTCGTGGTATTGTGTTTATTTCATTTGAACCTCTCAGGCATGGCCAGTAGCGTCGCCACAACCACAACAAGTAATCTGATGATACTGACGCATCCACAAGCGGGCAGCGTGGTACTGCCAGCTGGAAGTACGCTACCGCAGAGTTTAGCACCATACCTGTCCAGTTATTATTATGTCACGCCATCTACGCAAGTAATCGGCGCCACTACAACCAGCGCCGCCGCCACGAACGCCTCTGCAACCACGACGCTACCCCCACTCAGCGCTATTCAACCCATGCAATTATTACAGCCACATGTTCTAACTACGGGGAGTACCGCCGATTATACCGATAAAGGTGGGCAAATCTTCAGTTCAATGCGCATATTCAATTCAATTCGCTTTATTGAAACTAACCGAACATACATATTAAATACAATCAATATACATTTTGGTAACAAACTTGGTAATAGAAAGTACTGTATTAGCCCTAATATAAGACAACTCCAATTATAAGACCTGTCCTATTTTTTACCGAAGCGATTTTTAAGACCTCGATTATAAGACGACATACAATTTTTCGAAAAAAAAAACATTACAAATTGTTTTATAATTTATTAAAGAATGCAAATAAGGAAAAATAAAAATAAACCGAAACGTAAATATTATTATGTAAAAATTCGCAATGGTAGTCCTTTTTAATCGCCACTAGTCTTCTGGGTCACTTTCTTCACTTGAGTAAATATCACTAGTATTTTCGTTCTGCCACAGGAGGCCGATCCGATCATGCGTGGAAATACCCGAAAATCGAAAGATCCGAATATAAGACGACCCTTGTTTTTTAATGACATTTCCGGGGAAAAAACTTCGTCTTATATTCGGGTCCATACGGTAATTATAATTTCTAAACTTAAGACTAAAGACCTATTAACAATAAAGAGTAGATCCAACAAAAGTCCAAAGAACATATTGTATTCGATATTTAATATCTAAAAATATTACGCTACGGCAGTTTACTTCTTCGTTAATAATATTTAAATGATTTGATGTTTATTCTATTCCAATCTCTTTAAACAGGTACAACGCTCGATTTGACTCTAAGCGCAGGCAGCACAGGAACTGCTGCTACAGCTACGACCACCACAACCATCGCAACTACGTCTCTAAATTCAGTCGTCGGTAGCGATCCGATCACGACTGAAGACAGGAACGTCTACGATCCAAACATTCTCAACGGCCTTGTGCCAGAGAACATCACGCGCGCTGTCGCTGACCTGTTCTGTAAGCGAGTACCGCCCAAGCTGAGGCCGCGCCCTCCTGGCGCCCTCAGTAACCAGTTCGAGTCGGGTGTGAGCAGTGATGCTGGCCCTATAACTGCTAGAATTAATTCTGTCGCACATAGGGTGAGTTTTTCGCTTTCATTCTATGGATATAGTCAACACTACTCGTAAAAGATTGGTTTACCTATTTTTATAGAACAAATCAAATTAGCAGCGTGGCTAGGTAAACTGACTTTATATAATACTAATTTTTTAACGTACTTTTTTGTACATTCATATAAAAATATATTATATCATCAGTGATGTGACAATAGCTCCTATCTGCTTTGAACTTTTAACGAGTTGGGGGATTTTCTGAACATGCGCAATAAACCTAAGAATCAGTTTGACATAATATCTCATTTGTCGAATTTTTGTAAAATAGGAGGTATTGTCACTTCGCTGTCGATGTGTGTTTTCGATCCCATCGCATTGAATCTAGCAATCTATTGTCAACGTGATAATAGTTTTGAAAAGTCGCAGTCATACTACGAATCAGATTACACGTTAAACAATTTCGCAAAAGTTTAATAAACACGAATCTTGATGTGTTGTCGTTTCTATCTCAGTTTACGGACTATTTCCGCGGCATGCTCGTGGAAACACTATCCGATTTGAGTGGTAGCAATCCAGAAGCTACCATCGCCAGTTTACGCTTAGAGAACGAAACGCTGCGACAGAAACATTCCGAGGAGATGCTCGAGATCAAGAAAAATGTCAACACGCTCATGTGCGACATTCAAAAGAGCGTCTCGGAAGAAAAGGATAAAATTATCGAAGAAACTAAGGCTAAATGCGAACAGGAAACGATTCGGAGGGTGAATGAAACCAAATCGAAACAATGGTAAGTAAATATGTTACAGTGGACGCGAATAGAATGAATTTGTAGATTTTTTTCATTTTTCCTTCTATATAAAATTTGTTCTTAAATATATTAATAAAAAGTATTTCAAAGTTGGTAGTCTCGCCATGTTTCAATTTGTACAGCAGTATGCTAAAGTAATAATTCCCGAAAACTTCAAATGCCGTTAAATGCACAATTTCAGAAGAGCTTACAAAATAAAGAACAAACTGTACTAAGAAATTGAAAATATATCTTAGTCTCGGTTTATATAAACCACAATAAAATTGCTACAACTACATGCTGAAGGGAAATGTTTGAATCCGTTCTGAGGCATAATGTATAATGTGGTATAAATGTATATACTCCTTTGATCTGCCCCCAATATTCTACCCAAATGGTAGGAAAGAAAATTTAACCAAGTATTACACTTGTGAAAAACTTTTATTAATACATCGGTACCGGTTTCGAGAAAACGTAGTTTCTCATCTTCAGCCGATAATAGTTTTTACACTACAAGAAAACATATAAAACATTAAGTATAAACATGTTAAAAAGAATAATATTTGGTACAAAATTAAATGCTGAACGGGTTGACGAGTGAAATGAGGCTATTTGTACAGGTGTGCCAATTGCATGAAGGAGGCCCAATTCTACTGTTGCTGGAACACGAGCTACTGCGACTATCCGTGCCAAGCGAAGCACTGGCTGAAGCACCAGTATAAGTGCACGCAGGAGACGAATAACCAAACACAGAGTCACGGACATGTGGGGGGCGGTGCCAGTAGCGGCGCTGGCGGTAACGCCGCCGGTAAAACACCGTCTGGACAGCCGATCGTGCTCCGGCACAGTGCGCCGCCGCCGAAGGGATTCACCGGGGTAATAATGGGCAATATAATACCTTACTCGCCTACTGGCATGCAAACCCTCACCTCCTATTGCATTAATCGCAATAAGTGGTGAGTAAGAATGGGATATTGATCAGTATTGATGATTAACGAGTATTAACGTTGTTTCGTGCGAGTTTAAGACAGAAACTAAGGGTAACATAAACGCAAATTATATCAAACGTGATTTCACGGAGATTTTAAAATGATCTCTGACCCGACCTACTGCCGAATTCTGGTACTATTCAGATTAATTTGTACCACGATTTTTTAACGTAAATATTTAAAAAAATAACCTAAGCTAACAACTGACTAACAAATTAAACGCCGAAACAAATTAAAATGTTAAAAGAATTATTGTTTAATTATGAAAAAGCTATCGATAATTACGAGTTAACTGGAAAAATAAAAATAAATTTTATATTCCATTGTTTTCAAATTAATATTGTGTTTATATTTTGCAGAAAATTTTGAAAACCACAAGCAAAGTTTTAATGAATAGTAGAGGAAATGCAAAAATTCCCATGAATGTTTTGAGACGAGTAAGTATTATTATTATTACACTTCGTTAAAAGGCTTTTACAATACTTTTGTGATTTTATCGTTCTGTATATATTTTTCGTGTCGTCTTTTCGTATTACTCGTCATGTTTTACTTTAAATCGAAAACTATATTTTTTCTATTGCTCAGATGCTAATTTACTACTTGTTATATGACTCAATTTTTCGTTGACACAACAATAGCTTATTGAATGCGCTTCACAAAAGTATTAAAAAAAATTTGACATCAAAATATCGGACATATATTAAGTAAAAAAATACTTTAAGTCTTAAAGAAGCCAAAATATGTTTCTTAAAATATTTTAAAATAAGGAAAAAACAAAATAAGCATTTAAAATTTTATAAACCACAACAATACTTATAAACTTTTTAACAATACGTATTACAATACAATTCTTATCAAAATAAAATTCATGGACACCTTTTCTTCTCGGGGAAATAACGTTGTGGGTCCCCTTTCCTCTTGTTCGTTGTTTGGTTTAATACCTTTCGAATCACTCCTATTTATTCAATTGTAATAGATCATCTTGCCACATTGCATAGTGACACAATTTTCGATAGCGAAATTAACGTCCCGCTTATCGTCCTCACACCATAAATCATTTTTTCCCTTAGATTCGAAAAACTTCCTAATTAAATATACATTAATTTGATGTAAATACATCCGCTAAATGTATATTGTAGTCCTTATAAGTAGGAAACTATTTCCCATGAAAATATTTATTGAAAGCAGAAAAAAAACACGTTTAGGCGTCGAATGGTAGCGGCCACATAACCATAATCGAATCAACGCCGGGTAACTACGAACTCGTGGGAAACGGTCCGATCACCCTCGCACCGACTAAGAGCAGCCCTCAAGGCTTGATGAAGGTCAAGAACACCGGGGGCGCCGCCAAACATCAACAGTCCCTCACCTCGAATTTGCCACCGAACAGCAAGGCCATCCTGTTGAGCAAGAATGCTGCGACACCGAGCGTCAATTCACTGATGAAGACTAGCAAGCAGCAAAATGTCGGCTCTAACAATACTAACAAACAGGCAAACGCGAGAAATAACGTGGATGCCACTAGTTCAGGTAGTAATAGTAATAACAGAACGTAGATTGATTAGAAAGAAAACAAACAATACACGGAAAAATACAGCATTGAAATCTCGGCCTGGGGAATTTAAATTCACGTAATAAGTTGTATTTCGAGGATATTCAACGGAGAATGCCGATTTTGGATGGTTGTTACTAGAAATAAAGAATGAATTCAATTGATGAATGATCTGCAACCGCTCAAAGTGTAATTATCGAATATTCAAGCGAGACAATTATAGCGGTGCATGTGATTATTTTAATAAACTTGAGAACCTGTAGATTCGTTGCGCTAATAACAAATATTTGAACATGTGATTGGAATAAATCTAAAGAAACTTGAATTTCGCTCGTTTTTAACAATAATAAATGAGAAAGTCTAATTTCGCCAATCATGGGCAGAAACCTGCCTTGGACAAAGGCGGGCGAATTTCGTATATTATTATTATATATAATACATCGAATTTATTTTGCTAAAAGCGAGCTAGATATGGCTCTGAATTTTACGGAATTTTATTTGCTGGATAAACAAAGTTCAATTAATATTTCAGCCAAGTGTATTTAGATTTTTGTTTAGTTTACTTTATGAAATGAGTTTTTTTTAAATTTTTTTTTTGACATTCTCTGTATTATATTTGCCACATAAACGAAATTTTATTTTTCGCGCTAAAATGCAGTATCAAGTCTAAACAATTGGCAAAATTTATTCAATGATATTACTATGAAAAGAATTTATTCCTCGGCATCCATAATGACCATACACGAATCTAATTTACTTTTTAATATTGTACATATTATTGTTAGTATTTGTATATTGTTATTTTTTCTCGATATTGACTGAATTATATTTGGTAAAACTAAGCACCCCATACAATTAAGCCCTTAATATTACGTTTCTTCTATACATTACGAATAATAATTATAGTGATGCTTCTAAATAGCTCCTAATATTAATTTTGGAGGCAATTTACCCCACAATTACTTTTGGAACTTACTACGGTAAGCACAAAGAACACAGCGCAGATTATACGAACTTGTATACTTAAAAAGTTCACAAAAACGAAAATTAATGCTACTAATATATTATCTTTGCTGCGAAATAGTAATTTTTTGCGGATAAATTGCATTCCAAGTTGAATATTAAGAAATATTTTACTTCGTTAAGAAATTATTCACACTCATCTGTAATATATCATGATTATTTTCGAGTGATACTATTCGATTAATAAAAACCATTGTATCTTTTTAACTAAGAATTATTTCTGCGTTAAATTACTGAATGATTTTACTAAATATAGGAACATTTTAAAGAAATGTTAACAGCCGAAACAAACAGCTACTTATCGGAAATCGAATATTATCGTGCCCGTTTTCTAGAATAAATTTATTTGTCCCTGTTCCAGTTTGTAGCGTGAATTGTTTCGCAATATTTACATCGATAACCTTTTGTCCCGCAACATTATTATTACAATTCAAGCTATCCATTTATTTATGACTACCAACAAATTGTAACAAACGCATTTTTCAAAATACCTGACAACAAATTATAATTAAAGTTAACGTCGGCATTTATTAACTATTTTTAGAGCTATAGTTTTATGTAACGGGTGTGCGATTATAAAACGGAACATACAACTTTTACATTGTGATTTATATAATTTAATCTTTTAGTTCGATAACTATTTCTATATTAAACTTTTCTACTTTATTTTCCTACCTTTCGCAACTAATTGTGTAATATCTCTATCTCTATGAATATGACCTATTAGTCTATTTCTTACGCTCTAACATCTTTCCAAATGACAATTTATCTCTACCTTTTCACCTTTCACAACTAATTGCGTAATATCCCCATGTCTATGAATATGACCTATTAATCTATCTCTTACACACCTTTCCAAATAATTATTTTTTCTCAACTACTTGATACACCTATTTTATAAAAATAATTTTAATTTGTAGGTAAAACATTATTTATGTTTTTGAAACAAATTTATATAAATATTGTCAATGGAGTAGTTAGAAATATTTGATTATAAGCACCAAGAATTCACCGAAGAAACTGATTTAAGTTAAACAAATCAAATCAAATCAGTGGTGAGTATGTGATATTTGCTTTGTTAAAATGTTCAAAATATTATTCTGCACATTAATATGTATATTTTCTAGGAAATCTCATTTTAGCCAACAATTGCGTTGCCCCCTCTTTGCCGATGACGTAACCGGCACGGACCTACAGCAGATACAGTGATAAATTGGGTGCTGTCGCTCGAAACGTTGCGATTCTGATATTGTCCGCGAAGAGAAGCGGTTTACAGTACACAAGAACTTCATATCCACCGAAATGTGGGCAAAAATCGTAGCCCTAATTGTCGTTTTAGCGTCGTTTGCCAGTGTTTTATCAGCTGATAGCAAAGTGGTGTGTTATTACGATAGCAATGCATTCTTCCGCGATGGTGAGTTGAAAAATTTGAATTTTTAACGATATTTTAAAAGGATTTGTATAGCATTCTTATTATCGGTACTTTAATTTTATGATTATTTTGTACGTTATCGTTTTATAACGTAAAGTTCATAAGTCATTTTGAATGCGATAAATCATATGTTGATAATTTCAATTTACGACGCTTCAAAATGTCTGCAGTTAATTGGAAAATAATATAAAATGCATATACTTAGTAACTATGTGTTATGCTGCGTTTTAATTTTGAAATGCTGCTAAATAAATTAATTTGTCCTTTCTGTGACATCTTCGTAATTTAACAATTAAACCTACGCAATATTTTGTATTTATTCACGTACCAATGGTGCCAAGACACCGGTAATTGCTCGACATTTATGTAAATTTCTCATATTTATTATCACTTAATGAGATCACGGGCAGGATTGTGTTATTGTAATCGAAAATTATAATAAACTGAATGACTGCTTTCAAGGTGATCTTGCTATCGTTTCTCTCTTGAATTTACACCAGTTTTTATTTAAAATTAAATAATTATGTATTTTTTTCTCATTCTCATCGAAGTGGTTTTCAATAAAATATTACAATAAATTAGTAAACTTATGCTACACTTCAATCTTAAATTGTTTTAGTCATGCTCCATGATTTCAATGAATCAAACTTTTATAAAATATGCAAACTTGTAAAGCGTAACAAAACCTTTAAAAGTTTTTTGTTTACAAAGTTTGCATAACAAAATAAATTATTTATAAGTTGACCATCATTCTGTGGTTTCCCAATTATTATTATTATTATTATTTTCACAATTATCAAATGGTCTGAATCAGATAGTATTAATAAATAATATTAGTCATAATATTTTTTTATTTATATTTTTGTATTATGATACTATTGTTTCAGAATGCTTTTATGTGCATATAATTTATGTTCATTATTTATCGCATTCATTTTATTGGTAATTTCCTTATAACAATTCGATTCTTTAAATAGTCGCTATCAATTCAACGCACATATTTGTAAAAAGCATTAAAAAATAGATTCTTCGTATTGCTATAAAATTTACATAAAAGTACCCAACCAAATTAACATTTATTATATATTCGTACATCTCCGAAAAATCAATTTGTTTGCTTTTGATTTATATAAATATTGAACTGTACGAGCGATTACATAACAACGAGATATTTATTTTAATTCGCTGCATAACATTTCACAATATGATTTATATAGCCGTAAAGATGAAATTAATCATTATGCACCTGCGATTGGTGAATTTCAAATAACTATTAGCAGACTATTAAAAAATACTTTCTTTTTCGTAGTTATTGCTTATTTTACGTATTAAACCGTACATCGTTCTTTTTATGTCATTTAAAAGCTTCGTACTGTTTGCTTTAATTTATTGTATGTCTAGCAACATTAAAAATTTTTTTTTTTTGAAAATATACTAATAGATTAAACAAACATATTTTTCTTCTGCATATTAATTTTCAGGTCAAGGTAAATTTGATATTCCCTTTATCGAGCCGGCCCTGCAATTCTGCACGCACTTAATCTACCGTTCAGCCGGAATCAATGCTGATACCCACAAACTTGTACCTTTAAACGAACACTTCGATATCACCAAGGATAACTACAGACATATTACACAGCTGAAGACCAAATTCCCTGGTCTTCGCATACTGTTGGGCGTCGGAAATGGTGATGATGACCAAAATACCGAGAAATATCTTACAACGGTAACGTTTTTTTTTTATTGCAAATTCAGTTAAAACTTAATCGGTGTAGATTTAGATAGGTAATATTTTGTATTCTATGTAATAATACGGCTATGAACCAAAATGTTTGTTAAAAACTTTACTTTTTTTTTTAGCTTGAGGGCGTTGAAAATCGAATTGCCTTCGTGAATTCTGCGCATATGATTGTTAAAGCTTACGGTTTTGATGGTATCGATTTGGGTTGGCAATTCCCAACCAATAAGCCAAAGAAAATCCGTGGAAAGATCAGTAAGTTGATATAAAAAAATTATTTAAATAACTATTATTAATCGTAGATTATTGTCTGCAACAAACAATAAAATATACAGCGTCCGTTTTAAATCGTTTCTGTTTAAAAAAAAAAATGTATTAAAATTACATGCTATGCGTAACTTTGATTTTTGTTATTTTACAGCGTTCGTATAAACGGTTTGCAGTGTTCGAATTTAATTCATTTTAATTTTAAGGCGGTTGGTTCCATGGTATCAAAAAGAAGATTGTAGGCGCATCTAAAGTAGATGAAAAGGAAGAAGAACACAAAGAAGAATTCACTGCTTTAATTCGTGAAATTAAAAATGCTTTCAAACACGACGGTCTCGTTGTTTCCCTATCAATTTTGCCTAATGTTAACAGTACCAGTTAGTACCAATTATAATTTATTGCTTTTTTTTACATTCTGAAGAATAATATTTAAATAAAACAAATTATTTCCAGTTTATTTCGATACGCGCAATCTGCTGCAGCATGTTGACTTCGTCAATTTGATGGCCTTTGATTATTACACACCAAAACGTAATCCGAAGGAAGCTGATTATCCTGCGCCTCTCTACCAATTAATCGACCGTAAAGTTCAGGAAAATGGCGACAATGAAGTGAAACACTGGTAAAATCCATACATTAATTTCATTAAATCCAAAGATCCCACCCTTCCCATATGTTCCCAATATCCTCTATAACTACACTCTGTAATTGGTTTTATATCCTGTTGAGGTAGTTTCCACAAAACAAAATAGAAGATATATTCTTTTTTATATATTTAGGTTGGAAACTGGCGCCCCGAACAACAAGCTCAACTTGGGCGTGGCCACGTATGGTCGCGCATGGAAAATGACCGCCGATTCGGCCATCAGTGGCGTGCCACCGTTCGAGGTGGACGGTCCAGCAGCTGCCGGTCCATACACCAAGCACGAAGGTCTATACGGCTACCCGGAGGTGTGCTCGAAAATCGCCAACCCCAACAATCTGGCCGCTGGCAAAGGCACGCACCTGCGAAAGGTTGGCGATCCGAGCAAACGTTTCGGTATGTCCACAAATAATTTTTGGCGTTTTTGAATAATACTAATATGGCTGGGGGGGGGACTAGTTTTCTGTAAGTTGTATTATTGTTCCAGAACGCTGGAATAGTACTGAATCTGATGATATTTCTAAACGTTATGGTACGTGCTTTTGTGTTGTTACTAATGTCGAAAAAATACTCGGAAAATTTTCCTAATCTCATCAAATACTCGTTGCAAAAGTTTAAAATATTGGAAATAATTTTGCGAGTCTCCGAATTGTTGCTTTATTTGATGGGTCAAATGATGTGTCGTTTTACGTAGCGAAATAAATTTGCATGTAAAAATTTAGAAGCTCCGAAGATTGTCCGTGAAGTATATAATAATATTGATCTCCGAAGAAATTTCGTTTTGCTATTCATTGTTATTTCTCAAAATCTCATGTGCTAATAAAACTGTATATTTAAAGAGACTTACAAAACCTCACAGAAAAATCCTGAGCGGTTCAAACACCGAACTCCTCTTTTTCGGCAAATCTAACAGTTCTAACTTCTAGGAATTTACGACTGAAAGAAGCAACATACTAAAGCCCTTAGTGTGAAAATCTACTGTTATTTCGCACTACTGCATTTCAAAATCATCTAAAACATCAATTACTGCTTGAACCCTTTTTTGTTATATTTTTATAGGTTCTTATGCTTTCCGCCTTCCTGACGATGATGGTGAAAATGGTGTCTGGGTTGGTTATGAAGACCCAGATACCGCTGGAAATAAGGCAGGTTACGTCCGCGCTAAAGGACTGGGCGGTATTGCCATATTTGACATAACTTTAGATGATTTCCGCGGTCTTTGTAGTGGCGATAAGTATCCCATCTTACGTGCAGCCAAATTCAGGTTGTAAACTCACGGGCAATTTTTAATATTAAATAATATTCCCCGTTGTGTTTGTTTTTTCTATAAGTAATAGTTGATGTAATGTGTATAATAATAACAGCGACCCAATTTATGAAGAAATAAAGAATACCAGCAATCTTTAATAAAACCAATTCATTTAATTATTTTTTTAGTAATTGTATCACTTAATTTTTTAAGGCACTATATTATTTAAACATTGTTTAAAATGTAATAAAACAATTCATATTCTTAAATATAGTAATTACGTCATGTGATTCAATAAAATATTTAACAGGTCAACGATAATAATAAGACGTAATATCTAATATAAAAGTTCATTAACAAAACAAACAACTGAAACTGTATTATAAAATCTAAAATATTGAGAGCGAAATTAAATTTCAGATCATTTGAATAAAGTACACTAGTACATAGAAATGGATAATATGGCAAGATTTTAGATTCATAATACAAGTAACTTTTAAAATTAGTATTCTTATATTACTGGTTTGATATTTGCATGAATCGTACTTATTTCTGCATATATATTTTTTCATATCAAGGTCCATTAACGAACAACGAACGTTCTATTTCTCTTTATACGAGCGGTTAATTTCTAGCCTAAGTAGTCGAATTAAAGCTGCTTTGTTTTATTGTTAGTTGGAGATTGTGAGGGCGTCAGAACTGCCTCACGAGCCTCAATCGGTAATTTGTCTGGATCGGCCAAAATGTCGGTCTTTGTACACAAGTAGCGGAGTGAATTCAATACCACTACAATAAAAATGTACATAAAAATTACACATTATAAATTATATACGCCAATCTTTAAAATTATTACAAATGAATAAAAAGATGGATGTATCGTATATAATTTTTTTTATAAGGAATTTATTAATACCGGGTCGTAGATCGACTAATGTGCAATGTTGTTCGATCCACACTATTGTTGTTCTATATAAATCATCCAAACTGGACGTAGAGACAAAATTATGAAAGGATAGAAGTAACGGTCTGAAAAGTAGACTGAACTGAATATAAATCATTAAGGAATTATATTAGCAATTCAGCAACTGAAAAAGATACGTGGTTTTTTTGTGATTATGACAAAAGGATACAATCCAGAATTTCCAATCTTCTAATGTTCGTCGTCTTACGTACCGCTCGAACATATCTTGCATTTTATTATCTTGCCTGCGCGAAACTGGAGCACCAGTGGCGGGTAAAAGGGACTGACAATTACTAAAATTAAATTTCAATTCTAATGAACCAATACTAAATGTCTTCCATTTTTTTTTTTAATTGAATAAATATGAATCCACAATTGTAAATTGTCAAAATTCGGTTCTAGAAGATTTATAGATTCACGTTTTAATATTTTATAAGTTAGTCTAACTAGTAGCATTTTTTAACACCCCGCAGAAATTATTTCCAGTACCTTATGGATGTATTTAAAGAATCTATTTGCTGTTTCAAGCCGTCCATTTCTTCCTTTAGTTGAGATCTCTCAGCTCGTAGCTGCCTTATATATTCAGCACCTTTTTGCAACATAGCTGCTTTACTTAACTATAAAAAATTTAGTTCCAGCTTGAAACGTACTACAGTTCGCACGCCACTTACTTTAGCGTTTGGATTCTGATTTAGGTGCGGTATAAGCGAATGCAACATATCGAAGCCATTTTTGATGTTGTAGCGCCGTTTTTGCTCCGCGTGAATGTGACCGGCACGGCGGATATCGCGATGCAACTCCCGACTGGGCGATCCGATGCTGCTGCTGTGTGATGATGTGGGCGAGTGTAAGCTCTGTGACGTCATGTCCAAGGAGTTACTCGAATTACTGGACGTGTTCAAAATCAACTAATGGCAAAATTTGGAGGTGCGATTTTTAGTTTTAATTCTAAATCGTTGCAGTATAGTTTGAACGGTGGAGGTTTCTAATCCCCCCCGCATGATCCAGATTTTTCAGCAATAATCAGGCATATTTATAATGATTTTTTTTTACTTACAGGTTCGATAAGATGTGCTTGTTGCGAGTTGTTAACGACAGGGGATGTGATGACGAGCGTAGCGGATACAGGGTGAGGCAGAATAGGTATTGGAGCATTCTCTTCTTTAATGCGCAGGTTAGTGTTGGAGTTCCGTTGCGTTTGATAAGCATTTGTAGCATCGGAATCTAGAATATTTAATTAATAAAATATTATTCGTTGACAAAGTCAATAGCGAAGAAACAAACTTGTAGTTAAAAGTTGTGCTAAAAGAAAGCTACTGCTTTGTTGGGTAACTAACGATGGATCACTACTGGCTGATAATAAAGGCTGCTTTTTAACAACCTCCCTTGTGTTAGATCTAGATCTGGGTCGACCTCTAGGTCGACTTGTTTTTGTGGGCTCTGATTGTACCTAAAATCGAAAGTTTTTAAAAATTAAATCGGTTACCCCAGAACGATATATTAAAACTTACAGTTACTTCTGCGTTTGCCGAGTTTATATTTAAAAGCATCGGTGCACTCATTTGTCTCGCGGGCATTTTGAAATTATTATTATTATTTGAATTTTGCGTAGCGAATTTCATATTTGGGGCCATTGGCGCCGCGAAATTGTACCCAGTTGAAGATGACACAACGTCCTGGGCGTTTACTTGATTTTGTGGTTTGTAACTTATTTGATTTACTATAAAAATTCAAAAATAATACTTGACATCTTTCAGTCGATATACAAGAACTATTATAGTGTTTATGACAAATATACGCCGTATTTGTAAATACAAATAGAGCTATGTAATTAGTCTTTTCATTTTTAATTCAATATTCAATATATTTTTTTGTTTTTATCTTTCTTTTCCAAACAAATGATATCATAATCATTAACCAATATTTACTATTCTATAAAAAATATCAATTGTATTTTATTTGGCGCATTTTTGATAACCAACCAGTCACTGCACATGATGTAATCGTTACAACGAAATTAATCTTGAACTGTATATTAAACATTAGCGTGATACATGTATTTATAAATTTTATCGGTACTTAAAAACTATTAAATAACGGGTTTTTAAAATACCATCATTCAAGTCGTTTCTATATTATCAATTATCTGGTCAGGGAAGATAGTGAATAAAAATCTATTTAATTTAAGTTTTCTGTAAAAAGTAAATCTGAAGTTGCTGTCCGCATACATTTTTTTTACAACCTTTTCGTGGTTTATTTAATAAATATGAAATTGAATCATTACGTTATCAATAAATTTTCAATATTTCCAATTAAAGCTTAAAAATACGTTTGTCCTTTTGCTACTACAAAAAAAAATTAAATCATAAGCTGATTTTATCGCTTAAAAAATCACAGCACGAAATGCTCAAGAGCAATAATTCCGTGACTTACCAGGTATTGGTTCGTTGGAAGCACCAAACTCTGCAGAAGCCGCCATATCGTAGCTCTGATACCCTTTCGAATAGTACTCCGATTGTAACGAGGTGGTTCTGTGTCTCTCGACTTTTCTGTGTTTTTGGTGCTGGCCCTCTTGCAGTTGTTGACTCTGCTGATGCAAACCACTCGCGTGTTGCACAAGACTTTGCTGTGGCGGTTGGGTATTGCTCTGCTGAAGTGGTTGATAAGTAGGCGGGGCTTGTAGACGAAACGTTCCGTCCATCAGCATAGAATAATGTTGCTGCTGTTGTTGTACGAGTAAGGGAGGTTGATGTAAATCAGATGGCTTCATCTGATGCAAGGTGGCCATTAGGCTCGGTTGGTGAATGGAAGCATTGTTTGCCTGTTTGTAAATTATTATATTTTTTTTTAATTGTGCAAATATTCGACGATATGTTCATATATTTTATACCGTAACTGAAAATCAAACCCTCAGCTTAATTCGGCGCCAATTTAGTTCGAAATTTCAGTACTTTTTAATATCGCTTGTAGAAAACATTATGAATAGTAGTATAGAATATCAACCAAATATCGTAACTTAAAGCATTAAGTGGCTTGATATATGCTATGCCCCCATCTTCAGTAGCACACGATAAAAACTAAATAAAATAGTATGAAAGCTACAAAAATGGCCAGAAATCGCTATTTTTGAGATTAGAAAAAATGCATAAAATGTACAAAAACATTTATAGGATAACCTGTAGCTCTACCTTACACCTAATTATGCAATTCCCTTGTATCATGCAATTTTAAAGTTTATTATCATTTTTCAACAATATTGTTGAAATTTCATTACAATATATTATATTTAAAAAGTCAAGTGCATATCAAACGATATAATAAGATTTTATTTTCTAGTTTCTTGATCTCGAATAAGTAATATAAAAAATGCGACATAATAAATAAAAAATCGTCAAACAAAATGTGCTCGTTATCTATTGGTTATATAATCGCTTTGGTATAATATTACAAAATAACACAAGTGTTTACTTCCATATCTGAAATTAATGGAGGTGTGAATATTTTCAACAATTAATATGCAACTCGCACCGATATCGCTTATTGCACGATTTTTATTTGATACCACGAGGTGAAATATTTATATTTACGGCATATAATTAAAAGATTACTATGCCATACGTGTATAAATATAATTTAACTGGAAATAATAAACGATAGTCTGCAGCAACTAAATTAGGCAAATATAAAGCAAATGTTCGAAATTTATTTTGTAATAATTGAAACAATGTACTTACCAATAAATTTGAATCACTCGCGTACGATTGGATTAATCCTTGCTCTTGGTAATATTCGGGTTGTTCCGGAACTGTGGATAATTTTCCTGTAAAAACTGAGAATTTTTGCCAAATTAATAATTGGCAAATTATTTAAAACAGCAAATAAAAAATCATCGATTTTTACAACTATTTTCAGTGTAAAATGATAAAAAGTTTAAGAGAAAATTAGGATTATGATACGTAATAAAATCTTAGATGTCGAAACAGTGGGTTATTAAAAAAAAAAATCAGAAATAAATGCACAATTCAAGAAAATAAAATAAAGAATGACTATATAATTTTGAACTTATCGTTTGTTTTCGACTGTAAATCTATGATAATATTGTTTTGACGCGAAGATACTTTTAATTTACCTTCTTGATAGGCGTCAAATGTATCCATATAAAAATCGTCCAAATTTGGCTGTAAAGGGCCCAAACTTGGTTGGATAAAATCCGCAAGGCCAGCCTTAGCTACAATATTAAAAAAAATTATATATAAAAATCAAGAGCGGGATAATTTCACCGTATATTTTTACCAATTTCTCTAGAATCCGGAAAAGGGAAAGGCTGATTTGAAATTGTCGAAAACAGAGTATCAGTCATAAATTCCATATAATCTTCATCAACCAACATATGAATATCATTACTTTGCGAATCCCAGGTCGCTAAATCTAAATCGGTCAGCTGGTGAATAGATTTAGATAAGGAATTATAAATAGATAGAATATAGATAGAATAGAATTATATAAATAATTATTAAAAAAAAAACGATAGAAAAATGCACTAGAATATTACTGAAACGATGACAGTGTTGGTGAAAATAATTCGCATATTGAGCTTACCACATCGGAAATGTCTTCTTTCGGTCCAGGCAGCTTGTTTCGGTAAAACATGCGGCATTTCTTATATTCCGCCGTTACAGCAGCTAGTTTCCGTTTCCAATATTTCCCTTCTAAAACTACAGCCTGGAAATATTTCGTTTTACAAAAATATATATCGATATACTGAAAAGCATACTTCCGGTTTGTTGTGCGTGTCACTATCTAGCGGAGAGGCAAATTGGCATATCAAAGTGTTCTCTCGTTTGATAACTGCAAGTAAAATAAAATTAGTCCGAACAGCATATGGCTAATTTCATTGTCGAATACATTGCATATGCCAGCATCTCCAAATAACGTTGTTTAGTCGGATTTTCTCCTTCCAGCGCAGCCTGATGCCCCGAAAACGGTTCCATTTCGGGGAAGTTAGCTTCTGCCTAAAGATTGAGTTATTATCGAGATATTTTCATCATACATCAACGGCCTATATACCTGTACGCTAGTGACATACACTTAAACAGGTTGGAGAGACTATGCTCGATGCAGACGGGCTGCGCTTTCGATAGGACCATCGAGTGCTTTTCCTTCTTTGCGTTGTACATGGGAACCTTTGGCGCAACAGCCAATGCGCCTTTATCCGGGCTCGCATCATGCTCTTCCAACACAGGCACGGAAACGTCGTCGTCCTCATCTTGTTCATCCGCCACGAAATGCGATACCATGAACTGGCCAGAATGTATCGCCTCCTTTTCCGTTTTCACCGTCGATACATGTTGTCTTGTAGATTTAACACCGCTATTATGCATAGTAAACATAGCCTGGGCCATATTTACGACTCAATTTTGTGCGCGCTTATCCTAAAACTGGTAAGGTAAGTGAATGAGACTGTGTGCTATCTCCAATTTGTTTGATTAGTTAAAACGCAGCTTATCTCCGAACTGAGCTCAGGGACTGATAAGAGGGGTCACTTTTGAAATAAGCACCCCGCGCCACCATATAAATTTTCTCCTCGAATTGCCACCAGCATGAACTATCACATTTCATTATTTTTATTACTGATAACAGAGATAAGATTCTATTTAACACTTATCAACATGCACCATGCTATATTACAACATTGAAATATGACAAGTAATCGCAAACCAGCTGATTGCTTCCTTGCCAAATTAATATTAATTTTAAACCATTATTACTACCTATTACTATAATATTTAAAAAATTATAAACATTTGTTGTAATCTACAGCACAATAATAAATGTGTAGAATCATTGATTAAGTACTTAATCTTAATTAAGATTACTTAATCTTAATTAAGTTTACTTAATCAATGGTAGAATTCATTTTGTCCGATGCAAAGTGCTGTTATGGCAACACTGTATCCACACCTGTTAATGTCATTTCCTGTACTTGTATACCGCGTGTATAAAAAAAACGCATGTGTAAAATACCTTTCTCTTTTGCAATAGCGTAGCAGAAATTTTTTAAATGAAAGTATGGAATATATTGCATCAGCTAAGAACTAACGTGTGTGTATTAGGAACGATAGTGTATCATAATCGACCAATATTAAGTGTATCAACAGCTAGAGACTTATCTTTCGGCGCTCAGTGGGGCACCAAGAAAAAGCACCGGCAGGTCAAGTTGAACATCTCGCATATGATGGCAGATCCCAACATTGAGGAAGCATTGGCACCATTACGAGCGTGTGTTAAAGAACAGGTACTTACGATGCTGCAAAATATTGCGCCGGTATTAATTCGTTATAAATGTGAAAAAAAAAAATAGGGTGATTTAGTGAGACAGCTTAAAGGCGATGGAGCGCCGGAACTGGATGTCAAGAAAGCTGTAGCTGAACTGAAGTCACGAAAGAAAGTCTTGGAAGATAAAGAATTGAGTTTGTTACCAGATGCGGCGCATTTCGATCGCGCTAGAATGGAGGATTTGTTAAAGAGGCGATTCTTCTACGATCAGTCTTTCGCTATCTATGGGGGCGTTACGGGGCAATTCGATTTCGGGCCAATGGGGTGTGCGTTAAAAGCGAACTTGTTGCACATGTGGCGGCAATTTTTCGTTCTTGAAGAGCAAATGTTGGAGGTGGATTGTTCGATATTAACACCAGAACCGGTATTGAAGTAAGACATTCGAATAGAAATAAATTTATTACCATCAAAATGGAGCAGATATTGATAGTGACCATAATTTAGTAGTCCTGGACTCAGAGGTCAAATTCAAGATATTACAGAAGTCCAAACAGGTCAGAGTAGATGTCGATAGGTTAAAATTAGCTGATGTATATGAAAAGTACAAGCAGAAAGTAGAAATCATGGCTAATGGAACATCAAGGAACGACATAGATTGCGAATGGAGGGAAATCAGAAATGGGTTAACTACAGCAGCAAATGAAGTATTAGGCACAAAGAAAAGGACAGGTAGGAGGGAATGGATCACGGAAGAAATAGTGGAAATGATAGAAGCAAGAAGGAAAATTAAAATAGGAAACACAGAAGCAGGACAGAAAAAATATAAGGAACTAAGGAACTTAATTAATAGGAAATGCAAGCTAGCGAAAGAAGAGTGGATAAAAGGAAACTGTGAGGATATTGAGGAGGATATGAGAAGAGGTAAAGTAGATTTGGGCTACAGGAAAATTAAGTCACATTTTTCTAAAGTAAAACCAAAGGGTAACATTATATGTGATAAGCAGGGTAAGGAACTCACAGAAAATAAGGAAAAAGCTAGAAGATGGAAGGAGTATCTTGAAGATTTATATAAAGGTAGGCAGGACATGGAGGAGCTAGAAAATGTGGAACAGATAGATGAGGATGACTTAGGTCCTAGCATACTTAGGTCAGAGTTTCATAGAGCATTAAATGATTTACGGAATAACAAAGCAGCGGGGATTGATATGATACCAGCCGAATTAATAAAACACGCAGGGGAAAAAATGCAGGAGCGATTATACAGGTTAGTTTGTAAAATATATGAGAAGGGAGAAGTACCACAGGATTTTCAGCGTAGTAGAATAGTAACAATGCCGAAGAAAATAGGAGCTAATTTGTGTGAGAACTATAGGACCATTAGCCTACTATCACATGCATCGAAGATATTGTTAAAGATTATTTATAGGAGATTAGAAAATAAAGTAGAGGAAAGGCTAGGAGAAGATCAGTTTGGTTTTAGGAAAAACAGAGGGACGAGAGAGGCGATTCTAGCACTAAGAACGGTAGTAGAAAAAAGAAAGAGGGTAGGAAAGGTAACTTGCATAGCTTTTGTAGACTTAGAAAAGGCATTTGATAATGTAGATTGGGACATAATGTTTAGAATTTTAAAAGAAACGGGTATAGATTATAAGGATAGGAGAATAATTTTTAATTTATATAAACACCAAACTGCCTTAGTTAGAATTGAGGGGGAAGAAGAGGTAGCAAAAATAAGGAAGGGAGTTCGGCAGGGATGTACACTTTCACCGTTATTATTTAATCTATATATAGAAGATGCAATAAACAAAGTAAAAGAAGAGTATAGTGTAGGTGTGAATGTACAGGGAGAGAAAATATATATGCTGAGATTCGCCGACGATATAGCTATATTGGAAGAAAGCGAAAAGAATTTAGAAAGGGTATTGAATGGTATGCAGGCAGTATTGACTAGGGATTTTAACATGAAAATAAATATAGGTAAAACTAAAGTGATGAGGTGTGACAAAAAGGAATGCAGTAGAAAAATGAGGATCTCAATAGGAGATAATAGAATCGAAGAAGTGTCAGATTTTTGTTATTTAGGCAGTAGAATCACAAAAGATAATCGAAGCAAGGTAGATATAAAGTGTAGGATAGCACAGGGTAGGAAGGCATTCGTAGAAAAAGAACAGATTTTAAGATCAAATATTGACTTGGGTATTAGAAAAAGATTACTGAAGGTATATGTTTGGAGTGTAGCACTGTACGGGTGTGAGGCGTGGACTATAGGAAAGGAAGAGAAGCGTAGATTAGAAGCACTTGAAATGTGGTGTTATAGGAGGATGATGAGGATTGGTTGGGAAGATAAAGTAACAAATGAAGCTGTACTAGAGTTAGTAGGGGAGAAGAGAAGTATCTGGAGAGTGTTACAGCGTAGGAGAGACAGATTAGTAGGGCATATCCTTAGACATGGGGGGATTATGCAATTGATCATAGAAGGTAGAGTGGAGGGAAAGAGAGGGGTAGGTAGGCCTAGATTGGAGTATGTGAGTCAGATAGTTGAAGACGTTGAGATGAATAGCTATAGGGAGATGAAGGGATTAGCTCAGGATAGATCGGCATGGCGTGCTGTTTCCAACCAATCTTTAGGATTGCGGACTCTTTAACTAACCATCAAAAAAATATTTGAAAAATTATCACTACGGTGTTAAATTATAATATAGAATATCACACAAATACCGTAACAAGCATTAAGTAGCTAGATGTACATTTCAAGGGCTATGCGCCCATCTTGTGCTACTGAAGATGGGCGCATAGCGCTTGAAATGTACATCCAGATACTTAATACTTGTTACGGTATTTGGGTGATAATCTATATTATCAAAAAAATACATGATAAATACCAATAAAATGAATATATATAACAGTTCAAAACTACGATTTTTTAAATTAATTATATTAATTAACAATAGTAAAAATTATCACTACGGTGTTAAATTATAACATAGAATATCACCCAAATACCGTAACAAGCATCAAGTAGCTAAATGTACATTTCAAGCGCTATGCGCTTGATATGCTATATTATAACAATAGTAAGTTTTATACGACTATTTGAATATACTTACACAACGTAAAAAATAATCGAGTAATACAACGACAAGGATTATTAAATATTTTGTATGGAGGAATCACTAATAATTTGTATTAAATTTAATTTCGTTTTAAAACTTGATAATGAGAAATTGTATTAAGATTTGTCGATCTATTGTAAGTTATTTATTGCATGTATTTGTAGAGCATCTGGTCACGTCGATCGTTTTGCCGATTTAATGACGAAAGACGTTAAAACCGGCGAATGTTTCCGTCTGGACCATTTGATTAAAGCCCATTTAGAAAAAATCGCTGCGGACAAGAAGACTATCGACGATATTAGAGCAGAGTGCAACGATATTGTTGTAAAGGTATGTTTTTATTGCGAAATACGCAATGATTTGTGTGCGACAATTTGTTATAACTTTATTATTGCAAAATCATCCAAACCGCAGAGGAGATTTTAGAAATTAATTTAAAGAAGGTCAAAAAAATTGCCAAGTCAGTAATGAATTTTTAATCAACAAAAAAAAACACAATAACTATTATAGAACAGCATGTGTTAAAGTTTGTTTCTAAACTTATTTTTTAAGCCCGGAAGTTATAATTTGACCAATGTATTATTATAACAATTATACAGCCGCTGAAAAAGAAGCGGCTAATTGAAAACATGTACTTAAAAATACAAAACAATACGCGCAACGTTGGATATTAAATAGATTGTCAGATGAATCGCGTAGCTTAGAATCGCAATTAACTCTTGTAAAAATGTTAAGATATATGCTGGCTAAGGGAAAACGTGGTAGTCTGACTTACTAACAAAATTTTAAATTTTTTAGTTTGTAATAAAAATCAATCAGCGATCGTGTAAAATAAATTATACATTACGCGGTTTAGATACAAATTTCAATGCTCTAAAAATGTGCGATTTCTATTCACATCCCAAATAGCCCTTTTAATTACCTATTTATTTAAATCCCTCGACGAAATAGATTGTATAAAGACTTTATGAATTTAGATTATTATATAAACAATTTTGTTCTTTGCATAAATATAAGAAATATGGAAATGAAGAGTTTAAGACTTGAATGCAATCGTGTAGAAATTAATTTCACAATTTTTATTGAATATATTAACAATATTACGTAAAAAATCACATCGTAACGCAGTATATATTTTGTCTTATTAGTTAGACGCTATGAATAAAGCTGAAATGCACGAAATAATGCAAAAATTTGGTATGAAAAGTCCTCTAACTGGCAACGATCTTACTGAGCCCATTGAGTTCAACCTCATGTTTGGCACGAACATCGGCCCTACCGGTTTAATAAAAGGTTTCTTACGGCCCGAGACTGCCCAAGGCATTTTCGTAAATTTCAAGAGGTTGCTCGAGTTTAACCAAGGCCGGCTTCCGTTTGCTGCTGCCCAAATAGGTACAGTTTACTTGTTTAATCATAGCTTGGTCCACGTGCGATTACATTTTTTTCTGCAGGTAATTCCTTCAGAAATGAAATATCGCCTAGATCTGGCCTTATTCGCGTCCGTGAGTTTACAATGGCTGAAATAGAACATTTCTGCGACCCGAATGATAAAAGGCATCCCAAATTTGCTGGCGTATACAATACAGAAATGTTACTTTATTCCGCGTGTAATCAGATGGATGGAAAATCGGCAGAGTATGTCAAAATCGGAGATGCTGTTGCAAAAGTATATAAAAAAGTACCGTAACAAACATTAAGTAGCTAGATGTACATTTCAAGCGCTATGCGCCCATCTTCAGTGCTACTGAAGATGGGCGCATAAGATGGGAATTTACATCTAGCTACTTAATGCTTGTTATGGTATTTGGATGATATTCTATATTATAATTTAACACCGTAGTGATCATTTTTTAAATATATAAAAAAAGTATTTTTCGTACTTTGTTTTATTTTTATATTTTTTATTTAGGGTCTTGTTGCTAATGAAACACTCGGATTTTTTATGGCTCGAATACAAAGCTTTATGACCAAAGCGGGTGTAGACCCAACGAAACTTCGGTTTCGTCAGCATATGGCCAATGAAATGGCCCATTACGCGCAAGATTGTTGGGATGCTGAATGCCTTACTAGCTACGTAAGTAATATCTTAATTATTAAATACTCGTTAAAGTTCTAAAACACCTTTAAATGCCTAAAAAAAATATTTCACAAATTTCTCCTTGAAAATATGTGTTTAAAAGCAATTTATGAACTAAATAAAAAAAGTTATGTTAAGTTGACGAATGTGCCTGCTGAATTTTTGTTATATTAGGGTTGGATAGAATGTGTTGGTTGTGCCGATCGATCCGCATATGACCTGACCCAGCATACCAAAGCTACCGGTGTGAAGTTAGTTGCGGAGAAAAAGCTTGCAGAACCGCTGGTTATTGACGTAGTGGAGCCTTGTGCAGATAAGGGGGCTCTTGGAAAAGTATTTAGGAAAGACGCCAAAGTTATTTTGGATAAATTATCTGCTTTGGAAGGCGCAGATGTTGAGATGTTGGAGAAGAATCTTAACGATCGTGGGTGAGCGTTCATTTATATAATTTGCGATTATATTCTACTATTATATGGCGAGAAGATTCAGCATTATTTTTTGCAAATGTTGTGCAATTTCCTATTGATATTCCAGTTCCTATGATCTGATTATTGGGGATCAAACGTATACTCTAAAGAAAGAAATTATTACCATTAAACGCTACCAAAACACAATGCACGTAGAAGAAATTGTTCCTAGCGTTATCGAGCCGTCTTTCGGTTCGTTTTTTTGCAGCATTTAAAACAAAAATGTAATTACATTTAACTTTGTAAACTCTAGGGATTGGTCGCATTATGTATGCACTCTTTGAGCATAACTTCAAGATGCGCGATAATGATGAGCACCGAACCTATTTGTCCATTCCAGCTGCCGTTGCTCCACTAAAATGCAGTTTGTTACCACTGAGTCCGAATGTCGAATTCCAACCATTTATTAAACAAATATGTACGTGAAATTTTCTGTCCAATAAATTATCCTTTTTTTTCTCTAGCTAATTAGTCTCAATTAACTGTTAATTGCGAATTTGTTCATCGCTTGACAAATCTTTACTTTAATTATAGCTGTTGCTTTAACAAAGTTGGACGTATCGCAAAAAGTGGACGATAGTTCCGGTTCAATTGGCCGAAGATACGCGAGAACCGACGAAATTGCCATTCCTTACGGAATTACCGTCGATTTCGACACGCTGAAAGAGCCTCATAGTGTCACCCTTAGGGAAAGGGACTCAATGGGGCAAGTTCGAATACCGGTAAGTTAGAAATTAATAAATATTTCTCCGAGTAATTATTGCACGTCGTTTGTGATTTTCGAAATGTATCGTGAAATTTTAATTCTAGCTATCTGACATCGCTCAGGTTATTCATAACTTGTCGTATAGCAAATTGTCTTGGTGGGATGTCGAACAGAAATATCCCAAATTTGAGCAGCAGGAGAATAAGGGAAAATAATCGCGGCTTTTTTTGTACCAAATTAAGAATTATCTAGCTTTAAGCTACAACCAGTATATTTATTTATTAATAAATAATCGTACGAGTTATTTGTTGAAATTAATACACCGATATATTTCGGTTTTTAATCTAATTAGTAAGTAAAGAACTTTCGGAGAAAAATATATTTAATCAGCTGCATTTTATATTTTAAAATTGAATCGTATTCATTAAATGTAACTGTAGGGTGATATATATAAAGAAATTCGGCAAGTTTTGCTTGATTCTAAAGATAAATTAAACATTAAAATGGTTCTTTTGCTGTGATTTTTTTATTTATAAAAACAAATTATTTTAATGAATCGCTTACAAGTCTATACTTCTAGTCTATGGTGTAGGAGTTAGTGTATTTAAATTATATACCAATATTATACTTTACTTCAGTAAGATACAAGTTTATACATGAAGTTAGATGAACTGAAATTGGTGTTAAAAAAAACTACCAAACCAACTACTAAGAATGTTAAAGTTCGGACAGGACTGAACATTATTTATTGCATTACTGTATCGAAACATTAGATTACAAAATAATGTACAAAAAAGGAAAACTGAGATGCTGTGTTCATAGAAAAATGTTTCATTAGTTTTATTGATTTTTTTGCGTGCAAATAAATGGAAATTATATCGCGCACTTATAATGAAACACTCAACAATACGGGGATAGTTCAACGAAAAGAAAAAAACATTTTATTCGAGATCGGGCAGCGGTTCGTCGTCCGAATCTTGCTGTTCGTTATCATCGTCCGCTCCGTCGAAGTACGGGGCAGCGGCGGCTCCACCGCCGCCGCCGCCACCACCGCCTGCTCCTCCCAGCCCGCCCATCTGTCGCATCATCTCCTCGAAGTCACCGCCCCCGCCCATACCACCCCCCATTCCGCCCAGACCCTCGTCGCCAGATTCATCTTCGTCCTGCCACTTGTTAAAGTCGCACTTTAGCCAATGGTGTTTTGCCTGTACAAGTATACATGGTTAAACCGCAATTTTTTTTAACAAACTAAAACTACTCGTACCTTATCCGACGTTAGTGATGACCAGTACGATTCCTCTTCGTTTTTCTTCGCCAGTACCATTTCTATGCAACGACCCCGATTAAAGTACTTGCTCTTATCAAGATCGATTTCTTTAAATAAGGGAATTATTACTTCGTAGGTTTTCTCGTCTACACCCCCAGTCCCTTTGAAGTAGACTGACTGTTTGTCAAATCTGCGCAAAATTTAAAGTAAATCCGGTGAGGAAATATGTAAAGCGAAATGAAATGTAAATTTTACTTTATGGCTGAGTCTTTTATGTCCTCCACGTTTATTGTAAGGAAGACTACGGCGGCCCTTTGAGCCCACATCACAGGCGGTGGAATTAACCTTAAAAATTTTTTTTTCGAAAATGTAAATATTCGCGCTTAGAATAAATATAAAACACGCTAAATACAAAGTTCATTTAAAAAAAAAATAAGCAATCCTCGTGTTTTATAAAACCTCTTTACACGAATGTTCTAGAATCAATAAGAAATTTCAACATGGCTGTACCGAAAAATGCCTATGCTGTTATAAAGTTATAAAACCTGTCTCGTTGTTATCGTAAGTGAATATTTGCAGCGTTAACTATAGAAAATGTGTATTTATAATACTCACGTTTCGTCTGACATTATAGAAGTTTATAATTAAATTTTAGAAGCCACCGTCTTTTTGTCGGCACGCCGAATAATAACTAGAAATGAAGTTAGTTAATACACATGAATGACATTGCCACGGATGTGAAGTTATAAGCGAACCATCATGACAAACACATTGACAGCATTTAATTGGAATTTATATTATATTTTATATCGCATCTACCGTAAGTATCTGTTATTATAAATTAGTAATAAGTAAAAAAAAAACAATTATAATTTAATTAGACACACTAGTTTATTTAAATATTGACGTACGGGAACGTAATGTTGACAATAGCCAATACTCGGCATCGTACGGAATCACGTGCGCCACTACGCCAATTAGAAAGTTGCAATATTGTGACGGCGCAAATGCACGCGTTGAACGGTCATAACGAACACGAAATTGTTGTACTCAATTTAACGATATCTGAACTAGTCGCATTTTGTTTTTCGATGAGTGTTAACGTTATTGCTCAATGCGGCTGTATACCGCTGCGCCGGTTATGTTTGTGACCGATGTTTTTCTTTATTCACAACACGCACTAAAATCTTTGAAAATTTCTTATTCAACAATCGCTGCGAATGTTTGCTACACAAATTGTTCATAACGGATATTTCGGGTTTATCCACGCAACGTTCGCATTTTCCAATTTTTAATCGTATGTACGAATGCTAATTGGTTCATTTTCAACTGACATTTTGTTTTGTCAATTAAACGGCGATCGTGCTAAATGATCGAAATTTTGGATCGGCGGCGGAAGTCCGATACGCTGAAGATGTCCGTTTTTAAAGATAACAGCTTGGTGAGTTAACTATAATATAGTCGATTTAACTACTTCATCCTATTACGAGCCCTCTTGCGTCCGGTTATTTAACAATTCGTTACACGGTGCACATTGTCCCTGACAGACAGTGTCATCAAACTCCACGCAAAGCTCAATCAAAGCTTGCGTATGCAACTTATGTTTGAAGAAAGCGATTTTATAGTTGTAAAATATGTTTTAGTCCATACTTTCGTCGGATGTTGCGTGGTTTTGTGTTGCGGTATTCGACATTCGTGCATAGTAATTATTTCGAGTAGAACGTTTTTACGGGCAGGTAACTCTCAACCTTAACAGGTTGCTTGAAATACAATCAAATTGTAAACCGAAATCAAAATAATCACTCCTCTTTCCTGTATAGTATAAAAAAAAAACAAAAAAATATACGTCACGCATAAGAAATATGGATGTATTTTATAATATAATTACGTTCCATTTTAATTGGCCGATGATCTGTATTTTAAATCTATTTAATTTTTGACACTAAGCACAAAGCTATAACGAAATATGGTATATTTATAGCCAAGCGTTTTTTTTTTTTACAGAAGTCTTTAATATTTTAAACACATTAAGAAAGGTTTTAATTAAATAATGCCTGATTTTGATGCTTTTGTTGAAGGGCAGGTAGGAGGGAATGGATCACGGAAGAAATAGTTGAAATGATAGAAGCAAGAAGGAAAATTAAAATAGGAAACACAGAAGCAGGACAGAAAAAATATAAGGAACTAAGGAACTTAATTAATAGGAAATGCAAGCTAGCGAAAGAAGAGTGGATAAAAGGAAACTGTGAGGATATTGAGGAGGATATGAGAAGAGGTAAAGTAGATTTGGGCTACAGGAAAATTAAGTCACATTTTTCTAAAGTAAAACCAAAGGGTAACATTATATGTGATAAGCAGGGTAAGGAACTCACAGAAAATAAGGAAAAAGCTAGAAGATGGAAGGAGTATCTTGAAGATTTATATAAAGGTAGGCAGGACATGGAGGAGCTAGAAAATGTGGAACAGATAGATGAGGATGACTTAGGTCCTAGCATACTTAGGTCAGAGTTTCATAGAGCATTAAATGATTTACGGAATAACAAAGCAGAGGGGATTGATATGATACCAGCCGAATTAATAAAACACGCAGGGGAAAAAATGCAGGAGCGATTATACAGGTTAGTTTGTAAAATATATGAGAAGGGAGAAGTACCACAGGATTTTCAGCGTAGTAGAATAGTAACAATGCCGAAGAAAATAGGAGCTAAATTGTGTGAGAACTATAGGACCATTAGCCTACTATCACATGCATCGAAGATATTGTTAAAGATTATTTATAGGAGATTAGAAAATAAAGTAGAGGAAAGGCTAGGAGAAGATCAGTTTGGTTTTAGGAAAAACAGAGGGACGAGAGAGGCGATTCTAGCACTAAGAACGGTAGTAGAAAAAAGAAATAGGGTAGGAAAGGTAACTTGCATAGCTTTTGTAGACTTAGAAAAGGCATTTGATAATGTAGATTGGGACATAATGTTTAGAATTTTAAAAGAAACGGGTATAGATTATAAGGATAGGAGAATAATTTTTAATTTATATAAACACCAAACTGCCTTAGTTAGAATTGAGGGGGAAGAAGAGGTAGCAAAAATAGGGAAGGGAGTTCGGCAGGGATGTACACTCTCACCGTTATTATTTAATCTATATATAGAAGATGCAATAAACAAAGTAAAAGAAGAGTATAGTGTAGGTGTGAATGTACAGGGAGAGAAAATATATATGTTGAGATTCGCCGACGATATAGCTATATTAGAAGAAAGCGAAAAGAATTTAGAAAGGGTATTGAATGGTATGCAGGCAGTATTGACTAGGGATTTTAACATGAAAATAAATATAGGTAAAACTAAAGTGATGAGGTGTGACAAAAAGGAATGCAGTAGAAAAATGAAGATCTCAATAGGAGATAATAGAATCGAAGAAGTGTCAGATTTTTGTTATTTAGGCAATAGAATCACAAAAGATAATCGAAGCAAAGTAGATATAAAGTGTAGGATAGCACAGGGTAGGAAGGCATTCGTAGAAAAAGAACAGATTTTAAGATCAAATATTGACTTGGGTATTAGAAAAAGATTACTGAAGGTATATGTTTGGAGTGTAGCACTGTACGGGTGTGAGGCGTGGACTATAGGAAAGGAAGAGAAGCGTAGATTACAAGCATTAGAAATGTGGTGTTATAGGAGGATGATGAGGATTGGTTGGGAAGATAAAGTAACAAATGAAGCTGTACTAGAGTTAGTAGGGGAGAAGAGAAGTATCTGGAGAGTGTTACAGCGTAGGAGAGACAGATTAGTAGGGCATATTCTTAGGCATGGGGGGATTATGCAATTGATCATAGAAGCTAGAGTGGAGGGAAAGAGAGGGGTAGGTAGGCCTAGATTGGAGTATGTGAGTCAGATAGCTGAAGACGTTGAGATGAATAGCTATAGAGAGATGAAGGGATTAGCTCAGGATAGATCGGCATGGCGTGCTGTTTCCAACCAATCTTTAGGATTGCGGACTGTTTAACTAACTTTGATGCTATGCTAGTTTGTTTTTTAATCTCAACGTTAATTTTTGTCATTTTTTTTTAACAACATCAAGACTGTGCCAAAATTAACACATCATCGAAAAAATTTGCTGACGCCTTAATATCTAAGTTGGAATATTTTAAGTGTCAAATTATAAGCAACAACCAAAGAGAAGAATATCGCAAAAGCCGTCACTGAACGAAGCACGCATAACATTATTTGTTTGTAGACTTATTTCTATTAAAATGAACAAAAGATGTTATTCGAAAACACGTGTTCTCGCAATTTCTATTCGATTGTACGCACCATCTCTTATTTTCTTTTCGTATATGCGTCGCAACAATATCCTGGTAATAGATTTAATTGTTCGATGTAATAACAGGCACCTGTAATGTATTTTCAATCAAAACATTCATAGTAATTATGAATCGGTTGCGTTACATCGAAAGTCTTAGCCAATCTTTTTTGATAAACATCACTCTTTTATTATCAATATGTTTCTTATATAAAATAGTCTTTTTTTTTACGAACTAACTTGGCTAAGATCTTACAAGTTATGTTTTAAAATTGATTAATTTAATAATTACAGCACGTTCTATTTTTCGGTCAATTTCAATGGTAAAAACAAAATTTCTAATAATTGATGACGCGTAGAAAAGTACAAACCATAATTTTAGGTTGGTAGTAATGTTCTCACGTCATTGATACTGGGTTAAGTTGTCGTAAAAATAGGGAAAATTGACAAGTGTAAAACGAGCCGATATTTCATTAGTAAAATGAATTACTTTGAGCTCAATTATTGAACGAAAAAGTGGAAAGTGTAATGCAGATTTACGAAAATCAATTTAGTGAAAATGTGCTTTAATGTAATGCAAGTTTTGTGGAGGAAAATGCATCAGCGGATCTTGTTGATGCAATTGATCTTTTGTCATTCAGTTTTGGGTAAGTTTGTTAGACAATAGGTTCTACGGATAAATTGCAAATAGTATTGCAAATAGTATTGCAAATAGTATTGCAATAATTTTTAAAGCTTTAGACAGCGCATAATAGTACAATTTCCGTGAAGTAGAAAGTACCATATCCTCCGCTTTATACATTTTCTAGCAATATATATTTATATGCAGGAATTTTTAACACCAAATTAAAGAAAGACATTGCAAATGTTGATTGACATTTCTTGTCAAAGTAGACATATTAAATAAGTAGGCCATATGTTGTTGACAACGCATAAGAACTACTGACTAATGTAATATAAACATTACGTATCAAATGCGTTCCTTAACAATTATAGCCAAATAATAGTATATATGTCAAATGTCGCGAATGTTTATGAATCAGCTGTTTTATAAATGCTTACTTTAGAGAAAAATTTGAGGTTGTGCTGAGTGTCCAATTGAATAAATTAACATAGGATATTAAATTAAAACCCATTTATTTCATATGCAATACGAAATACATTGTATAAAAATGTAGTGATTATATTGACAATACATTGTCATATTTTATGGTACTTTTTGTGGACTTAAATATATGCAAATAGATTTCCAAATTTCATCGCATTTGGGCGATAACGATAACAATCCATTAACCATATGTACAAATTGGTGAAATTACAGTGCAATATTCGAAATTCAATTGTTCTCTTTATATATACACTCGTTTTCGATAAGGACGAGTCCATGTTGATAAAAGTAGAGGGTTAGTACAGGGAATTGTTAATCAAATTGTCAATATAATTTTTATAAACAAAATGCGCCTTCAGAACAAAAACAAAAAAAAAACACGAAATTTCCATATCCTATAATATTATCCATATTTGTCAGCGTTTGCACAAAAAATATTTTGAATAAATTATTATTAAATATTATAAAACTAAAAATAAATAATTTTTTTTGTTCTCAATAGATAATTATGTAAGACGAATTGAGAAATTAAGATAATTTTTGTGTTGTAAATAATATATTGTTAAATAATTACTCCTACGCAAGTATTAAAAAAAAATTTAAAAAGCGAATAAAAAATATATAATGAACTTTTGATTAATCGAAAAGTGATTGACAGAAAAAAAACAGCAATTTTTGTTATTACACATTAGTCTTCTTGTTGTGATATTTATTGATGTAATTTCGTTTATTCATTAATTTTTATAAAAAAAATATTTATATCTGTTTATAAATATTTTTTTTATAAAAATTAAATAATATAATTAAATTGCGCTATTCTTATTTCCTTTATTAATTATATATTAATTTAAAATACTGCTTTTGCGCTGTTGCATTTTCATACCTTAAATTAAAAAAAAAAACAAGCTATTGTTAATAGTTGATATTTTATTAAGAATCAAATTAAATTGAATAGTTGTTTATTAAATAGTGCAAAAAGCACTCACTCGCATTTTTAACGTACAGGTTTAGGTTAGATAATGACATATTTTGAAGGTGTTAGTTACTTTTTTTAAATGTCAAAATCGAACTTCTTTTTGTCAAATGTTTTTTGTTTTAACATCGACCGAAGATTGGACATTTCTTTATTTATTTTTTGTTTAAAAAATATATAAAATATAGGCAATATTTGTGCCTTAATTTGCGTATTTATAATAAAAATTTGAGTCCTCACCATTCAGATAAAAGTCTAACCACTAATTCTCCGCATTTCCCAATCTTAAAATAAAAAATCTTTATATATTTTTTGCAATACTATATTCCTTTAACATCCATATAAATTTAATTTATGTCAACCATACTTATATACGTCTTTTAATCATTAAAAGAGAAAGATTAATTGCAAATAATTATGGTCAATACAATAAAATGAAGAGGTTTGTTTCTTCCGAAGGTCTCGATATAATTTATTCTTTTACGCTTTCTTCTTGCATTTATTAATAGTTAATATCGAATGAAAATTATAAATTAATCGTACACAATGCATGAGATAGATTAATAGAAATAATTATCAATACTTTCAAAAAATGTAATATTTATATTTCCTTCAAGTGTTTGAAATATTAAAAATATAACAATCGCGACTTTAAAATATCATTGTTGTTTTTGACAAGAATATATTGTTATTTGACATTTTTGACAAATAGTTGAGTTGATTAAATTAAATTCCATGGCAATGTCGTTCAAAATTGTTTTAACAACATTATTAAGAGGTGACATCTGTATTTTAATTAGTGAACTGTGAATTTACGATTTCTAATATAAGTCTTGGTCATTTATTTTATTTGAAATATGTCAAAAAGTATAAAATTGTCAATTTAAACTTCAACTATAATTTTTGAGTCGAGATATTTTTTGATAAACATAGTGCAGTGATGTAAATTTGACAATCAGCTGTTCAAAATATTCCAACTTAGATATTAAGACATCGGCAAATTTTTTTTATTGCGGGATAGTTTTCGGCAAAGTCTCAGGTAGAAAAAAACTTTGACAAAAATAAAACTATAACTTTTAGATTAAACATTACTAATACCTCCAAAAATCCGTCATCGTCTAATCTAAACCTTTCTTTATGTACGTTAAAAATATTACGTGCTCAGGACTTTTTATAAAAAAAATTTCTTGACTCAAAATATACCATGTTTCTTATAAAAAATGCACATGCCAAAATACCCCCTTAATTAATAGATTTATCGAAAAAAAAAATGCCTAATTATATAATATATCTAAAAATGAATCTGATTTTAAAAATTTCCCGTAACAATTAAAGAAAAAATATATATTTCTCCACTTGAGCTCAACGTTATGCATTTTATCGACATTTTCTTCCTACGTTTTTGCCTTGAAGCTTCCAGAAATAGTTTGATAAATTAATTATTCTACGGCAACTTTACTTACGTTATAACACTATTATATAATTTCAAAAGGCACATATCTTTGTGGATTTAGAAATTTGCATATATTTACTTCTATATGGTCGTACCAACAAATGATTCGTACATTTTATGAAACGAAAAAAATGTTATTTTGCTTGTATTGACCTATGCTCAATTTGGCCTATGTAGCATAAATTCTATTTTATAGAACGTGGGCGAATTTAATTATGTGTAAATTGGTTTAGAATTTTTTTTTAATAATGAGCTTATTAATATTATTACACTAATTTTTTTTTGTTATTTTCTGAAGAAAACTTGAAAATCTGTAAGCAAATAAAATATTAAAAAAAGTGAAACGAACGAGTCATGTCAATGACATTTTATACATTTTTTTTTAATAAAGTATTTTATAAATCATCTTGTTAAATTTCCAAATAATTTAGTGTAATATTAATAAAAAAGTACACATATGTTTTTTTTATTGAACTAAATTAGGCTGCGACTTTCAATTAAATTAAACAATTGAATTAAGTATAAATAATATTCGAATAATCGATTGGCTATCGATTTAAGGTTAGCTTAGCTTAAACAACACATTTTTAATCCTCTATTGCAATTGACGAAAGAAAGTTTACAGAATAAAATTGGATTTCTATTGGTTTTCACTGTATAATAAACACAAGAAATTGCTTTCGCACCGGTGCAAGTGAATAAATGCATAATATAGTATATTTAATTTAATTTGCGGCTTGGATTTTGCGATTTTCTGCAAATTACGTCACAATATTGCTGTGCGCATAGACAAACATGAAATTGAAAATTGTTACTTTCAATAGAACAACAATTATTATAACAATATGCGAAAGCAAATGTCAAAACGATCTTCCACGAAAGTATGATACTTTTTCTACCGCTAGAATAATGTTCAATAAAAATATATGTCTATAAATTTGATCAGAGAAATATGTACTTTTTTAAGGTAGGCAACTTACATTGCATTTTACGCAATGAAATCATATAGGTGGTATTTAAATGTCAGATTTGTATTGTGCGCATGTATCATAGCAACAGTCCCATCCACCATTGCCATAACGAATGTAAATGCTGACGTTTAAAGAAATGTTAAAAAAAAACTTTAATAAAACGAATTAAGTTTGATAATAAATATTTATACTAGTAAAAATAATTAATATCACTAATTTTACTAAAAAAAAATGCATATTATTTAAACACAGCATCTGATGTGTATATATTTTTTAATTGTGAAGAAGTTATTGGCAACAATGTCCAGAAATACCACACACGTCACACAAATATTAACGTAGTTGACCTCAATTCCAATTATTTACATAATTTGCAAAACATTTTCTTTTCAGACTTATTAAAATGGTCATAATATATTACGGAACACCCTGTGTAAAAGAGTTAATTTTTGTTCGAGTACAAAAATGTTAGTTACTTAATTTATTTTTTGCCATATTTCAAACGAATGCAAATATTTCGACAAAAAAATATTATAAAATCCATGCGGCATTTAACTTTTAATAGTTAAGATATAAGAATTTAACATTTAAGAAAAAACAGTATATTTCACTCAGACTAAAAGTGCTTTTACGACTCGTCTGTTGGGATAATTAATTTTATCCCCAAATATTGCTATAATTCAATATAACTTCATGGAAAATTTAATATAAATGATTAACAATGCATATTGCGTAACGAATTTAAATACGTAGCATATGAGTGAGCACGAGAGAACAGGAAACTAAGAAATTCATCTCGTTGGGAATATTTCTAATCAACTCCGGACAAAAAATGGGAATCAACACGTCTTGTATTTACGTGTATATATATAGAAACTATTTGCCTGCGGGTATATCAGTTATCAGTGTCTATCAAAAGCATTTATCTTAAATTGCTTCTGGGCTAGGAAGGTATCGCCGTATAAATGATAGATGTTATATAACTCGCTAAAGTTTAAGTTTATATATAATATCTATGCGCAAATGCATAATTAATGATTTTTATGTGTACGTTGTGTTGCATAACCACTTTGGTGACATTGTACCAACAAATGTATTTTTTTATTATTTTATGATTAATGAATCTGTCTCTGCTTTATTATTATTATTATTAGTCTATTTTCTAACGTATTTTGTAAAAAAAAACGTTTTATATATCCGTTTTATAAGTGCATATTTTGCGCCGTAAACATAAGTCAATGTGACGTTGGGATTTTAGGTTATGGTAGCCGCCAAATTAAATTAATTTCTTGTCGCTATAGAAACGATTGCTTTTATTATTTCCATTGACATATAACAAGTTTGTTTACGTACAAATGTCAAACGAAGACGTGACTTAAATACAACCCCGAGAAATCATCTGCTACATTAAAAAAAAGCGTCCATTCGCAGTGGCGGCGCATTATTTTATATTACACGAATAAGACGTAGAAAGCGGGTACTTGAGTAAAATCGGGCATACCATAGAATGTAATATGCCATTTGGTAGCACCATTTAATTTATAACAATTGCGAAATTGCGGTGAAATCTCTTTTTAATTAACAATCGTGCTTTTCCGACGCTTTGTTATTAATATAAATTAGCAGAATTGAATTTGGAACAAAGCGCAATTTTACGAGATTCGTCGCGGACCATTTCAGCTATTGCTCTTGAAGTCTAGATCGCTTTCCTTAATTAGTGGAAATTTAAATCTAATCGAAAATAATTACTTTTAAATATATATATACAAATTAAGTTATATGCATCAATATTAATGTACAGGATGGCCGAAAATCGATGATTTTGTCAGTACATAATAATATACGAGTTAATCCTTTACCAAAATATGGTAAATTAAATATAAATGTGTAGTTTAAAATTTAAAAAATATATATTGTTCATTTGTTTGACTCCGTTGTTTATGATGAATGGCCGCGAAACATTTAAGATGACGATATTGCATATTTATTTTGTAATTTATAAATCGTACATATTTTCTTATAAAATATTAAAAAAAAAATCAAAATAAAATATAAAAAAATCAAAATAAAATATAAAAAAATCAAAATATATGAAAAAAAAATTGTATCGCCAATATTGAGTATAATAATAAATATTTTACTCATTTTACCGATTTTAATATTTTTTAAAAACTATATTAATTTCAAATAGTTCATTTTTATTTTTATTGCACTCCACAACCGAAAGTATTTACAACCCATAAGCGCATTTCGAACGTCACACTTCCATCTTCAGTAAAACAACAATCGAATACTTAAAAAAAATACACTTTAATTATTCTCCCAAATTCTCTTCTACATTTATTTTTGGAATTGCTTTAAATTGAAATATTTTTGTCTGTGCAATTGTTCATTGTTTTTCAAAATATCACCCTCTTCTACTTGCGGCAGAATTCGCTTCATTTTTTCTATTTTCCTTCATCTAGCGACGATAAACATTATTATTAGATACTTATCCGAATGCTAGGAGAAAGTAATGAACCTCATCTCAAGCTGAAACTATAGGTTCAGCTATTATTTACCTTACCTACGATTTAAGCTACAAACTGCCGCAGTTCTGCGCTATATATACCTACAGGATGTAGCGGAACTGTACTCTAAAATGTACTTTTAATTGAAATTTGTTTCTGAACTTTTAATTAATAATAAATTTACTCATTCGTTCATAGTGTCTTCATTCGTAGTGAGCACTTGAAAATTGTCCACGTCCCGTGGCCGTATAATGCTACAATACGCATATAAATGATAAAAAATCAATTTTCGACAAGCTTTTTATTGAGCTATACGCAGATGCCTATTTAAAAATCACGGTAGGGATAGCTAGTGGGGTGGGGGTTGAAGGTAAAACAACTAAATATAAAAGTGACACAATATAAAAATTAATTTTTATGTTTGATCCTTTTGTTCTTGAAATAATTTGTTGTTTGCGCGGGCTTCTATACGAATTGCATCGTTTGAATTTATTGGATACCCTGTATGATACACGTAGCCGCTATTTAGTACTATACGAAGTATATATTATATATTATTCTAATATAAAGTATCGAGTAAAAGCGATAGCGTCTACAGGCAGCGTCTATTTATCTTTAATGATATTCCATTATTATTTAATTTTAGTTCGTTTGCGGCGTATTTTCGTTATGCAATAATTTGCGGCATGATATTTCCCGGTGTGTAATATTAAAACGCCTGCAATATGGCGTTATGGAATTTAGAATTTTCTCGAAGATTATAGTGATAATAATAAAACTGAAGACGCATGTTGAGATGTGCGTATAGTTAGTTGCATATAATGCATTTTTGTATTTAGATTATATACGGGCTTCCTCAAAAGTCCCGCCGCATAAAATCTTGCGAAATAAAGAAACGCGCAGACATCGAAATTGATTCATTTGTTTGGCCACCTCTTGGTGATGTATTTAACTTAGATTATTGTGTGTCGTTTGTTTTAGAGGTAGGCAACTTATATTATAAAGAGATACGAATTTTATGCTGTACTTTTGTGAAATCTGTATAACTATATACCGTGTGGTGTGAACTAGTTTAAATAATAAAAAATATAATCAAAACAAAAATTACTTTAGGCTCATTTTCACACTATATTGAATTGTGTGCATTATTACTGTTGTAATAATTTCGCTATTATTTAATAAATTGAGCGCAAAATATTATGCACCCTGGTTAATAATTAAGAAATCTCAACGACTTGATATAATTTTTTTTCTGCTACAATTTATGATACAAAACAATACGTAAAACAAAATAATGGCGGTTTGTCGTGTTATTTTTTCATAAAAAAACATTTTAAGACTTTAATTTTTTTTATGGCACAGTCGTAGGGACGTAATATTTTGTACACGCATTTAGGAAGGTTTAAATTCGACAATGGCAGATTTTGCAGGTATTAACTATGTTAGTTGTTTATTTAAAAAAATCTTAAAATTAAGCTTTTTTTTGTCAAATTTTCGTCTACTTTGAGACTCTGCCAAAAACTAACGTATCATCGAAAAAAATTTGCCGATGCCTTAATACCTAAGTTGGAATATTTGGAACAGCTGAGTGTCAAATTTACATCACTGCACTACGTTTATCAAAAAAAAAAGAAATTACAAAACACCTTTGAAGTTAAAAATGTACGTTTGTCATCAAATCAAATATTTCATGGATAGAAATCGTTAATTCATGATTGACTAATTGAAATATAGATGGCGCCTACAATTATAATAAAATACGCATACAAAAACATTTGATCAACCGCTCTCTTAAGTATAAATAATTTATAAGTTTAAAAACAGTTACAATTAAATTGTTGCAATACAACTTAAAATTCAAATCGATTTAAAAATTAAATACCGTAATGTTAACTGTATAATCAAAAATCATACAAAATACAGTGCGTTTTTTTTTCAACCGATCGTAAAAAAACCAAATATTTAAGAAAATTCGAAACTCGCAACAAACTTTTATTTATTTTTTAATTTATTTACAACATGAAACGAATTTTCTGTTCTTATTCGAATCTATCATTTGAATTTAACTGTTGCAATGCAAATACAAATTGTTGCGCGAAATATTTTTACAGGTTCGGTAAATATATATTTTAAACACTTCTGAACTAGTGAACTGAATAAACGAAACGTGACACTATTCAAATAAGAACATAATTGTTGTTATGTCTTGCAGAGCGCTTCGCGAAATATGTTTACAATTCTACAGAGTTGTCAAATTACTTAAATTATCGTTAATTTCAATTATATTTAATTGCATTAATGAAATATTAAAAAAAATATTTTATTGTATTATATTTAAGGGCTCTGTTTGTAAAGTTAATTTTTCCTAAAAAAAAAACCATGATATATTTTGAGTCAAGAATTTTTTTTTACAAAAAAGTCGTAAGGCCGTAATATTTTTAACATACGCTAAGAAAGGTTTAGATTAGATAATGAGAGATTTTTTTAAGTATTAGGTATTTTTTTTTTATTCTCAAAGTTGTCGAAATTTTTATCTACTTCAGATTCTGCCAAAAATTAAATACCAACAAAAAAAAAATTGCCAAGGCAAAATTTTTGACAGCTGAGTGTCAAATTTACATCACCGCACTTTATGAAAAAGCTTTCTTGACTAAAAACACTTTTAAAGTTAAAAATTACAATTTTGCATGCAATTTTTAAATCTATCGATTATTTCGCAACACCCGGTATAATCCGTACAATACCGTGTCGGTATTCCGAGCAGGTACTACATATTGTATTTCTCAGCTGTTTGCGGATTGTTTGCATAAGTACTTAGTTTTTTGTGACGTAAAAGTGCACTAGGTACAGTTAGCGCTAAATTCTTTGGTGTAATAATAAGTGCTCTTGAACTTGCGGCAATTAACACTTGAAGTACCGTGATATTCAAGTCGTACTGATTTCTGGTCGATTTTATATATTACCTGTCTAAATACTACCATTTTTTCACACTGCCATTGTGCGAGTAAATTTTATGCCGATTCTAATTTATTAAATCTTCAAATGTGCTTTTGAACTACTATAAAAACAATTTTTTTTTACAAATCTGATATCAATAATTTAATATTTTTTTTTTACTATTATAAATATTTTTTTAATATTTTCTTTTTGTAGAAATATAATGAATTTAATTTAGTAATTAATTTTCTTATTAATTGCAATTTTGTACACAAATTGGTGTCAAGAAATAACCCACATTTGAAAAAAAATTAGGCGTTTTCTTACGACGCATTTAACAAAAATGTATACTCGATAATTGAAAAAAACAACTTTTTCGTTCCCCGTATTTTAAATATGCGAAAACGTCCGTTGATAATTTGAGAAAATGAAAGTAAAAACAAAAAAACTTCTTTATTTCGAGGGCATCGTTTTAATTATTAAAAATTGAAAAATTAAATTTTTTGTTGTCTTTGATTGTACTGGTAGTTCAATTCACCTTTAAAAGTTGTAGTATAGTGAATGGTATAGTATATCCTAGTCATTTTGGCGTTGACTTTTGAAACCGGCAGTATACAGGATAGTCAAAAATTCAAGTTTCTATTTTTATGTTAGAATATTTATATAAAAATTATATATATTATTAAAAAGATTAAGTATAATTTTTGATTTGTTTTAATAAAATCATTCCTTATATTGTTTTATAGAAATTGCATTTTATTACCCAATTTTAAATTAAATAAATAAAAAATATTATTTTTACAATTTCAATGGATATTCCAACACAATTTAATAAAATATTAATTTGAATCTTGTCTATCCTGTATATTGTGATTGCAACTATGGACAGGACCGCACTTAATACTTTAGAAAGAATATTTGCTAAACTAAAGGTATATACAAAAAAAGATTCAAATTGAAGAACGTATATTAATTTTCTTAATTAATAGTCCAATAATTGCAACTATGTAATTTTTTTTAAATATTTATTTGTCTTGTATATTTTTTCGTTCGTCGATAATAAATTCTACATCCTATAGTAAAAATTAAAAGAAATATATTCCAAGTACCGTTCTGTTCATACAATTGAACAGCAACGCACGAAGGGTTGCATACTGTACACTCATTTATTGCAAAAAACCAAAACCGAACGTACTAATACCAACTCTACTTAAAAAAATAATTGTTCACATGTGTCATTTGCCTGACAAAGAACACAATTTTCGTTTTAGTTCATCATCTATTTGATGCAAAGCTCTAATTTGACCCAAATAATTAACCTTTGCAATTAGTCGAATTGACGAAGACCGGAGGAGAGTTACACGCGTTAATTTAGCGATCTAAGTAGGTTTAATAATAGTTTTTGCATGTCTGACCTTTTCAATTACAAACCTGTACAACGATAAGTGATTATTGTGCTGTAAATTAACGCAAATATCAAAGTATTTTATGATTTTATGTATGTGGCTAATAGTAGAGTATATTTTTTTATAAAACGATAAAAATTAAATTTTAATAACAAATATTTTATATATGGCGAAGGCGACTTCAATATAAAAAAAAAAAACATACGACTCAAATATAAATAAACATGGACAGTGATTTCATTTCACTTTGTGACATTTCTTGTCAATCTTTCACAGGCCATATGTTGTTGAATGCATTAGAACTACTGACTTAACAAATGTAAATAAATATTACTTGTCAGAGCGCTCTTTAACAAATAATTAAAAGAGAAATTAATAAACGAACAAATATTTACTAAAACAAACTAGGAAAATATATATTTTTAGTTAAAGAGTCCGCAATCCTAAAGATTGGTTGGAAACAGCACGCCATGCCGATCTATCCTGAGCTAATCCCTTCATCTCCCTATAGCTATTCATCTCAACGTCTTCAACTATCTGACTCACATACTCCAATCTAGGCCTACCTACCCCTCTCTTTCCCTCCACTCTACCTTCTATGATCAATTGCATAATCCCCCCATGCCTAAGAATATGCCCTACTAATCTGTCTCTCCTACGTTGTAACACTCTCCAAATACTTCTCTTCTCCCCTACTAACTCTAGTACAGCTTCATTTGTTACTTTATCTTCCCAACCAATCCTCATCATCCTCCTATAACACCACATTTCAAGTGCTTCTAATCTACGCTTCTCTTCCTTTCCTATAGTCCACGCCTCACACCCGTACAGTGCTACACTCCAAACATATACCTTCAGTAATCTTTTTCTAATACCCAAGTCAATATTTGATCTTAAAATCTGTTCTTTTTCTACGAATGCCTTCCTACCCTGTGCTATCCTACACTTTATATCTACCTTGCTTCGATTATCTTTTGTGATTCTACTGCCTAAATAACAAAAATCTGACACTTCTTCGATTCTATTATCTCCTATTGTGATCCTCATTTTTCTACTGCATTCCTTTTTGTCACACCTCATCACTTTAGTTTTACCTATATTTATTTTCATGTTAAAATCCCTAGTCAATACTGCCTGCATACCATTCAATACCCTTTCTAATTTCTTTTCGCTTTCTTCCAATATAGCTATATATAATTTTTAATTTTTATCATATTTTTAATCAATCTAAATCACAAGAAATTTTATAATTCAGCTGTTATGGTAAAATACACACTGACGTTACATGTCAAATGTTATGGATCAGCTGTTAATTATAAATGTCAGCGATGAGTGATTAAAACTTAGTGAAAATCTTATTTAAAATATATTTTTTAGCACTTGCATTCTCAGTTTATAAAGTTTCGATGTTGTTTTTGTTCCATCTGTCAATCTTTTAATTAATTAATATTAAAGCAACAATAAAACAAGCCGGTTTAGTATATTATATTAATTATTGATTGTAATAACGGTGGATGTACATTATTATGAATATAAATAATAAATACACACATTTTGACGAGAGATCAAAAATATCTTGAACGTGATTTTATCGTGAGAAAATCACGTTACGCTTTACATTTGCCGCACTTTATAGTTATAAAAGTTATAAACCGAAACAAATTGCGTGTTATTATACTGCAGCTGTTGCGCTATACCATAAGTGGAAATGTAAAAATTGCAAATTAAATTACGGGAGAAAATAATTTATCTTTTAAAAAATTTTAAATCTTTTAAAACTACCGTTTTAATTTTCACGGTGAAATATTAAAAAATTAATAATAATTTAAATATTAAGAATATTAAAAAATACATTTTTGAAGTGAAGCTTCTATAGGCGCGGTAGAGGGCAAATTTGCCTGAACGTCACGAAAAGTGAAACGCTTCTCCGACTCCAGAAGAGACGAAAAAGAGGGAGAATCGTTTCTACTCTCTCCGTCGCATACGCCATTGGCTATGCGCATGCGCAGCGCGATGCTTCTCTTTCTCCGACTCCAAACGGCAGTTGAGAGGACAGAGAGGGAGAATCGTTTCTACTCTCTCCGTCGCATACACGCTGCGCGCATGCGCCGTGTGTACTGTGCGTATACGTAGCATAAGGCAACCAGTAGACGCTTGCGTATTTTATTATATATTACACAAACACAGCTTAATCTTTTAGCTAACAATTTGTTTATCAAATTCGCGACGAGCAGATTGAAAGAATGTAAATTTTGTGTATGATGCACTAGTGGGTGCATTTTTATTTGTCGATGGCTCTTTTAGCTAACAATTTCTATTGTGTCAGAAGTGAAATGTTGAAAAAGACAATTACAAGACAGAGTGCGAGCCTTTAGAGAACGGAAGAAAGCGAATAAACCGCCAAGAAAAGTGCCAACAAGTACCTTGTGCCAAGAAGTAGAGAGTATCGAGCCAGGCAATGGGCGTTAAAGAAACGCGGTGGACAACAGAACCTTCCAACGACCTCAAATACACTGGATGAATCGATACCGTCGTTAAGTGAGGACACAGTAAGTGGTATAGAGAATTTGAATCTACATGTGAAGATACACGCGGTGTGAGAGATCAACGAAATGAATCTGATACAGCTGAGCGAGCCAGCGACAAATAGAAATGCACCCACTAGTGCATCATACACAATATTTAATCCAAACTCCTCTTTATAGACTGTAGGACATTACATGTTAATAATGCTTTCTTTGATGATCAGAGTGTCAATCAAAATCAAAATTAAATCGTTAACAAATGGAAAAAAAGCAATGCATAAAATCAACTTTTCCTAGGAGCTAATAAGTTTCATTTCTACCGCGCGAGTGTCTCAAGCATGTTTATTTTTATTTTTGTATCCACTTTTTTTTAAGTTAAAATGAAAATATTCGATGAAAAACAGTTTTTTGTTTTTCAAATAAAAATTGAATGTTTATTAAATTTTTTTTTACTGTTTTGACTTAAGAAAAAGTCGCTATTTGCTTTAAAAATGCAATAATTATTTGCTGAATGTGTTCACGGCTTAATACGTTGATATGTACCAATAGTTAGTTGCTCAGTTATTATAAAATAGATCCATCGCTTATTAAATAATGGGGTAGTGCAATACCCAGAAACATAGAAAACTATCGTGCGAATCGAACAGCTTAGAACAAAACAAAATATATAATACAATATAATTATAAACTATCCAGGTATCTCATAGGAAAATATTTTCACAACTAATCACCTATTCTATCGCAATATAGGAAAAACAAAATCATTTCATTCGCACCGTGCAAAATCGGCGAAAGCAATATTTCTCGACGTAAAAATTCAACAATACACCAATTTTTTTTTTACAACAAGCCAAATATATATGCTTTTCGAACAAGCATTCAATTAACGACATAAACTCGAATTTTTAATGTGCAAAGTACGCACGTTATTAATTAAAATCGGTAATTAATCAAATTACAGCGTTGTTTATTTAGTTTGCCCAAAGCTGGTGTTACTTGTTCCATGGTTTAATACACTTTGCACAACGGGCAAATAATTCCAGATAATTAGACGAAAGTGTAGTTATGATTTATCGGTTGAAATATTGTATAATGGAATAATTTATGGGGTATTGTACTCTCCGGCACTGGCAGATTGAAGATGGTCTTTGTAGGCATTTTTGCCGCTCTTATTTCCATATGAAAAATTACCACTGTAATGGCGTTCGTATGCCTGTCGATTGTTTTTGTTTTTGAGGTTATTGGCGTTTCTGTCGAACGTCCGTTTATATAATAGCAGCTGATAATTTCGACAATATATGCAACTAAATATACATCTTTTTGAAATCATATTACACTTTATTCACAGCAGACGAAAATAAAAAATATGTATATTTTTATTTTAGCAGTATTTTACGTTTTCTTGGGGTTTATTTAATTAACAATTGATTTAAAACTTTAAATTAAAATCAACAAAAAATGGCTTTACGTCAATATTTGGCCACCGAAAGTGCGGTGACATTCAATTAAACTAATGACAATAATGTGTCAAAAAATGATGAATTTGTGCAATATTTGTTTGACATATGTCATGCGGTATTGCAAGCTATTGTCTAAAGTAATGAAGCATTAAAAATCAAATGGTATTGAAGTGGAATTTGTGTAAATTAACATTTAAGAATTTGTTCGGAATTTAATCAACGTTAGGAACAAGTAAGTAAACGTTGTTTATATAAGAAATGAATAAATAATACAAGTACGTCAAAATAGCACCGCCATTTATCCTTATTTTTGAACCAAACATCATTTCATCGTACACGTAGCCAAAGGAGCTTATTGCATATTTCGAAAGAGATTTATCAAAACCACAATATTATACAATTGGCTGGGCAGCGATGAAAATATGTTTGCTGTTAACGTTTGGCGTGGATATCGAAGCTTTAATTGTAATATGTCCATAACGTTCGGTGTGTTGCCTATAATAGCTATTACGTTATATAAAGCTGTGTAGTTGTTCTTTTATAAAGACCATATGTGGGCATGAATAGGCCGATGGATGCGAATCCGTTTCATACAAATATCTTCTCGTCAGTTAATTTGTGTTTTTGCAGCTCATATATGTGTCAGTGTTTCTCAAACGTACAGCTTAATAATTGTATAGAATATTACCCAGAAACATTTATTAGCCAGTGGTACTAACGATGGGGGCATAGCCTCCGAAATGCGCATCTAGCTAAAAAAATGCTTTGTGCTACGTTTGATCGACGTTATTTCTTCCAATGTAAATTTATGTGTTCACGTAAAAATCTATAGTCCATAGCATTTATAGGTTAAATGTTCTGAAATTTGCCAATGTGTATTTCGATGATTTTATGTCACGAAATCGAAAATCATTCGACTATTCGACCCTGCAATTAAGTATTGAGTAAATTAAGGTGGTTTTGAAGAACCAAACTCGACTGACCTGACGTGACCTCGCAAAATAGTAGAATTATCTTATTTTTTTAAGAAAAGATATATGACCTGGTCTAACATAACCTAGAATATCCTACGACATAATTTATAATATATAGTAAGACAAAATTTGATCTGACCCGACTCGACTTTTAACCAAACTTAATCTTGAATTTGATATATCCTAATTTATAATTACGAAAAAAGAAAAATGTACATAATCTGACATTATCTGACCTGACTTGATGAAGGTTGAATTTGGTATTTCTTATTTTCTATTTAAAAAATAGTAAAAAAGTGACTTTATAAAAATAGACTAGATTTGATCGGAGTTGACCTGACCTGCTCTAATTGACTAGTTGATTCAATCATTTTTTCACGTAAAATAAAAATTTGTAAATTTTAGCATATAAAATCATATAAAAATATTTCTCAATCGTGATTTTGAAAATCTGTAACTTATGATATTGACGAGGCAATTAACAGCGCGTGTTAATTTATATTATGGTTTACATATGCCTATTTTGTTCAAAATTTGAATATATTTGGTCGGAAAAAAAAAATTAATTGACTAATTTTCCTTATATTATTTTATTTAACTTTTTCGCCGCCCCAATGTCAGTAGGGCGTGGAAACAGGATAGAAGTACCTCTGCTTTTTTTATTAATTATTATTTGAAGATATGAGAAGAGGTAAAGTAGATTTGGGCTACAGGAAAATCTAGTCACATTTTTCTAAAGTAAAACCAAAGGGTAACATTATATGTGATAAGCAGGGTAAGGAACTCACAGAAAATAAGGAAAAAGCTAGAAGATGGAAGGAGTATCTTGAAGATTTATATAAAGGTAGGCAGGACATGGAGGAACTAGAAAGTGTGGAACAGATAGATGAGGATGACTTAGGTCCTAGCATACTTAGGTCAGAGTTTCATAGAGCATTAAATGATTTACGGAATAACAAAGCAGCGGGGATTGATATGATACCAGCCGAATTAATAAAACACGCAGGGGAAAAAATGCAGGAGCGATTATACAGGTTAGTTTGTAAAATATATGAGAAGGGAGAAGTACCACAGGATTTTCAGCGTAGTAGAATAGTAACAATGCCGAAGAAAATAGGAGCTAATTTGTGTGAGAACTATAGGACCATTAGTCTACTATCACATGCATCGAAGATATTGCTAAAGATTATTTATAGGAGATTAGAAAATAAAGTAGAGGAAAGGCTAGGAGAAGATCAGTTTGGTTTTAGGAAAAACAGAGGGACGAGGGAGGCGATTCTAGCACTAAGAACGGTAGTAGAAAAAAGAAAGAGGGTAGGAAAGGTAACTTGCATAGCTTTTGTAGATTTAGAAAAGGCATTTGATAATGTAGATTGGGACATAATGTTTAGAATTTTAAAAGAAACGGGTATAGATTATAAGGATAGGAGAATAATTTTTAATTTATATAAACACCAAACTGCCTTAGTTAGAATTGAGGGGGAAGAAGAGGTAGCAAAAATAGGGAAGGGAGTTCGGCAGGGATGTACACTTTCACTGTTATTATTTAATCTATATATAGAAGATGCAATAAACAAAGTAAAAGAAGAGTATAGTGTAGGTGTGAATGTACAGGGAGAGAAAATATTTATGTTGAGATTCGCCGACGATATAGCTATATTGGAAGAAAGCGAAAAGAATTTAGAAAGGGTATTGAATGGTATGCAGGCAGTATTGACTAGGGATTTTAACATGAAAATAAATATAGGTAAAACTAAAGTGATGAGGTGTGACAAAAAGGAATGCAGTAGAAAAATGAGGATTACAATAGGAGATAATAGAATCGAAGAAGTGTCAGATTTTTGTTATTTAGGCAGCAGAATCACAAAAGATAATCGAAGCAAGGTAGATATAAAGTGTATGATAGCACAGGGTAGGAAGGCATTCGTAGAAAAAGAACAGATTTTAAGATCAAATATTGACTTGGGTATTAGAAAAAGATTACTGAAGGTATATGTTTGGAGTGTAGCACTGTACGGGTGTGAGGCGTGGACTATAGGAAAGGAAGAGAAGCGTAGATTACAAGCATTCGAAATGTGGTGTTATAGGAGGATGATGAGGATTGGTTGGGAAGATAAAGTAACAAATGAAGCTGTACTAGAGTTAGTAGGGGAGAAGAGAAGTATTTGGAGAGTGTTACAGCGTAGGAGAGACAGATTAGTGGGGCATATTCTTAGGCATGGGGGGATTATGCAATTGATCATAGAAGGTAGAGTGGAGGGAAAGAGAGGGATAGGTAGGCCTAGATTGGAGTATGTGAGTCAGATAGTTGAAGACGTTGAGATGAATAGCTATAGGGAGATGAAGGGATTAGCTCAGGATAGATCGGCATGGCGTGCTGTTTCCAACCAATCTTTAGGATTGCGGACTCTTTAACTAACTAATTATTTTAATTAGTTATCATCGATTCAAAACGCATTATATAAATATGTCGTTGTTCAAATTAATTGTGATTTTTCCTTAATGTTTTAAAATATCGTATAAAAATATAAATAGCTAAAAAAAAATTTGCGATTATATATTTAAATATATAAGAATCCTGAACGGACCTGTCTTGTAGCGATGGCAAACTGTAGGTCACTTTGAGGACCTAGTTCATAGTTCATTTCAATGTATCCTTCACGTACTACAAGTATTTTTAAAAATGAACTAGTTCACGACCTATAGAAAATACATGCACATACTGAAAATAATCTATTTTTTTCTCAATATAAAAATATTAAATGGTAAAAATAACTAAATTGCAATATTACAATACTTATTTTGAATTAGGAATGAGGAAGAAAAGACAACAATGTTTCTAATTTATACAAAACATATATATAAGGAAATATAATTTCGTTCCGGACTACCAACACACTTTATCTCGTGTTGGTACTGTATATGTAATGTATACTATACTGCAAGTATATATGTAGTACAAATACATCAATACGTACACCGTGCACCATCTAGTTGATAGTTCACGAACTAGGTCATAGTGACCTATAGGTCGTTGCGAAACATCGTCACGGTACGCCCGTCAAATGATGATTGTGCCAAAACGTAGTATTTTTTTTATTACTGCCATGTTCTAGAGTAAAGAAACGGACGTAGCACATTTTGGGAACCACAATCGCTATATAATATTGTATAAATGACATGGAGCTTACGCTCACCAAATGTCACTTATTTTTATCAGGAAAACTCGCATCATATTAGATTGGATGCATCAACTTTGATTGGCCTCGAGAATTAATTAATTTAATTAATCGCACGAACAGGAATGTTCAAAAATAATGGAAACGAAATCATTTCCTACCATCCTTTCAATTGGACGTATTTAATTTATATTCAAAAAAGACGAAAATAGAAAGTTTTCGAATATATTGAACAATTGATTAAAGGCTGTAAAAAAATTGTTTAAGCCAAGTTATGACATTTTAGTTGGTTCTGTAACGTGGATGGGTTGAAAACTCGTCTACGATCAAACTGCAATTATATTATATACTTCTTTGCGAGCAAGAAATTAAAACGTAACGGAAGAAAACGAAGAAGCAGCCGCAATCTATTCGAATTGCTTGTTTTCTTTTGTTGTCTGTCAGTTTTCTAATAGCAATATGATCGTACAAGACAGCTCTTCGATTTTTTTTGTCGTACATTGAACAAAACCAACCAGGAAATATGACAGCTCGATGCGATTTTGTTTTAATGTAGTCCTTCTGTTTCGTAGTTAATAACAGATAAATTTGTGGCATTTTAGTTTTTTTTTTTATGATTTTTAGTGCTTTCTATAATATTTCAGCCGAAGGCAATTATGCACAGGGGCGTATTTATCTATAATGTATATATTTTTATATAAACATAATATTTTCGCCTGCGAAAATTTATTATAATTTACTTTATAAGTCATTTACGTTATTTTGGGTTACTATTCTATCAACATCATCATTAACAGGACATTTTTTCAAGCCCCGTACTATAAATGTAATCAATATTGTGGTTTTCTGTTTTAGGCCAGTTTTATGCAGATAATCATATTTTAAACTTACACGTATTATAACCTAGAAATAAGCTATGTAAATTTGCCACTTTTTGTTGTCATTTTAATTAAATTATCGGATTGCATAAAATATGAATATTTGCCATTTATTTCGCCAAAGAAATATGTACCGTTGATTTGTTTGCGAAGAAATAAAACATTTCTAAAATAGGCAACTTGTATAACATTTGACCCGATGTAAATAGCGTAAATATCTGATATGCATGGTGCGCATGTGTCATATAGCAAATGTCACATCCACCGTTGCCATATCGAATCTAAATGCTGATTTTTAAAGAAACATGAAATAAAACACTTTTATAAGTATATTTTTATGCTCGATATTGTTTTTATCATAATAAAAATAATTAATATTATTTAAAAAATGATTATTTTATAAACTACTGCTTCTGATGTATATATATATATTTCTTATGAAGAATTTATATTGGCAATAGTACCACATACGTCATGCAAATATTTGAACACCACGTGTCAAATATTGTAAAAAAACAATCATTTTTAAATGCAAATAATAACAAAAAATAATAAAAAATTAAATGAAAACATAAAATTGTACTACTTTAAGTGTTTATGTACCGTAAATTATGGATTTATAGTGCGGCAAATAATTTTTAGACTTATTTCGTGTAATATCTTATTTAATACGTTCCTTCTACTAAAAACTAAACTCGAGTCGTTACTATAAAATAATAAGAATCTTTAATGCAGTTGGACTATAGTTATTAATTCTTCACGATCGGTCACTTCACTCACGAATTAATGGCAGAAAATGTCAAATTCTTCACACAATTCACTATTTTCTTATATAAATATATATCCACAGCAATCGATCGATAAATTTAGCGACCTCTACAAAATATATTTGAACTGATACTGTACGTAGTTAACAATAGATGGCGTTGAGCGGCGCAATTAATTCCCCATTGAATTTTCATTAAACATGGCAAATTTTTTTTAAGTGCGGTATCCCCTTAATAATTTTTAACATTAAAATTAAAACAATCTCGCATTATAATACAATAAAAAGCAGATACTCGATTGAGCAATTACGTCTAAAATTGCAATTTTATTAGAGGCTATTAAAATAATTTCAAAGCTTTTCTTATAATCGTGTAATGAGCAATTTCGCTTTATTCAGAGCCGTACTTAACTATATTTTAATAATAAAATAACTGCCGCATGTCGCCGGTCTCTTTTGTATAGAAGTATGGTAATTTTGATAATGAAAGTGGAGTAATTGCGACCAAAGAAATTAAGAAATTTCTTAATTTGAATGTATTATTACAATCGGTTCTATGCAGTTTTGTTTTAGATATTCTAAATATCTTTTGAAAGCCGTGAGATGAAAATTAAGAAAGAAATTCGTTCGTGTTGTTATTTTTATTCGATCAATTTTTATTTTTATTAATTGTTGAAACGAAACTTATTGTTTAACATCCAAAAAATCGATAGAATTTTCTGTACTATTAAAATGATTTTTTTAAATTATTTTTATTGTCAAAAAAAATATTTTTAATAAAAATTTTGCTTATTTATGCAATCTGTAACTAAAATTGATTTTTTTAAATATAAAAATGCAGTTTTTTTGCTGCGATTGATTATTTTATTGGTTAAATACATATATTTAAAAAAAAATTCAAAAATTAATAAGGAGATTATTATGAAGACATTTTTTTAAACTGCAGTTAAGATAAAATCCCTTTTTGAAAATTTTCCAATTTTTCAATAAATAATTCAACAAATCCATGACTATATATATATATATATATATATAACTAATTAAGATTAGTTAAAGAGTCCGCAATCCTAAAGATTGGTTGGAAACAGCACGCCATGCCGATCTATCCTGAGCTAATCCCTTCATCTCCCTATAGCTATTCATCTCAACGTCTTCAACTATCTGACTCACATACTCCAATTTAGGCCTACCTACCCCTCCCCTCTCTTTCCCTCCACTCCACCTTCTATGATCAACTGCATAATCCCCCCATGCCTAAGAATATGCCCTACTAATCTGTCTCTCCTACGCTGTAACACTCTCCAAATACTTCTCTTCTCCTCTACTAACTCTAGTACAGCTTCATTTGTTACTTTATCTTCCCAACCAATCCTCATCATCCTCCTATAACACCACATTTCAAGTGCTTCTAATCTACGCTTCTCTTCCTTTCCTATAGTCCACGCCTCACACCCGTACAGTGCTACACTCCAAACATATACCTTCAGTAATCTTTTTCTAATACCCAAGTCAAAATTTGATCTTAAAATCTGTTCTTTTTCTACGAATGCCTTCCTACCCTGTGCTATCCTACACTTTATATCTACCTTGCTTCGATTATCTTTTGTGATTCTACTGCCTAAATAACAAAAATCTGACACTTCTTCGATTCTATTATCTCCTATTGTGATCCTCATTTTTCTACTGCATTCCTTTTTGTCACACCTCATCACTTTAGTTTTACCTATATTTATTTTCATGTTAAAATCCCTAGTCAATACTGCCTGCATACCATTCAATACCCTTTCTAAATTCTTTTCGCTTTCTTCCAATATAGCTATATCGTCGGCGAATCTCAGCATATATATTTTCTCTCCCTGTACATTCACACCTACACTATACTCTTCTTTTACTTTGTTTATTGCATCTTCTATATATAGATTAAATAATAACGGTGAAAGTGTACATCCCTGCCGAACTCCCTTCCCTATTTTTGCTACCTCTTCTTCCCCCTCAATTCTAACTAAGGCAGTTTGGTGTTTATATAAATTAAAAATTATTCTCCTATCCTTATAATCTATACCCGTTTCTTTTAAAATTCTAAACATTATGTCCCAATCTACATTATCAAATGCCTTTTCTAAATCTACAAAAGCTATGCAAGTTACCTTTCCTACCCTCTTTCTTTTTTCTACTACCGTACTTAGTGCTAAAATCGCCTCTCTCGTCCCTCTGTTTTTCCTAAAACCAAACTGATCTTCTCCTAGCCTTTCCTCTACTTTATTTTCTAATCTCCTATAAATAATCTTTAACAATATCTTCGATGCATGTGATAGTAGGCTAATGGTCCTATAGTTCTCACACAAATTAGCTCCTATTTTCTTCGGCATTGTTACTATTCTACTACGCTGAAAATCCTGTGGTACTTCTCCCTTCTCATATATTTTACAAACTAACCTGTATAATCGCTCCTGCATTTTAGTTAAGATATTTAATTAAAAATTTTGAAACGAAATTGTTTTTTATATGTAATAAATAGCTTACGTAAATGATTTTCAAGCGGTTGATTAATCCGCAGCACATTCATCGTTTAATAACTATGCAAGTAGTGAAGCAATTAAAACAACAGAATGAAATGAGCAAAAGGTAAAACAAAATGCATTGATATGTTTATGAAAGGTGTTACCTAATAACCGTTTGCACTTTACAGTAGTTGCGCTTTGCATAATACAGTTGAAATAAAATCAGATAAGTTTGATGTATTTATATTTGCAGTTTGTATACGGAATTTGTGTTTAATACGTTACAAAATTATACGCTTTTATTTGCATTATTTGTTGTATTAAAGAGGCAGTTTGCTGTGTTAATTTTTTTCACAAAAAGCGTGATATATTTTGTAAGAAGATTTTTTTTTATTTCGGTAGATTATTTCTTAGCTTCTTATTTTAAAACTTTGCCAAAAAAAATTTTGCCTAGGCCTAAGAGGGAATATTTTGAACAGCTGATTGTCAAATTTCCATCACTGCTCTATGTTTCTCAAAAAAAATTATAACTAAAAAATTACAAAACACTTTTTCTATATATTAAAATTAATAAAATCAATCTTACAGCTAAATTTAATACTTTTTTGATAGTTGTAACGTCAAAAGAATATTCCCTTTTCAAAGCTATGCCTGCATGATTAAATTATTAAAAAGAAATAATTTTCCACATTAAGAAAGGTTTAGATTAGATAATGACAGATTTTGGAGGTGTTAGCTATTTTTTTTTAAATCTCAAAGTAGAGCTTCAATTTTGTCAAAAATTTCTTCTACTTTGAGACTGTTAAAAATTAACACGCCAACAAAAAAATTTGCCGAGGCCTTAATACCTAAGTTAATTGTCAAATTTACATTCATGCATAATGTTCAGCAAAAAATTCCTTATACAAAAATTTGCAATGAAAATTTTATATTTATTGACATATTTAAAGAAATATTCGACAAAAAAAGTTAGAAATCGTAAGTTTATGATTGATTTATGAAAGTATAGATGGAGTCTAAGTCGTATTATGAATGTCTTTAATAAATGCTGTGTTGCAATTTATCATAAATTAATAAATTCGTATAAACGAAGATTTACGAACAAATGGTGTGTAACATTAACAAAATAAATCCAAAATATAATTTTATAACAATAAAATAATTTTAAAAAAATATTTACAAGCATTTCCAACTACTACTTTAACAAATAACAATTGCTATATAATTAGCAAATCGAATATAATCTTCAGTTCATTTTATTATATAATTTACGCGATATTAAACAAAATTTTGTGAAAAATATAAAAGTTTAATAAGGCCTTTAAAAAAAAAATTAATACCGAGCCAATGCAAGAAAAAACGTTTTAGAACCTCTTCAGACGCAGGACCTGTTACCATCATTTAGACAAGTCACCGTGAAAAAACAAGAAATCATTTCTGCGAACAAATAAAGCGGAATTCTTTTCTATTGCATATAATCGCTTCTTACATGTAGAAAGAAATGATTTACTTTGCATATATCTTCAAATTTAACTTACAACTTAAACAATCCTAAATCTCTTCAAAGAAAAAACTCGAAAGGTCCTCTTTTAGAAAATAATATATAAAACAAAAAGTACTTACCAGACATAATAATGATTACGAAAAAAATATTTTAAAGGATTATTTGAACACTTCAACAATTCGTACAAAAAATTTGTTCAATATATTTTATTTTACAGCAAAATAAAGCGGCTTGTAGTATTACTCAACACCAAGAGGTCAGGTCAAGTATGGTCATATCAGGTCAGGACAGGTCAGGTATGGTCATGTCAGGCCAGGTATGGTCAGGTCAGCTCAGGTCAGGTATGGTCATATCGGGTCAGGTCAGGGCAGGTAAGGTCAGGTCAGGTCAGGTATGGTCATATCAGGTCAGGTCAGGGCAGGTAAGGTCAGGTCAGGTCAGGACAGGTATGGTCATATCAGGTCAGGTATGGTCAGGTAAGGCCAGGTCAGGTCAGGTATGGTCATATCAGGTCAGGTCAGAGCAGGTAAGGTCAGGTCAGGTCAGGTATGGTCATGTCAGGTCAGGTCAAGTAAGGATTTGGTTACACAGCTTTGAACCAGGCTCTAGTTGTTACGTATTTACCTATATACTTGGTACCTAAAAAAAAAGGACCTATTCCAAGACAATATTTATTCGTTACCGAAACAAAACACAATAAGACATCTAATTAGCGATGGCAAACTGTAGGTCATTTTGAGGACCTAGTTCGTAGTTCGTAGTTCATTTCAATTTACCGTTCACGAACTATAGGTCATGAACTACTAACATCTTTAAAAAATGAACTAGTTCACGGCCTATATGACCAAATACAGGCACATATTGAAAATAATCTCTTTTTTTCTCAATATAAAAATATTAAATGGAAAAATATATATAAATTGAAATATTACAATACTTATTTTGAATTAGGAATGAGGAAGAAAAGACAACAATGTTTCTAATTTATACAAAACATATATATAAGGAAATATAATCTTCTCTAGGCACTCACGATTATTTATATGAAGTTCTAAAATACTTATTGGTAGTTACTGATGAAAATGTTTACTACTTTACTAACACTTGAAAATTAAAAGTACAAACTATAATAAAATGGCGTTATAATTTATATTTTCTATTCCGAATTTTCTCTGTTCAAACTTCAAAGCTTTAATTTGATATTAAGTGATTGTTGCATTGCATATAAGATTTAGATGTTTATTTTTGCATTATTGCAAAAATTTGCCATGGCACGACATATTTAATCTTGCGAATATATTAATTATATTATTCCAAATGAAATCTGATATCAACATATAAATATTGCATCGAGTTCCCTATTTCGTTCCGTTCACCAACGCACTTTATCACTAAATAAATGTTAGTACTGTATATGTAATGTATACTATACTGCATCGTCGTGTACTGAACTGTTTAGTACACGACGGGTTCAGGACCTAGTATAAGTACATCAATACGTACACCGTGCACCATCTAGTTGATAGTGCACGAACTAGGTCCTAATGTTGCTTCTGCTTACTCTAGATGTCAGCATTTAATATGAAATATATCGAGTTTCCTATTTCGTTCCGTTCACCAACACACTTTATCACTAAATAAATGTTAGTACTGTATATGTAATGTATACTATACTGCAAGTACATCAATACGTACACCGTGCGCCATCTAGTTGATAGTTCACGAACTAAGTCCTAGTGATCTATAGGTCGTTGCGAAACATCGTCACAGTACGCCCGTCAAATGAATGAACGGTTCGCGAGTGAACTACACATCGCTACATCTAATGTAGTACCATTCCATAAGCACCACTGCAATTCGCACAAAACAAAACATTGACGTGTTGAATTGTCTGTCCTCCATCCATACAAAACCGGTACCATTTCACATATCGTACCCGCACAAGTACCAACATCATTGCCATTTCAATTTCAGACATATTACAGACGTGTGTTTTTTTTTTTTAATTCCATTTTGGTACCGTGGTGAAATAGTACCAAGGGATATCGTATGACATGACGCTGTCGCGTCGTTCTTTGCTGCCACTGTTCGTGGGAACATGTTGGGATTAATTATAGAATTACGTACATGTATAATAGAATTTTCAGCGCGTTCAATTTTTCCGTGTGACGTACACGCGGGTTATATTTAGCATGGGTCGGTACCCCACGATGCGTTGGTCCCGTAATTTAATTATAATCAAACGTGTCGCCGTATTGTGCTGTTCAATTTTCTAAATTCCATTACGGTAAAAGCGACAAACGTTTTTTGTTTTTTTCACGTGGTAATTACGTAATAATCGTCGTTAAATATTTGAAATAATCGTAGTACAAAACATACCGATTGTTTTATTTATACTCGTGCCGATTGTCGGCTGTTTAAACAATTTGCCGTCCCCGTACTACGGTAATATGATTAAATAACGAACGTGCAAAATGACGACAAAAAAAAAGCAGTCCACTTCCATTTTAATTGCGACAATAAAGCGGTCTGAATATCCGAATGTGTTGTTTGAATTTTCCTACAGTGCAATTTTTTCGTTTTGTTTTTTTTTTGTTGCGTTTAAAAATCGGAATGTGCCAGAATTTGCATATAGTGATAATTGCGATTATGCAACCAGCCAACTACTTTTCGAAGAAAATAAATTGCGTAACAAAGAAAACTAGTGGTGCATTATAACCCATAACGGGTAATATACGATTTTCGCTTGGAAAATAAGCAATTTTATCTTTAAGTGCATCGAAAATGTAACAAACGAATTGTGGAAAATCAGTTTTCCAACGTGTTTAATTATTATTGGTGGTCATGCAAAGTTTATTATTAAATCGAGTCATGTGAAAGACCTTGACAGTAATTTTGTATTTGTATACAGTTAATTGCCGATGTCACAACTTGTACAGGATGTGGCAGTATGATTCCAATTCAGCCACAAAAAAAAATACGTTAATTAGATTCGGCGATTTAATTTGAACTGAACTAACGGGATAGTAAAAATGTGCTTTGGCGAACGATTTTTTCGGCGGATGATGATTAAATTTCGTTGCTATGTTTTATACGCTGTATGTATAATTAGATTATCAGTTGCAAAAAAAAATGTGTAAAGGTATGTGCTATTTTTTCAACAAGTATGGAAATTGGTCAATATTTAATGTTTATTTTATATGTACAATTTAAACGCTCGTCCTAGATTTAAGTACGATTATAAAACATTTTTTTTATTACGTTTGCCTTAACTTGAACAAAGGTAACACAACACGCGTTTGCGTTACATCCTTAAGGTTTTTTAAACAAAAAATTACCACATTAAATATTCTCCATTTAAACGGTAAATTAAACATAGGTTGCAATTTAATTAATTCGTGCCACTTTTTTTTTTTTTTTGCTATAGTTCGGCATTAAGAAACCTAGCTACAATTGGTCGTATAATGAAACGGTGCTATAAAACTTAAATTGCCATTACTACCGCGCTATCTATATAAAAAAAAAAATTCTTTTTCTTTTTTACTATTTCAAAATCGCAGTGTTCATTTAATTTTTTCTAGTAAGATTTATACAAAAACCGGCTTTTGAAAAACCGGTTTTCGAATTCCAAAAAAAACTGGTTTTCGAAAAATATAGTTAAAAAGTTATAAAATATAATTATTATACTTATATCAAAATATGTATATATATTTTTGATTGTACAAAAATATGAAAATAACATATTCGAAATAAATCAAAAATTAACAAGTAAAAGACAATTCAATTTTTTTAACAAAATTTAAATTGAGCGCGTATCGGTAATACGTCGTTTTTTTTTTATAGGCTGGTGGTAGAACGCGCTTTTACAGTTTAAAAACCGGTTTTCGAATAAAAAAAAAACGGTTTTTTTTGAAACCGACAAACGCTAATCCCTAAGCGATAGATCCCATATTAACAGAACAGTCATGAAGAAATTTTGCAACAAAATCAGTAAACAACAATGGCGCGTGACGGTACCGAACCTGACGCCCCCTGCAATTTTCCGGCGATCACCCACCAACGTATCTGACACGGACATAACCGTTTCAACAATCGGTGCGAAGAGTAAACGTGTCAATAACAATGGCACGTACGACCTCGTAGCGGCCCAACAGGAATATGACGTGGCCAATCGCATCCCTCCGTCCGTACTCTTCGATACGGAGAGCGACAGTGAAAATGACGCCCTTGAATTTGTCGACGCCATCGAATCACCCTCACCCGCCGAAGTGACGAATGAGGTGCAGATCGTCCAGATAACGGCCGCTTCCGCAGCTGATTTGTTTGCACACGTCGATAGGACGACGGGAAATTGTGCCAATGGTGTCATCGTTTCTAAAGCCTTGACCAATTCGAACACGAAGTACGAATACGACGTACCCAAAATCTGCTTCAGTTTCTTCGAGTCGTTTGTTAGTGGTAGAAGCGCAATCGAACAAGACTACGAGGTGATAAACGTCGGCAAAAGTAGCGCAACAAAAACAATACGCCGACGAAGCGAAATGCGAATCACGTTGGCTAAACCGGAACTGGCGTCGACATCAAATTCGTCCGATGTGTATTACTCGAACCAGGATATGAGCCTGAAAAGTTACGCCACCAAAAAAGCGGGTAGCGTTCCCAACGTAGCCATTTCTATCGAAGATATTGACGAGGAAAATTTTTATAAGGTTCCTAAACCGAGACTGCAATACCGTCTATCAAAATCCCTGCACGATTTTACCCTTGAAAATGTCAGCGAGGCTTCAAGTATTGAGCATATTTCATGCAGCCAGGTTATACCGCAAGAACGAAAGAGTGTGGACAGTGATGTAACAACCACAGCAGCAAATCCCGCTAGTTTGGAGTACTGCAAAGCCAGATCGAAACTGCCTAGGAGGATAAGGAGAGTTACCCTGCTGAGGAGGCCTAGAAGCAAAGCCCTAGACACTTGGAGTCACCTCAAAAGCAAAATCAGCAAGATATTAGACGACCAACATGAACGGAATTGTTTGAACGAACAGACCAAAGTGACCGGTTTCGGCGAAAAAGAGAAACTGATGATTAACATCGAGGAAATGTACAAGAACTCCAAAAACAAATGCAAACAAATGGTGAAAGCGACTGGGAAAATGCTGAAGAGGACCAGAAGGCCGGATCAGGAAAATGTCGATCCCAATGACGGTGAGCCCGGCTCGAGGATTGTAAAAAACGATGCGTTTTTTGCGAAAGTGGAACTGAGGGCGACCGATATCGAGTACAAATTCGATAATGGGGTTAATGTCAGTGACGACGCACCGAGTAGTGTTAGTTTTGCCGCGAGGGATGAATCCTCGGACACTGCCAGTTTCGAGCAGCAGAAGAGTCCAGATAGTCCGAAACACGACTTTGATTTTAACACGCTGCGGACGGCGTTTAAAAGAAGCCGATTCTGCTTGGTTGAGGTACTTGTAAAATGTCCAATTGTGAATATTATTTATTTTGTACTACTCTCTCGGGTGTAAAAATTTATTATAAGCCAACCTTGAAAAATAATCTAATTGTCTCTTTTTGCTCAAATGTGTTTAAACTTACTTTCTTCCATCGATAATTCGCCAAATAAAAAAACCTTGTCGAAAGCTTCTTGTTGGATAGCCAACTTTATATCGTCCATGATTTTTCAGTAGCCAATATTTTACTTGAAGATCATAAAATGAAAAATATAACAGGGATGGCAGGCAGTGCAAAAATGAACCTAAACAGCTCATTATTTGATTAAAGCTTATTATTTGATGGCATTCCTTTTGGCTGTACTTTCTAAAAAATTTCATATGCCAATAAATGGAATTAACGTATATAAGCAACTGAAAAGCCGAAATCATTGACGTTACATTTACATCAGTCAGTTTTTCCTTCAAATATTGAAAACAAATGATGTACAAACAAAAATGAGAAAACAAAACAATGGTGATAGGCAATTTGATTAGGTGTGCACATGCGGAAGATGTAACCAAACGATAGCATTGTGTTGATTGGGTTGCATAACGTACTATTTGCTCATACAATACGCCATTATCGATTGTGTTGAAGCATTCTGAAGGTAACGTGCGGTAAAACAGAAGCATTTCAAGATGCCCACCTGATTGATGCTTCGATACACGTGATACAGATGAGTGCGTCTTGTATGTGTGTGGAGTGTCAAACGTCTGTTTCTTCCTCCGGTGTTTTGTCTGTTTTTAATAATGTGGCCTTGAATCTGTGTTCTTGACGTTTTAGTTAGTTACACATGCACAACTGACGTGCTGTATATACAGTGTGTACCAAATAGAACATCCTTAAATTGATTTCGCATCTACAAAATCCTATTAGAAGATTTGCCAAAAATTAGTGAAAAAAAAGAAGAATAAATTGCAAAAATTTAATCTTCGTTGCTCATCTACTATTACAATATTTAATCGTTTGTTAAAATCAGCTGTAGGAGGTGCACAACATAAACTGAGCAAATCTGTTTCGAGTCGAAAATTTAATTTTTACTTTCGCGTAAAAGTCTTTCGTTAAAGAACGATAGAAATTTAGTGCCATCAGACTTGTACAGGATTCAAAATAGCCTAGATCAGATCTACAATAAAATCACGCACCGAAATAGCCAGTCGTAAATACTATATAAACACATCTCAAGATAGATTTGGGTCATCTAATTGTATTCTTTTAGAACGTTACTTTTTACTAGCTACTAATGACGCAAGCAATAAAATCGTTATATATTTTTATAAATACTGGACGTTGCTTTTATGCGTTTGTATCATTACACGTTGTAATAATACTTTCCGATTGTTTTTTTTTTGGAAGTGGCAACGTAGCTGGAATAATAAAATGTCAGCGCGCAACGAATCTATCATCATTGTGTACGGCAATACTTGAAACTAATGAAAATGTAAAAAAAAAATAGGTGTTTATTTGTTTTATTATGTTAGATTTTGATTGACATTAATGGATTTTTATATTCGTACGTCGATTGAGAAGAAATAAATCTACAGGTTCTGTAGATCGGTACTTTTGTCTACATTTTTTTTTAATTTGCGTATATTTGACACGATGTAAATGTCCCTATGTTTGACGTGAGGAGTAGTTATATCTAATGCGCGTGGTGCGCATGTGTCATATAGCAAAAGTCGCATCCAACGTTGCCATATCGATACCAAAATGCTGGTATTCAATAAAAATGACTTTTTCTAAGTTATTAGACAATATTTATAGCTGTTTTTTTTTTTTTTTTTTATATAATACCTATCTTAATCCTTAATAAAAGTATTTAATACCACAAAAAAAAGTCTTTACTACCACCAAAAATGTTTCCAGCGAATATTAAAAAATTAAAAACATCTTTTTAGTTCGATTAATTTTTTTAAATATATAATTCACGTCTGGTATATAATAATAGATATATTTTTTAAATATAGATTGATATTGTGGAAGATCCCATTGTTGAAAGCTTGCAGTTGTTATTATTTATTGTAAATAATCGTACCATTCGTATAGAATAAAATTCACTGACCAGTGGAGGTAATCCACTTCCGGATAGCGGAACTATCGCGCCATATTAATTGTATAGAATCAGAAACGAATACACATCGTGGTATTATTGCTGAATATTTATGTACGTCCATTAACATGACTAGCAACAATGATGTACCTCATATAACACTATTAAATAAATTAAATAAACAATAAAAGTTAGATATTTTCTTCTTTAGAAGAACCAGCACGAATTGTTCAACATTATAAAATATTTTTTTAAATGCATTTTTTGACCAGTCAAATCCAATTTAAAAAAATCTTTTGATTTTCTTTTGAGTAGTTGTTAATAAATTTTTAATTTTTATACAAAAACATAGATTTTACAAGAATTTTTATATTTATTATTTATATTGTGATTTTTTAAATATTTTATAGCAAAATATGTAGGATTTATATATTTATATATATATATATATATATATATATATATATATATATATATACAGCGTCATCACGCTAATAAATGAAAAAAAAATTTCTAATATTAAATTTTTTTCAATTTTATACGATGACTTCAATTACTATATAATACATTTTTAATTAGAATATTTATAATAAAAAATTCTTTTCTAAAATAGCTAAAAATCAATTTTTTAAATTCGAAAATCAAAACAAACTAGCTGAAAATGTTTACAAAAAATTTTGTTAATAAAACATGTTAACAAAAATTTTAAAATAAGGCACGGCATCAAATCACATGTATAGACAGAAATTCAATATGTATAGGGATAAGATATAAACAATAAAATAATTTTTTAATAAACAAAATAACCATATATCGCGTTTTTTGAAAATTTTAAATTATCGATGATAGTTTTTGTTATTATTGATTTAATTTTTAGTTTACCGTTGTTTTGTCACTTCTACATTACAGCTAATTATAAATACTTAAATTAGTACATCTGAGTATATACAGGGTGTGGTGTAATTCTGGTATATCAAGCGAAAACTAATTGTACAGATAAATTAAAAATTACCAAACCGAATAATGTAGTAAGCTAAATTTAAATATTTATTCCAATTAATATTGGTTTTATATTTTAAAAAGCGTCGATATTATATTATGACAGTTTACATGTAGCGATCGATCTGAAAAATCACACTGTATAGTATATTACAAAAACATTAGTGGACTACTTAGTTTATATACGATGAAAATTATTATACAATAATCCTAAAGTTACGCATACGCACCAACGTGCGAATATTTTTCTTGGCAAGGTAAAACCTACCTGCTGATTTATTAAATGAAATATAATTAAGCGAAACGCTTTCTATATTTTTTATCTATCTTTATATATATTATATATATTCTTCCTTTATATATCTACTTCACAACATCAATCTGAAAAATGCTTTTGTACAGAGACGTATCTAATATTTTGTTTGGCGAAAAAAAATATATTTTTTATTTTCATTGGTGTACAACAAAAAATGTTTCTACTTAATATTAGAAATTCATATTTAAACTAAAATTGTTGTTACTGCAATTAGATAGTCGTCTTATAAGACACGGGGGTATTATACAACTAGTTATAGAAGGCGGAGTTAAATGTTTAATTAATAAACTTTCTATTTCACTATTTTTTTCAGGGCCAGAACGGGTTTGATGATTTGCGCCGATATGTCAAACAAGGCAGTGATTTCTGCAAAGAACTTTCCGTCATCCTGCAAGAAAGGTACATTTATTAAATGTTCAGTGGATACGAAGAAATTAGCTTTAAAAAATATTCCCGCGTATAAAGCAGGAAATATTATTATTTTAATAAATAATAATACCCAGGAAGGTATTATTATAGTATTTAGATAAAAAAAAGAGAACAAAGCGCTTTAATATATAGCTTCAACTTTGTGACAATAGAAAGCGATATTATATTGAAGAGTTACATAGTTAAATATTTATATGAAAAGTGAAAATAAAATATAGCGATTAAAATAATAACTTTAATGAAAAATAAAACGAACTTATCAAGTTACAAAGTTAGTTAAAGAGTCCGCAATCCTAAAGATTGGTTGGAAACAGCACGCCATGCCGATCTATCCTGAGCTAATCCCTTCATCTCCCTATAGCTATTCATCTCAACGTCTTCAACTATCTGTCTCACATACTCCAATCTAGGCCTACCTACCCCTCTCTTTCCCTCCACTCTACCTTCTATGATCAATTGCATAATCCCCCCATGCCTAAGAATATGCCCTACTAATCTGTCTCTCCTACGCTGTAACACTCTCCAGATACTTCTCTTCTCCCCTACTAACTCTAGTACAGCTTCATTTGTTACTTTATCTTCCCAACCAATCCTCATCATCCTCCTATAACACCACATTTCAAGTGCTTCTAATCTACGCTTCTCTTCCTTTCCTATAGTCCACGCCTCACACCCGTACAGTGCTACACTCCAAACATATACCTTCAGTAATCTTTTTCTAATACCCAAGTCAATATTTGATCTTAAAATCTGTTCTTTTTCTACGAATGCCTTCCTACCCTGTGCTATCCTACACTTTATATCTACCTTGCTTCGATTATCTTTTGTGATTCTACTGCCTAAATAACAAAAATCTGACACTTCTTCGATTCTATTATCTCCTATTGTGATCCTCATTTTTCTACTGCATTCCTTTTTGTCACACCTCATCACTTTAGTTTTACCTATATTTATTTTCATGTTAAAATCCCTAGTCAATACTGCCTGCATACCATTCAATACCCTTTCTAAATTCTTTTCGCTTTCTTCCAATATGGCTATATCGTCGGCGAATCTCAGCATATATATTTTCTCTCCCTGTACATTCACACCTACACTATACTCTTCTTTTACTTTGTTTATTGCATCTTCTATATATAGATTAAATAATAACGGTGAAAGTGTACATCCCTGCCGAACTCCCTTCCATATTTTTGCTACCTCTTCTTCCCCCTCAATTCTAACTAAGGCAGTTTGGTGTTTATATAAATTAAAAATTATTCTCCTATCCTTATAATCTATACCCGTTTCTTTTAAAATTCTAAACATTATGTCCCAATCTACATTGTCAAATGCCTTTTCTAAATCTACAAAAGCTATGCAAGTTACCTTTCCTACCCTCTTTCTTTTTTCTACTACCGTTCTTAGTGCTAGAATCGCCTCTCTCGTCCCTCTGTTTTTCCTAAAACCAAACTGATCTTCTCCTAGCCTTTCCTCTACTTTATTTTCTAATCTCCTATAAATAATCCTTAACAATATCTTCGATGCATGTGATAGTAGGCTAATGGTCCTATAGTTCTCACACAAATTAGCTCCTATTTTCTTCGGCATTGTTACTATTCTACTACGCTGAAAATCCTGTGGTACTTCTCCCTTCTCATATATTTTACAAACTAACCTGTATAATTGCTCCTGCATTTTTCCCCTGCGTGTTTTATTAATTCGGCTGGTATCATATCAATCCCCGCTGCTTTGTTATTCCGTAAATCATTTAATGCTCTATGAAACTCTGACCTAAGTATGCTAGGACCTAAGTCATCCTCATCTATCTGTTCCACACTTTCTAGCTCCTCCATGTCCTGCCTACCTTTATATAAATCTTCAAGATACTCCTTCCATCTTCTAGCTTTTTCCTTATTTTCTGTGAGTTCCTTACCCTGCTTATCACATATAATGTTACCCTTTGGTTTTACTTTAGCTAAATGTGACTTAATTTTCCTCTAGCCCAAATCTACTTTACCTCTTCTCATATCCTCCTCAATATCCTCACAATTTCCTTTTATCCACTCTTCTTTCGCTAGCTTGCATTTCCTATTAATTAAGTTCCTTAGTTCCTTATATTTTTTCTGTCCTGCTTCTGTGTTTCCTATTTTAATTTTCCTTCTTGCTTCTATCATTTCAACTATTTCTTCCGTGATCCATTCCCTCCTACCTGCCCTTTTCTTTGTGCCTAATACTTCATTTGCTGCTGTAGTTAACCCATTTCTGATTTCCCTCCATTCGCAATCTATGTCGTTCCTAGATGTTCCATTAGCCATGATTTCTACTTTCTGCTTGTACTTTTCACATACATCAGCTAATTTTAACCTATCGACATCTACTCTGACCTGTTTGGAAAAAAGAGTTACAAAAGGTCAATAAAATCCCAAACTTGAAGCGTATTACCCTATATAGCATTTTTCAAATCAATTACTCACTTATTATAATATATAAATCAGAAATGTTGAAATTTGAAATTATATACTCAATTACTCGTACAATTTACGACGAGCGTTTGACAATAAATTAAACACAATATTTACTACGAAACAAGTTCGTTTTATATTATAAGAATCAAACAGTTTTCACGCACTGATTCGCAATCTAACTTCATCTCTTTATTATACGATCAGAATGTCACCAACAAACCGGTAAATTCGCCGCAAATCTTATTTAGGTGATGTCTATAAAGTCAAATTATCAGAAGACACGATTTAAAAAACACGTTTTTGTTTTTACTTTTAATTTTGTTTTTAAATTTGCATTACACGTTGAAAATTGGGTAGGTAATTCTTAAACTCGCAATGAAACCGTTTTTTACATTTTGTTTCATTATACTATTGAAATATACTAAAATTACTAGAAAAATATCGATAACTAAATGTCTTTTTATTACGTAGATCGGACACAGAGTTGACGTATGCGAAATCGCTGTCAAAATTGAGTGGCAAATTGACGCGGGCGTGCCGTGATGGCGTGGGTGACCTAAACGAGGCATGGCGGGCGATCGCCCTCGAACTGGACGCGCGTGCTGAAGCACACCGGCTCGTCGGAGCCGCCCTTATGGAAGAGATCGCACGCCCACTTAAAGTAGGTCGAATATCCAAACACACTTCCCTCGTATATTCAATATTCGTACGTATATTTGATTTAATTAAACATTTTGAGTGATGATGATATTTGCAGGTGAGTAGTGATGGTCAGCAACGGTTACGTAAACAAACTGAGGCGGCTGTGGATAAGGCGGGTAGGGGCTTGGCTGAATGGAGGACGGCTGAAGCTAAAGGTAAAAAACACAGTCACGGCTGCGCCCGGGAAAATGAAAAACTGCAAGATGCTCTTCTTGACAATCGGTGATTATTATTAATAATAACATTTTATACATTAATTAATTAAAAATATATTATATAGTGCGTATGATGCGTGAGAGACGTAGTGTAAAGTCTTTTTTTTTACTTGTGCTGCCCATATTTATGGCTTAATTCATATTTCCTTTTATAGGTTGTCGAGAAGTACAAGTTTAATACAATTGCCGCACATACAAAAGAATTCCACTGATAAAGAAACTGCCAAAGTAAGTATTACACGGTATAATATATTTTTTAGTTTATTATTCAACATTATAAATTGAACAAATTTAAATATAATGCGTTAATTTACCAACAACTGCATTAAACTTTACTCCACTCTCGAAACAGTATTTTATTAATTCACCTCGTTATATTTTAATACAGCACCGGCTTTGATATTCTACTTTTTCTGCATTTAATTCACCGTGTTACCAAAGTAATCTCATATATTAAACTGGCCGCTCTTATTTTAATAATACAATTTTATTTTACACTCTAGTAACTTGCAATATGAAGGTTCAATTTGTATCGGTGTTTTTAGAACGCATAATTCGTCGTACAATAAATCTATATTGAGCGGAAAATACTTCGTAAAATATTGTATATTTATTATAAACACATGTTATGCGCTATACTCGATACATAATGAATTTTTTAATTTTATTTATTTATTTTTAGTTGGAGGGAAAGAAACGTAAAGCGGAGGATGCTGTCAAAAAAGCGGACATTGAATATTATACATTATGTGTTCGAGCTGAAAGGGCAAGGTAAAAACAAATCCTAAAACCATCAAGTCGATCAAATGATTTTCGTTCGATAAATAAACGCGAATTTATTATTCGATTAAAACACTTTTGATCGATTTAAATTATGAACGCGTGATTTCGAAATATCAAATTCGTTTTCCAAATTTCATATTTTGTACAATCAAATATACTAGTAATGCGTCATTATATAGATTCTATCCAACATAAAGCTTGGTTTATATTGTGACCCATTACTATTGCCTAAATTCGCAATATATAATGCAATTACAGCGATCAATCATTTTTTTAATGCCGCATTTACAGGCTCGAATGGGAATCTGCTGTTTTGAGAGGAGCTGGAACATTTCAAACGTTGGAAGACGAACGCTTAGCCAATTTAAAATCAACGCTCAATGCGTATTACAAAAATTGTACGGATTTAGGTCCTAGATTAATAGAGGTAATTTATTAATTTCCCCTATATGTATATTTGCTAATTACAACAGTTTGTTACGAAATTATTATTTTTTTGTATATTTTGTAGTAAAAATTCTATTCTACATTTCGATTTTCTTATTTTGGTTAGTAAAAGTATTTTTTTTTTAATTTATCATTTATTTTTTAGGCAACAGATAGACTGAAAGTACCTGTAGAATTAGCAGAACCAACGAAAGATTTAAGCACATTTATAAATCTACGTCAATCGTCGCAGCAGATATCCGAGCAGCTTTTACCCGACTTTTATTGCGAACATATAACATTAGCGATGAATAGGGAACGTCGAAAACAAGTACTAAAAGCTGTGAATAAATAAATACTGTGTTGTTTGTATTTAATCCTGTCTTATTTGCGCAGGCTTTGATTAAATTATTGCATTTAATACGACAAGATATCGAGAGGGAGCGGAAGTCGAAAGTTGGTTTGGAAAATTTATCGAAAGCGATTAGGCAAACTCCAAATTTCGGAGCTGAAGATTCTCAACAAAGTGTGACGGAGAAGTTGTATCATGTACGTGAAAGAGTGGTTTACAAAATTGGAAAAATCATAGTTTGTGTGAAGACAATTGTAAATTCTACCTTAAAAATTCTGACAGATTTAGAAGCCCGAAATCAATTCCAAGTGGGGGGGGGGGGGGGGGGGGGACAATGTATAAATGAAATTATTTCTAACTGCAATTTGTTATAATTCGATTGGCTGTAACTTTTGAAATATTTGTTCTAGGGGGTATCCTTTTCATTTTTCAGTTTTTTTACAATTTCTGCCAAACCGTTAGCCCTAGAATAAAACTGATTGCGGTATATAATCCTGGGATCATTTCCTATTAGGAAATTTTCGTTTCAATGCATATAAACAAGAATTTACAATTTCTGAATCATATGGTTACTAAATATCTAAAAGCATTTCTTTAATGCGTGCTTTTTGTAATGATCAAATTACATCATTTTAGTTATACCTAATATCGTATTGTTCATTTTTTCTCAATATACAGATGAAATCAATGTTAACGTATCTAGAAGGTGCCAGGTATAAAGTTCAAAGTGCTCTGGCGGAATTGGATAGCCGTCCAAGAATAGGTCATCCTCTTGCTCCGCACATATCGGTTACTCGAGATAAATCCGGTCTACAGCAAAGCATCCTGAAAGTAACTCTAAAATAAAAAATAAAAAACACTCAAAAGGGATGGACTTTTAAAAGTATATTCTACGATATAGGTTCCCCAATGGTTGCGAGATCAATGGACTGAATCGGAAAAATCACCCGTTAGCGAAAAATCGATTAAAAGTGACAATACGGATGCTGAACTACCAGATCCGGACTGGAATGATCGCGGTACTGCCGATGGTAACTCTAACCAACCCGATTCTGATTTTGGTAAACACAAACTCACCGTCCCTTCGTATCAAAGATTCTCTTCTTATTTGCAGTTTTTCTGTCGCCCTTAATAAAAATCGATGACTATTTAATAATCGTAATCATATTTCAGTATACAATTTCTGACGAAAAAAAAATTTTTAGACGAGTTTTCATCGCAAGGTAGCAGCAACACTCCCTCCGTATGTTCCCCCACCACCGATCGTACACATGACCTAGACGATATTCCCCCACCACTGCCCAGTACCGCGCCACCTATGCAACCAGTCGCTCAATGCAAAGCTCTCTATGCGTACACACCTAACCTTCCAGATGAACTCATCCTTAGACCAGGTTAATAATTCATATCGCGTTACCTTGTAAAAAAAAAATTATAAAATATTTAGATCAAGGAAAATGAGCGACTTTTTTTTGTGTTTATAGAAATGTATTTTTTCTTAATTCGTCAACATCATTTTGGTAGTATGTGATATACCTATCGATATATTGCTACTATCTGATATAGCAGTGCAATTTTGAAGTAGTTTTAGTTGCCTATATTTATTTAATTATTCTCAACTGAAATGGCACCAAAGAAAATACAATTTGAATAATTTAAAAATAAAGAAGACATTTTCAAGTGACATTTTTTCAAAAATTAGCTTGTTTAGGTTGAATTTTTGGTATTTTTAGGTGATATTCTTCAAGTTTATCGGCAACAAGAAGACGGTTGGTGGCTTGGTGAGTGTAATGGCTCCGTTGGTATTTTTCCGGCGACGTATGTCGAAACAATAACAACCAATGGAGTGTTGTGAATATCACCCATTAATATTGGAATGAAATTGACCCCACAAAACGCGCTCGTAATTTATTTATTATTAAGGTAAGTTTGTTACATCTCAAAATAGACATATAAATTGCAGAGAACAATACGTGAATGTATTGTTCAATGATTTTTTTTATATATTTTTGCAGAAAATCTACAATTTTTGTTATCCACTGCAACGTACTAGCAAAACGTACCTTCGTAATATTTTTATTAAAATTTATTAACTGTTTTGTTTAAGTATTATAGTGTACCTGTTATAGCACATGGTTTTTATTAATATTATATTATTCTATCAATGACAATTGATAAAAAAATAATTTCAAAAAGCCTCATTACTTCTAAAATTTCAATGAATGATACGAACGGTTTGAAGAAAATTATTATTTTATCCGGGTTTCTATCTATTTTTATTTAGATTTTGTTTTCTATACAAAATATATATTAAAAACTAAATCACTTAAAGTATTGGAAGAAAAATGAGGTCAATTTAAAATATTACAAAAACCGATTTTATTTGAATATATTAAATGTAAATATGTACATAAATTGTCTCGTGAAAAAAAGAACAGAAAACTATTACCATCGAAAAACGATGGCAATATTCGAAAAAAGAAAAAATCTATGTTATGTATATGGCTTTAACTTCTGATTTGATATAATAAATACAGTTAGTTGGAAATCGTGCAGACGCAGCAACTTGGGAACCAAAAGACATCGGTGTATAATTGATTGCCAGCAGATTCTAACGCCACTAGCCGTTTTTGTACATATTTCTGTTCACAGCGCGACGTATAGCCGTTCGGTAAATTGCAAATACCGCTGCATTGCTGGGATCTACAAATACAAATTGCTTTCCAAATATTATTTCATTTCAAATAGACAAGCAAAGGATCACTTGTCTATTTGGTTTATCTTAGTCATTAAATGCACAAAACCCTCGTGTCTAAACATGTGACTTGCTCTTGGACATTTTGAAGAAAATTCTCATAATCTACCATATTTCAAATTAACAACACATTATTTTATACACGTAATTTCTGTTTGACCTTAATTTTTTTTAACTATCCTAATCTGCGCTAGTTTACATTTTACGTCGATTTTCGTTTGTAATTTTACTTCTCAAATAACAAACTTATTATATACTTCTCCTATTCTATCATCGCCGTATTTAACTTTTAAAAGCAAAATTTAAAATTGTACTTACGCACAAGTTTCACTTTTAACTAGCTGCGTCAATCGATTATCCACCTCTGGCATATTGACAACATACATCCAATTGCCTCTAAAATATCCCCCCCAAAAAAAAACAATAAATTACAAAACTCACAATCTTTCCACACACGCACCTATTGTTAAGCGCTGCCCTAGGCATGATATACTGCGTTCTGGACGTGCACAAGTTCTGCGTCTGTCCGGCACTTCTAGCGGGAACAGCGCCACCTACTGCCTGTCTGCGGTGGCGCCCCGAACTAGCAACTGTTGCGCTAGTCGCGGTGGTGTAATCCAGGGCGGCCAACCGTTTTAATTTGTACATCATTTGGGCAGAGCGACGTTTTCGACGGTTGTAAAAATATTTATCGTTCTGGTTTAAGCTATAAATAACGTTAATTGTGTTGTTTTTTTATTTGAACAATCCAGAGATTTATGATTGATGGAAATTTATATAATATTGTGGTAACAATTCTTTAGCGTGAGTAAATGATTGCCAACTTTGCAATGTGCTAATACAATAGAAATATCATAAATGCAAGAGGTAAATATTATATGTACCTATTTAACAAGTACGTAACGTATGCATAAGCGCAATAATTGTAAAATAATATTAACATCAATATTTACGAAATTTCGATATTTAAAAAATACAAATTAAATAGTATTTTTGAAAAATTACCGTTTAAGCCATTCGTTTCTACCGTACGTATTAATACGAGGCGATTCCAGCGCTTTATATTGATGTCCAGCTCCAAACTCTGGAGGCTGCAGATACCGCGAATGCACGTACGGAATTTTATTCGTATACTTATAACTCACTAGCTGATTAGCGGGATTAATATCAAAACTAGGCACCGGTTGCCACCGGTCTGGATATCCGTCAAACGCTGACCCATTCTAAACAAATAAAACACATTTCACCGTAACCCAAAGAAATAAACGGGCATTTTTGTTACCTGTTGCTGTGGCGGCGGTATATATCGATCCCCACTAAATGGTGCCTTACGCAGGCCCTGCTCTAAAGGCGGTGGCCCGTATACCGGTTTCAATCCGTCCCCCGCATGTGGTAGTTCTTGCTGACCATCTGCAGTGCCCCCTTGCGGTGGCACCATGTACCCTTGAAACGGCGTACTACCACCACCCGGCAATTGGCGGGGTAGTCCGTACTCATGCGGGTGAATATTTCCCATGTAATAGAAGTTTTCCAGCTCGTTGCGGGATTCGTCGATGAGCAGGCTGCTGTGGTCGTAGTGCCATTTGTCCACCAAATGTTTTATTAGCTGTCTGCGAATGAATTGTGTACATTCGTTTTCAGATTATTAAATGAAATACACGACTTTTTGAATGATTTATTTGGTCCTTATACCGTTACTAGTTAGAATTGAGGGGGAAGAAGAGGTAGCAAAAATAGGGTAGGGAGTTCGGCAGGGATGTACACTTTCACCGTTATTATTTAATCTATATATAGAAGATGCAATAAACAAAGTAAAAGAAGAGTATAGTGTAGGTGTGAATGTACAGGGAGAGAAAATATATATGTTGAGATTCGCCGACGATATAGTTATATTGGAAGAAAGCGAAAAGAATTTAGAAAGGGTATTGAATGGTATGCAGGCAGTATTGACTAGGGATTTTAACATGAAAATAAATATAGGTAAAACTAAAGTGATGAGGTGTGACAAAAAGGAATGCAGTAGAAAAATGAGGATCACAATAGGAGATAATAGAATCGAAGAAGTGTCAGATTTTTGTTATTTAGGCAGTAGAATCACAAAAGATAATCGAAGCAAGGTAGATATAAAGTGTAGGATAGCACAGGGTAGGAAGGCATTCGTAGAAAAGGAACAGATTTTAAGATCAAATATTGACTTGGGTATTAGAAAAAGATTACTGAAGGTATATGTTTGGAGTGTAGCACTGTACGGGTGTGAGGCGTGGACTATAGGAAAGGAAGAGAAGCGTAGATTACAAGCATTCGAAATGTGGTGTTATAGGAGGATGATGAGGATTGGTTGGGAAGATAAAGTAACAAATGAAGCTGTACTAGAGTTAGTAGGGGAGAAGAGAAGTATTTGGAGAGTGTTACAGCGTAGGAGAGACAGATTAGTAGGGCATATCCTTAGGCATGGGGGGATTATGCAATTGATCATAGAAGGTAGAGTGGAGGGAAAGAGAGGGGTAGGTAGGCCTAGATTGGAGTATGTGAGTCAGATAGTTGAAGACGTTGAGATGAATAGCTATAGGGAGATGAAGGGATTAGCTCAGGATAGATCGGCATGGCGTGCTGTTTCCAACCAATATTTAGGATTGCGGACTCTTTAACTAACCGTTACTATTTCTGCGGTATTTAATTATCAACTTTTTAAGCTACGGATCTTTTGCAGAGCTTTCGCTTTAAAAAATATTTTGATGTACATTTTATAACTCCTTATCCCTTATAAATCGGCTTTAAACATATTTTTACTATAATTTTCAGACTATTTTGAATATTACTTCTTCCTATTACTAGATTATCATTATATTTCATATTAAATATTACATTACAAATTATTTTTAAATAGTACCATTTCAAATGGTTCAAATTCCCGCCTAATTTTTTCTAATAAGTGAGGTTAGTTCTAGGAAAAGCCAGCTGTCGCAACGATTGTTATGTATGCAACTAAAACAAATGAAAATTCATTTAAAAGCAGTTCTATTGTTAAATAAGTTGAATAATAAAGTTGTGTGTGTTATAAAACATTTGTTTAAGGTAAGAAAACATTTCCGTATTGGTTCATTTGCTGTAAACCAAAATCCTAAGAACGAACCAAGAAAAATTCGCTTCATAACCTACAAATTTAACGAAGCTTTCGCAAATTGTAGATTATAATAGAATTAGAGACATGTAAAGGAATTATGTATTACGCGCTCCGGAGCTGTATATTTTAGAAGATTTTGGTGATTTTAGAATCGTTTAAAATGACAAAATGGACTTGCATTCGTAATGACTGCGATAAAGGGACAATTTTGAATGCAACAAAAAACCCTTAGACCCGCATACATACCCAGGGTAGTGTATGGGATACTCGCAGTACGTTATCCCCGGTTTGGCGCATTCTGGCGCACTTCCGGGCAGTGCAGGTACAAGCGAGCAGGGCTTCGCCCCATATTCCGTTGAACACGTTCCGCTGCACTTCCTTAGATTTATTACCAGTAGTAATATCACCTATAGTTTGTTATATACTTGCACATTTCAAATTAGATTGCAATTTAATATATTACGTGCATTTTCGCATGTTAATATATCGACAGCGATGTTACAATATCACCAATCTTAGAAAATTTCGAAAAATTACATATTACGTCCAACAGAGATTGGGTTTATTGCACATCTACCAACTCAAAGCATATAGGAGGTATTGTCACATCAGTGACATAGGACGTTATTTAATAAGAACATATCGTCAGCGATGTGATAATACCACCTATGTTATAAACATTCGAAAATGACGGTGATTATTTAAAATCTTCCAATTGGAATGTGAACAATGTGGAATTTATAGGCGCTATGCGTTTTGATAGAATTTTTAAATAATAAATTATCGCTTTCAAATAAACAAAAGTATGCCATCGAGCAAACAACGGGTCATATTGTTCGCATAAAGTAAGAGTGATATGTTTTCTAAAACCATAATTTTTTTTTATTAGCAACTCGCGTAATATCATTAAAAAAAAATTAGTCGTCGTATCTATAAATGAAATCTAAATTAGTAATTTGTCTTGTGTTGTTGACGTGACATTCTATTCAAATGTAATAATTGGTTTTATAGACATTTGTATATGGTAGATGGATTGTTTAAAAAAATTTAAATAATATTTCATAGGTAATTATTAAAAAATTACAATATTGCATGAATATTCTTCTTGGTGCTGTTTTTTTTTTAATTTAAAAAATTTTGTGTAGCAACATTTAAATTTAAAAAAATCTACGAATTTATTTTGAAACACCTGTTTGCATTGCTGCATTGTTTTCCATTGCATATTTTAAAATATTTTGTCTATCCTACACACTAATTATTACATTAATTAATTAATTAATTAACCTTGTACGTTCCATTTTATTCCACGAAAACAATACATTTTACACAGCAAAATATCCGTCTACAAAATGCCTTCTCAAAAGGGTTCTTCAATAATATTTATTAACTACAAACTGAAAATTCCTTCTAATTTTCATTTCATAATATTGTAAATTCAGCCCGTGTTAATATAATATATCGATTTATAAAAACCTTTTTAAATTTTTTATTGAATATATATAATAATTCTGGGTGTAATAACTTTATTTACAATAAACATAGATAATTATATATCTGCGGCTTGTAGAAAAGAATTTTGTAACATTGCACATTGCCTATAGCTGGCTCTGACTTCTTTCTATTCATCTTGAAATTACAATCGTATATTAAGTTTGTAATAGTTACGTCTATTAGCGCAGTTGAAAGTGAAATATAACCACGTTGTGCCTGTTTAATTCATCGTGGCGGCAGCATTTGTCAAAATGCGGCCTCCCAAAAAAATTATTTAGCAAAATCTTCAATAGAGATATATTTTTTAAACATATTCTGCGTAGTCCTTTCAACATGACTTTTTAATATTTTTTTATTAGTAAAAAAACGTCCGAACTTTTCAATTAATCCCTTCTACCGCAACAAATCAAAGCGATTGTTTCGACAGTTTTCGCTCATCTCAAGTACAGCGAAAATTAAATATTTGATCGCTCGGAAAAAACCAGCTAATCTTTTCTTATTATCTTCAATTACAGATCATGTTCGGACAAAATGCCGTTTAGGAAGCTCTGGCTCTGGCGTTATCGCGGTCTGGGATCTTCTTCTGCGTGCCAAGGTAATTAAGTCGCTGAGTATGTAAGATTAATTTTACCCCAACGAGGTATTACCAAAATTATTCACGAGCAAGGTGCAAAATACCCAAATATTTGTACATTTGGGTATATATAAATGTACAATTGATTAAAAATTTAAATATATATATAACAGCAATTGTTAATTTGAAGCACTCCACGTATTATCAACGGTGTACTATTTTTTTTTAAATATTTACTAAAATCACTTTTGAAGAATGTATAATTAACTCGCAATTACTTACAATAATTGTCAAATAGCCCATTATCTATTCTTGGTACGTTTCCTTTAATCAATTAGTCCAAATTGATGTGCCAATTTGTTATGAAAAATCACTTTCCATATCCATAACTGCCAATTTTATAAAATCTGACAATTTCACATATTATTTTATTAAGCAATCGCTCGAATTAAATATATCTTTTGCGTCGGTATTTTATTGTTTAACGTACATTATAAACGTATTCACAAAAATGTCTTTTGTCCAGCACGTTCGCATTCTTACTAACTGGCGAACATGCCATGAGGCAACGTGACGGCGAAAATGCGTTTTGTGTTCTTAAGCTATTACCACCTGAAGACATTAAGCGAAGCCGCAAAACTAACGACAATAAATTTATTGGCGACGTCGCAGAAGGACATGGGTCACATCGCCTTGTGTAAATAGCTAAAACAGAAACGGGCCTAATACCGCACCTTGTGGAACACTGTCTGTTTATAGTTGCCACCATTTATTAAAACAAAATTACGTTAGAAAAATTGTTTTGCCATAAGATAAAGGGGTTGATATTGATGTTTAAAGACACGAGCAACATTTATTTTGAAATTTTGAAGCTTCAACTTTCAAATTTTCTTATTATTCATTTCTTTTATATTCGTTCTGAATATAGATGATGTATTGAACTGCATTTATTTATACATTTATCAAGTTACGTAAATCGATATCGATCTTACTAAGAATTAGCAATAAATAATTCATCTTTGCACATTGTATATATGAGATTAAATTATGATAATTTCATATTACATTGTGTTCTTGAGTTATGTGAGATGAATTACTCTGAAATTACTATATTCAATTTTAAAACGACTGAAGATTTGGAGAATGCGGCACTTTCTACATATTATTATAATGTTATATTATATCCAGCTATTATTACGTCCGAATGTCTTAAGTGGGAAGTAATGGTTTTCTAAAGATGACATTGCAAATGATATCATCTAGAATCATATTATTCATCCAATTATAAATGACTTGAAGAAACGCTATTATCGGCATTGTAAATGATGCATAATTCAAATATCTAATGCTAATTTTCAAATACGAAATCGACCAATTTCTTTTTAGTAATTATTTTCCAAAACATCCCATCTCAAATATTCCAAAGCAATTTCTCATAGAATAAATCCATAGTATGTCTATAAGTGATATATTTGCCATCATTTTTTGGAAATGTGTATTTATGTTATAAATATTTTTCGTAAATTTATTCTAAAAAAATATCACAATTTCTGCAACCTTAGATAAATTCATTATACATTGAAATTCTCACGTTCGTGACCTCATGGGCCCAAATCGATCTTCCATATAGATTAATTCATAGATCTCACTTTCTATACCTCGTATGTATAGCCTAATTTTACGATGAAACCTCGACGAATATTATAAACCCATCAAAAATATTTTACAATACTTTCTATTGGTATATTTAGTCAGTTAAGGTGAGCAATAATCACTTCATTTCTAATATAATCGCACAAACAAGAAATCGTTTTCGATTTATAAAATTGTCCTTTTTCGAAAATATACTCCAATTGTTATTCTAAAAATTCTTATAAATGCAGAAGAGTTGTAAAATTAGATAAATCTTTACAAAAACACCAACGTTATTAATCCGAAAATCCGCTGGCTTTTGACAATTCTTCACTTATATTTCGTAGTATTACAATGTTTTTATACAAACATTTTACAAGCTTAATGTACTTATAATGCCTATAAGAAAATATTTGTTGAACAATAACTAGCCAGATGTATAACGAGGTCTTGTAAATGACATATTCCAAATTCTAGCTCGTAGTTTCCAGAAAATAAGTTTGATTTAAAAATCGTTTAGACATCAATTATAAACAAAAAATTATTGAATACATTTTAAATTTTTTATAATCCCTTGGACGAGACATACTCTCGCATTTAAGGTACTGATCTAAGAAATACTGTATGTATAAATTTATAATCGAAAAGAATAGCGAACTAACTAAATAGCAATAGTTGAGAAAATAATGAAGACATTTTTTGTAGATTTCAGTCAAACAAATAGGATAAAAATAAAATCCCTTTAGTTAGTTTAACAAAAAGTATATATATTTACATCATAAAATAAATCGCAAAATGTCGTAGATAATACATAAATGGAAAGAATGAAACAAAAGTGCAATAGACATTGGGGAAGAGATTTTTCTATATCATAGCTAATATCTAATAATTACGACTAAGGTACGATAATTGTATCAGTTTTACTTCTTTTGGTTCAGTTACTATAATAACATGCATCAATAAACATCCATTTTACGATACTATTAAAAAAGAATTCGCAAAAAATAAAGAATACATAAAGTATAACATACTTTTGAGATAATGTAGTATTTTTGAAAATTTATGTATAAATTACATATTTATAGCGAGCAATTGTTTAAAAGCAAAAAATCTTTACATACTTTTCATTTCACAAAATATAATTTGCAATATTTTCTCGTGTCAAATATAGAGATTGTTAATATTATAATGTATAAATTCATAATTACTAAATAGTAACATATAGTATCACATATAATCATATAAACAAATAGTACGATTTTATAGGGTGTACCAGAATAATTTCAATACAGACCGCATAATTCAAATGAAGCTTCATTCGGCAGTACAATCAAATTCGAAGCCAATAAAATACTTGCGACTAGATTTTTAGTGAATACGAAGCAATAAAAATGGAGACAAATACCAATTTATTTATTTTTGTTAAAATATACCAACTATTCTGGAATATCCTATATATAATCGAACCCAATTATATAATATTAAAATGCCCAATAAATTAAAATGCAAACACTTATAATTTTTACTAATTCGCCGAAAAAATTTTTTTTTTTGTAAACTAAAATATTCATATTTCATCGAACTTCTATATTTATGAAAAATGCGGATAATTTCAACAAGCAGAGAATTTGCTAACATTTAAACTAAGTGTTTAGTCTACATGGGATTCAGGTCTTTCGAATATTTGCATTATATAATAATCTCTCCATGATTTCATAATATCCTATTAACAATTTGTTTCATTAATACTCTTTTAAAAAAATATTCGAATTACACTGCTCTATTTAATCAATTCAATTCAATAGATATTGCAATAATGGCTTTAATTTATTACACAAATCTATACCTATAATGAATTTTGTACGGTACATTTATTCAATATACAGGCTGATGCAGAAAATAAAAATGATATTTTTAAAATACTTTTATACTATAATATTTTAAACGAATTCAACAGCTGTAAAAATATATAGCATAATAGTAACTCGTCATAATTAAGTTTGCCAAATTAAAAAAATATATATTCGCAATTTTTAGATGTTTTCAGAATGTGTATAATACTATAAAAAAAAAAATCCCATCATTTTTCTGGCATCATACTGTATATATTCGGGAATAAATAATCATTAATAGAATTTAACCTACAACACCTTCACACAAAATCGCATCAATTATCTATTGCCCCAGCTACAGCTGCCACCGCAATGGGCAACTGCTCCACCAGCATGTTTCGATTCAGTAACGATTCCCGTAGCATCCCGTACAGTTCCAGCTGCTGGTCCGTGCGCAGATAGCTGATCTGCGCGAGGATTTTGTGCGGACAATCGCGCTGTATGAAACTGGTCAAATAAACGTTCACGAACGTCGCCATGAGGAACTGACAGTCGAAGCGATCCATTATTCCTCCGTGGCCCGGAATTACGTCACCGAAGTCCTGGAGAAATTAAGCAAAAATTGTTCTTGAATGGTGAGTTCTTTGATTTGTTAGCTTTTCACTCGCTCAAAAATAGCAGATTTTTGTATTTCAACTTTTGTCTACTGTGCGTGCTATTTATACTATTTTTATATTGTTGAAAATTTTGTTTTAGGTTGTAAAGTGTAATTTCTTCAATATTTTGTACAAACTATTTGTGATAGTAAACAAATAATTGTTCTTTTGTTCGTTCAATCGTTTCACGCGTGGGATTGTTTTTTTTTCTGTTGCAATTGTCAAATTACTTTTTGTTTATTAATTCGATGACCATGCGTAACAAATTTTCATTTCTCTTATTCTTTGGTTGCTACTTTGATTGTGACAATACAAAGCGTGAAATTATTGCGGTTTCCTCGAGATTTAAGGAAATGTGCTCTTTAAAAATCCTTTTACACAAAGACAAATATAAATTACAAATTAAAATATTTTATTATTAAAAATTACCGATTATTAGCGAAAAAAAAAATAGAAATAATTATCATTCAAAATTAATTTTCAGACTATTTAATCTAGTAAAAGAAAATTCGTTTCGGTCCTAAAACCAACGAAACTGTAAAATTAGATTGTTTATTTAATTTCCTTACATTGTGCGATTAGAATCTTCAATTCTCACCTTAATTTTGAATGCCCTCTTGAATCCGCTAGCAAAAAATCCACCAAATGGACCGATGACACTGCTGAAGAGCGACAGAGAGAGCGAGTGCAGTGCAAATGGCACAACGTGTACTGTAAGACTGAAAAAGGGTAGCTCGACCTCTTGGGGGTGAAATAGGGCGCCCGGAATGCAATCCATCGACATAGCACCCTGCGTTTCATTATACGCAATTGGGCATACGAAATAAGGAACCCGACTCAAATACGTTGATATCTAAAATTGGTAAATACATATTTATTTCTCGTAAAATTACGATTTAAAAATACTAACGAAAAATCCAAAAACCACCGTTGCAATCCCGCCGCCAATGAACCCTTCCCAAGTCTTCTTGGGGCTCAGTTTAATTAACGGCGTTTTGCCGAAGAAGAATCCGAAAATGTACGCCATAATGTCGTTGCAGATAATCATAGATACGGGCACAATAAACCAGACCAGGCCTTCGAATATGTTCTTGATGATGAGATAGGATTGTGTGACGACGATCAGGAGCGCAACGTGTGTCCAGGCGAAGAGAGAGAACTGCTTCATGTAGTACTTCTTCACCAGAGATAAAACGAACCAAACGAAACCACCGCAGTACAAGCAGAAGGAAAAGAATCGGTGATAGGTCACCAGGAATCGGAAAAAATCCTAAAAGTAAGATTATAGCGTAAAAATGAAAAAAAATAACATTCTTTTTACAATTAGAATTTTATTTTATTTTATTTAGCAATGTCTATGCTTTTTTTTCATTTTATTATAAAATTTGCAAAAATAAAAATATTTGTTTGGGCCATTTCAATTTGTGTTTTTGCTGTGATTGTGTAACATCGATTCTTACAGTTCGATTGATGACTACGCCGAAGTAATCCACGAGATTTTCTCCGTAGAAGAAGTAATTGGAAGTGATGAGGAAATACCAGGAGAGCGACCGGAACCAAGGAAGACCGTGTATACGATAAACCGCATAGCCGATATTGATTATCTCTTCGAAGCATTTAACCTGAACCACCAGTGTCTGGAAAACAGGTATCTATTAAATATATTCTTGCGCAATTTTCTCTTTATTACAATCAATAATAATCGAGTGAAACCAAATAAATAACAAGCTTAAATAAATACATACTGTGATCATCAACGCGAGCGGACCACCATAAATAACAAGGCCGAAAAATGAAATCATAATTAGAGAAAATATGCCCCGAATAACCCAGTTGCGCCAACGATCTGGCAGCCCACCGAGGGCTGCGTCTAAAATAGAGGGCGCTTTGTATGTGCCCGAGGGTACCACCCTTGATAGATCTGGTCCAATTGCATCTGGTAGCTTATCATCCTCGCTATCCACCTAATCAAAACAATTTTTTTTTCATTTATAAACCCCAAAATATCTGATTTATTCATGATCAAGACAAGTAATAAAAAAATCCAAGTGTTTAGTGCATCGTCCGAAATTTAATTGTAATAAACATCACCCGAAAACCGTAACACAATGGATTATTAAAAAAAAACGTTATTATTGAAAAATTTGTGTTACGGTTTTTGCTTTTTGCTCGTGTATATTTTGCGATGGAATAATTATCGAATGTCGACAATCATTCAAAAACATTTTACGTTTAATATTCCCGTACGATATAAATTTGCAATCGTTTAATTACCCTCCAGAAGTTATCAATTTTATTCCTGTGGCGCATTTATTTTTAGATTCCAAAGAAGGAGCGCATTTTTTTATCATAATCTAAACAAAGTAAATATTTATACAAAACCGAAAATACAGCGGAACGATTAGTGTTCATAATAGCTATGATGCGATTCTGCGATTGCCATAGTAATGACGTAGCTCATGATAACCGTTAATTAAAACAATTTCGAATGATTGGACAATATTTTGCCGCTACAAATTAACAATTGGCTATAGAAATGAATAAAAAAAGGTAATAGGTTTTTAAAATTTTAAAAGAAGAGTATAGTGTAGGTGTGAATGTACAGGGAGAGAAAATATATATGCTGAGATTCGCCGACGATATAGCTATATTGGAAGAAAGCGAAAAGAATTTAGAAAGGGTATTGAATGGTATGCAGGCAGTATTGACTAGGGATTTTAACATGAAAATAAATATAGGTAAAACTAAAGTGATGAGGTGTGACAAAAAGGAATGCAGTAGAAAAATGAGGATCTCAATAGGAGATAATAGAATCGAAGAAGTGTCAGATTTTTGTTATTTAGGCAGTAGAATCACAAAAGATAATCGAAGCAAGGTAGATATAAAGTGTAGGATAGCACAGGGTAGGAAGGCATTCGTAGAAAAAGAACAGATTTTAAGATCAAATATTGACTTGGGTATTAGAAAAAGATTACTGAAGGTATATGTTTGTAGTGTAGCACTGTACGGGTGTGAGGCGTGGACTATAGGAAAGGAAGAGAAGCGTAGATTAGAAGCACTTGAAATGTGGTATTATAGGAGGATGATGAGGATTGGTTGGGAAGATAAAGTAACAAATGAAGCTGTACTAGAGTTAGTAGGGGAGAAGAGAAGTATCTGGAGAGTGTTACAGCGTAGGAGAGACAGATTAGTAGGGCATATTCTTAGGCATGGGGGGATTATGCAATTGATCATAGAAGGTAGAGTGGAGGGAAAGAGAGGGGTAGGTAGGCCTAGATTGGAGTATGTGAGTCAGATAGTTGAAGACGTTGAGATGAATAGCTATAGGGAGATGAAGGGATTAGCTCAGGATAGATCGGCATGGCGTGCTGTTTCCAACCAATCTTTAGGATTGCGGACTCTTTAACTAATAGGTTTTTTTTTTTAATTATCACTACGGTGTTAAATTATAATATAGAATATCACCCAAATACCGTAACAAGCATTAAGTAGCTAGATGTACATTTCAAGCGCTATGCGCCCATCTACAGTAGCACAAGATAAAACTAAAATAAAATACCTCTGTCACGAATCGTGATTGATATACTATCAAATAAATAAGTCAACATGACAGAAATACTTCAAAATTGGCATTTAATATGACTTCTGTCATATTGACGTATTTATTTGATAGTATATCAATCACGATTCGTGACAAGTATTTTATTTAGTTTTACTTGTGCTATTGAAGATGGGCGCATAGCGCTTGAAATGTACATCTAGCTACTTAATGCTTGTTACGGTATTTGGGTGATATTCTATAGGTAATAGGTGTTTTTATCGTGGGAGATAGATAGCGGAATAATCAATACACACCCCATTTGATAAATTGAATTAGATTAATGGCTCTTAAACGGTTATTAATCAACTCGGCGTACTATTGATTTTATTTTAATTTTATTTTAACGTACATTTATTGCAATAGTTGCGTCGATATTTAATACAATAATTCACGCTCTAATAATTGTTTTAATTAATAAGTAATTAAGATAAATGATAATAATACTAGCCAGTGCTAGTAATAACAAACTTGGCTTGGATTTCTAGCATAGGAAACCGGTTTTACATAAATTACAATAAATTATTTCAGGAAGACAATGCCTTGCCTGAAACATGTTTGTCATTGTCGCAATGTAACTGCTTTTGGTTTATTTCTATTATTCATACATAAATAAGTGCGTCGAAGCGCCGAAGATTTTGCAATATTTATTTTTGGGTAGGCACTTTAAAATTATCGATCTGTTTCTAACGAATGGTTGACCCATGCATTGTTGTAAAAGTAAAAAACTATTCAGACTATAGAGTATATACTCTTAAAATTGCCGAATAACATAATATAGTCATAGGCACTATATAACTAATTGTGTAAATTATGTCGCCCCTATTGATAAATCGAAAATTATTTATTTATTATGTTGTACCCTCTTACTTACATTGCTCTCAGCTGATTCTGGATTAATTTCTTTCCCCTCTTTACGCTGTCGTAATTCAGACATAAGTTGGCTGGTTTAATTCACAAATTAAATGCTGCACTTTTAATTAAACTTTATTTTTTCACATATTTATCTTCGTATTTACACGAAATGTCAACACCGAACAATTGAAATCAATACGCCAATGGAAACATGGCATCGTTGCCATACCTATATATATTTCTACGAATTAATGTTACTTTACCACAGTTAATTCTATATTTTCAACTAATTTACTCATATAATTGCTGTAAATTATCTTCGAATTTTATGTTGCAACGATTCAATTCGTTGTGTATTATTATTTTTTAAATATTTTTCAATTATGTATTTATTTATATCTTTGGCAATGCTGCTCAATTTATTGACATGTTGTCCTACGTCACCGTCAATTTAGTGTCAAATAGAATTTAAACCAGCTGATTCTTTCAAACATTAATAGAGAATCCCTACAAATATATATATTTTTAGACTTAAATATAAGAATACATTGAATTATAATGCTGAAGAGGTAGTTTAATAGAAAGTTGTGTGTTATTAAATTAGTCGGCGAAATGAAGGTTACGTTTGTTTATTTATTTTTCGCTGTGCAGTGTGTTCTAAGTACAAAAGACAGTTTTACGGAAGAGTTGTTGCTAAAACCGCTCTATGGCAACAAAATATACGCTCACTTCCAATTTGTCACGAAATGGTTCACGGATGATTCACCTACATCACGTAATACATACATCTAATGCACTTTTATCGAGTTATTATTTTTATAACTTGTAGTTTACAACACACACCTTTTCCCACGCGCCTTGAGCGAGATAATCATAAAGCACAACGTGCAGGAGTTGCACATTAGCTTAACAGCCGGATTATGGCGTTACGAAACGTGGGGCTACCCGGTAATAGATGCCGCACCGGGTGCCGAAGTGTGGGCCTGGTTCAAACCAGGCACAATAGCCGTAGACAGAAACTGGAAAGAGCTCACAAACAGCTTATCTGGCCTACTGTGCGCCTCGCTCAATTTCATGGACAGTACCAACAGTATCAGCCCCGAAGTCTCGTTTCGACCAAGCGGCATTGTAAAAGGTAATGTAAATTCTACATTGCTACGGTATTCGTCATTACCGAGAGAGATTGTTTGTACGGAGAATTTAACACCTTGGAAGAAATTGTTGCCTTGCGATTCAAAAGCTGGTCTAGCGACTTTATTGAATGCCGGTTATATTCACAATACTCAATATCATTCTATTGGATTGCAATTTAGACCGATTTGTGGGAATGCTGATTGTACGGAGTCGGCGTTAGAATTGCGAGAAACCGTCTCGTTATTGTATGACTATACAATATTAGGAACGAAGAGTTGGACGCTTAGGAAGCTGTTTGGACAGGGTGTGTTAAACACGTGTCCTTTAGCTGAGAGTAGCAATATATACGTTGATATTACGAGCAATTCCACTAAAGCGAACCAATTTACGCTCACACCAGCTCCAGATAATGTAATACATTCACAAAGGGGCGGTTATGAGAATACATACGCTGTTTATAACGTTAAAAATGTTCCTATGACGATACAAAGTACTTTTACGGGGGATTACGTCATGCATTACAACGTACCTCCACCCTTGCATCTTAATATGTATAAAACTGGTTACGGCCAACAGAAGGGTGGCATAGTTACCAAGATATATAACAATCATTGGGGTGAACTTGACGTTGTTGTCTTGAAAAATATTCCGTGGTACGTGCCTATTTATTTGCACAGTATGAAAATAATTTCAAATGGCAACGAGTTAAAACCAGCAAAGTTGCGGTACATTCCGGGTAGTCTAAGGACAAAATACCACCAGTTGGAGATAAACTTACTCCTGCCTTCGCGGTCCACAACAAGCATTTCCATCAATTTCGACTACGTGTTTTTAAAATGGCAAGAATACCCACCAGACGCTAATCACGGCTTCTATATCGGCTCAACGGTCGTTTCCGCCATGTTGCCACTTGCTCGAAACTATACCGGCATACCACAAGATGGGTCTACCATCGCTGATTCTTTTAACGCATCCAGAAGTGGGTATTTAGTGCAATTGCGCACAGAAACGTTGATTATAACGTTGCCCACGCCGGATTTCAGTATGCCGTACAATGTGATCTGTTTGGCATGTACTGTTGTTGCTTTGGCGTTCGGGCCTCTGCATAACATTACCACGAAACGGCTGATTTTGAAGGTGATCGATAAGGAGAGTATACGTAGCAAGATTGTTAGAGTGATAAATAAATTTTGGAAACCAAAGGAAAAGACGGAATGAATAAAGGATGGGTTTTGTGCCGTGTTTTTTTTTCTTCATACGATCAGTATTAAAAGCATCAGATACGTTTAGGATTTTTTGTACTTTTTTTTTAAACTGCGGTTAAGTTGTTAAGAATGTTTTTACGTACAATAAATTGTTTTCCCCGAAAACCATCGACGTTTTTTTAGTAAAATCATTAAACAAGGGATTTTAAACAGAACATGTATAAAAAAATATTAATTATTTTATTTAGTCTGGTATAAAGATACTTAAAATTCATATAAACATACTGATGTTAATTTATCACATTTTCACTCTTAATGTTAAAGTTTAGCAGAGGTCAGCGTTGTCTTATAAATTATCTATTTAACAATTAGTGAGATTAACAATACATATATGACTAGATTAGTAAAAAAAAACAGTCAATAGAATTATTTCGTAACTAAATCATTGTTAAATTTCTATTTTTATCATTTTATCCATATTAATTTTTTTTTTAACCCTTCATTCAATTTAAATTCCCCATTTTCTTGGCACTACTTTCATCAAAACATCCCAATCGATTTATAAACATTTTTTTTTAATAATAATAATAATGAACGAACAATAACGCGCCCATTAATGAACTTGTACACAATGACACGCCACCGCTTCTATTTTCCCTACTCTCACTGCTGTCCCCTCCTTGCGTTTGTCGTTGCTTTTGTAATTCCGCGACGCAAATATTTGAACAATCTTCTTCATCGCAAATATCGCACAAAGTTGTTATTGCGCGCGGTTTGTAGAAAATTCTTGCATGACGCGCTGAGAGATTAATATAATATTACAAGTCACTTTAGCAAATATATACACTTACACGAATCGTAGTAATCGTATATAATAACCGGCACTGGCTTTTGTCTGGCAACTTTGTGCGTCCTAAAAGCGGACACGGTCGGGCAATACTCCTGTCTCGTAATATTGTTGAAATATAATAATACGGCTGTGTTGTCATTTTTAGTCTCGACTTTTTGTACGTTCTGGGATACTTCCAAGCTAGGCAATGAATCCGTATCAACGGTAAAGCCCGAAGGGAACGTTACCTCCATTACCACCATATTACTTGTATCTGTTAAATTGCGACTTACAAACCTAGTTTTGAATGGCTTTTATTACCCCCACGCGATTAATATATTTCAGATAGTGTGGGTTATACAAATCGGCAACAAATTGAAGAGATTTTCACAATTATTTTAAGGGATACTTACGCTGTGCATATTGACAATTGCAAATGATTTGAATCGGAGTTTTTATCGACTTGCGGGTCTAAAGTAAACATCGGCCAAGGACCCGTTACATTCATATTGTAATTATAATTTACTTGAAATATCGCAATTCCTCTGCCCTCTGCCGTTATGTTAATTAATCTTGCATCGTTACTTAACTAAAATAAAATTCATTCATTCGCACTTTTTCAAGTCTTTAAGTCTAAGGGATTTTTTTCGTAACGTTTACCGAAAGTTTCTGTACTATAAGCGCGTTTTGTCCATTGATACTAAATCTATTAACTTCTTGCTTGCGATATGCAAACTGCACTTGTATGTTACTACCGATATTTATAGTCATAGCCATTTTGTATAGCGCATACATTGCCACCTTTGAATCCTGGGCGCTCGCGAATCCGCCCATGGAGTTCATGTTACCCACGAGCCATTCGAATATCGGTATGGCGTCAGATAAAGCATTCGCATCTAGGAAGGTTAGCATACCGTACGCTGTAGCTTCAATATCCACAGATCTAAAAACAATTTTTTTATGACCCACTAGTAATTTTTGCTGTTAGAAAAAGTTGCTCCCAAATTCTCTCTTTATTGATGTTATTAAATTAATATATGTTGTAAATTAATTACAGCATAAAAATATGTTGTAAATTAATTTTACCTTGGTAAATAATGCCATGGATTGTTCGCTTCGTTTTTTGGCAAATCGACACCCCACCACTTCATGGAATTATTTAATTTGGCTTTGGAATCCAATAGATTAAACGTATTTTGTTTGGACGGATGTCTAGCTAATTGCAAAGCGTAACTACAAATGGCGATCGTATGACTGTCATCAGATTCGTCTATATTTCTCGCGACATAATCCAACGCTGAAAAAGTAATCGTTTTGCACAATTCTAAGTGAAGATTTTTAATTGTTGATTTTACCTTTCTTGATTGTATTCGAATAAATTCCGGAATAATATTGCGATTCCATAAATGCTATTACAACGAAAGCTGTTAATGGTAAACTATTGCCCTCGTTGGATTCCATTGGGCGATAATGGATCGTATTTCCCGTTTCGCTGAAGCTTCCATTAAAAGCTTGATTTTCAGATAACCAACCGTAAGCTCGTTCCACAATCGATTCTTCGATGTAAATATGTTGCTTTGCTTGAGAGAATGCAATTGCTGTATACGCTGTGGCCCTGTATATATTAAAACTTTCATTCGCGCATAAAATGATCCGAAGCTAATAATTCTCAATATAACATTTTTCTTACAATATTTGATAAAAACTTTGTAAGAACGAAAATACTCGTATAATATTACCATACTGAGCCCATTTCGTCATCTTTTCCAAATGTATTGAAGGATCCATTAAATGTTTTGTAAGACAATTGTTCTTGGTAAGTCATTTCTAAGAATTCCTTCGTTGATTTTTCGATAGTAGGATTTAATTGACCTGTACTTCTCAGATAATTCAAAATAATTAAATTAGAATAGAAATGGATCATGTTTGGTACAGAAGCGCCAGTTGGCAATCGAATTATGTTGTCTAAATGCATTATCGCTGGACCTACAATTATAAATTAAATGATAAATTAAAAATCACATGAAATTTGTAGTATTTTTACCAAGTAAATCTCCAACGACTGAAGCCTCGATATTTATTGAATCTGCTACAGCATTTCTAGGTACTTCGAAAGATATATTTTTCGTTATATTGCTATTTTGGCGCAGGTTAAGCAAAATGGTTTTTGTGAAATACAGTCGTTCACCTTCGGGCTGCGAATGTAAAATGATTTTATTTCATTTGATTATTAATTATTTAAGAGTTGTGGTGGTACCTGAACTTTTAAAATTTTCATAGCAGACCCTTGAGATGACGGACTACTCGCCGTTGCTTTAATCTCAATATCGCCCGCTTTACTGGGCGTTACCATAAAGGACACGGAAGCGGCATTATTTGCTTTAATTGTTACCTTTTTTCGTCGATACAATTCAATTTCTACAATAAAAAAAAATCTTTCGCAAAAAAAATTTCTGTTTATTTTCGTTCAATATTTTTTTGAACCGTTTTACTTACTCGGAATAGTTCCCTCAACCTCATTTGACACTTCGGCGAAGCCGAACTTTTGCTGGGGATTATGAAGTGTCACCTCGACTGTATTATCCCTACCCACGTCATTCACCACAACAACATTAACGGCAACCGTTTCACCCCTCTGTACTGAATGCGGAACATCTACAGTTACAATGAACCGTTTCGTAACCTAAATTAATTTAAAATATATAATTGCTCTTAATTTCTTATATTGCCAAATATTATTATACCTGTAGCGTTTTAGGGGAAGATAATAGCCCCAAACCGTGCAGGGGGTGCAGCGAAAATGCCGTTAGTTGCCAATTATTTAACGAGTTCGGAATTCGGCGACGAATTGACGTCTTACCATCAAAACTATTAAAAAAATATATAGTTTTTTTCATTCCTCTGATCTTTTTCTTACGTTCCATCATTTTTAACGCTTGCCACTTTATGGTTGAACTAATAGCAATTTAACGGAACTTTAAAATTGAATTCATTTTGACTCACCCGCTGCTAAAATTCATAAACAGCCACGTGTCTGCCACATCCCTGTTCAGATGTAACTTGGGCTTATCCCACACTGGTCTGGGTATACGACTGAAAGCAAATGGGCCTGCTAATGGCGGCCTTGTGACCGTGTGCAACTGCAGGCCAACACCTCGATCCGGCTTTACCGTACTACTTCCGTACGATGTCGGTCTTAAGTAGATATCGTCTACTAATTAATCGAAAGTAGTTTTTATCGATCTAAACATGTATTTGACGGTGTATAGAAAAATATATTAAAACTCACATGTTGGGCGTTTATTCGTTACGAAACTATTCGTTAATAAAACAGCACCGGATCTCTAAAAGAATTTTTTTTAAACCGATTTCTTCTTCGTCAGTTAATTCTTAAATTATATTCACCCATTCAAACTTACCTGGAACATATCGTGGGTATTGCTGCTGCCCACTTTCCAAAAGAACGTGGATTTATCCTCGCTGGTAACAGCGGCGTACGGAGACATTTCACCTTCATCATACTCGCTCAATTCATTCGACACGTACGTACGCGACAAATCATTTCCAGGCCGTATATCGGCCAGGTTCTTATCAACCGCCATGATACCTATATATGAATTCGGTTGTGAACGAATTATCATATCAATGTCGGATTCTGGAGATGCCTCCATCGTATTGGTTTGAATCTCAATCTAAACGAGAATACATATTTATTATGTTTGCATATATTTTGAATTTCAAATATTTCGGCGCCATGTCGGTTAATACTGGCATGACCGTTATAAAATAAAATCTATAAAATCATCTCGTTTAATTTCGCACCCAGCTGATTTGTTGATTATATTAGACTTACGAAATTTTGTAACAAACCATCGACATTTATATCCAAAGAGTCGGTAACTAATTCTCCGTCTCTTCTGGTATAGCTCACTATTAAATGCGAAACGGGTACCATAGCGTGTGTCGCCGTAAAATGAAATTTAAACTCCTAAAAATTAAATAGTAATTTCTATTGAATTAATTAAAAAAAAAAAAGCGCGCAAGTTTCTTCAGTGTGAAAAAAGTAACAATTTTTCACATACCTTTTTATTATCGACTTTGAATGTATTCGCGATAATAACATCGCCTCTGCCAAGTAATTCGTAGCTGATGTATTTCATTGGCTCCGTACAATTTACCGTAACTTCAACATCTAAATTCACAATTGGTCTTTCAGTTTCTGCAGACACTTGCACGTAGTTATTGCTGAATGATATAGCGGCGGGTACGGGTGAAATACGTTCCTTTAAATCCAAATATTCTGCCTAAAATTTATTATGACATTAAATTTATTGTATGCGGAGAAAGAAATGTTATTTTTGTACTTCAATTCTTAAAGCGGTTTCGTTGGTATAATTCATTGGTGGATATAACTCCAATTTTATCAAACCATTTTTGTCGAGAATATGTTTTTCTTCAGCATAGATTTCGTCTGCTCTAGAATATCCATGGCGTACTATAACTGTTCTTCGATTACTTTCAACGGGCTTTCCATTATAATTACTAACTTTGATCTAAACATAAAATTACCTACTAAACAAATAATCCGCTACTAATAATTATAATATTTTCCGAAAAATAACTACATAAAATAATAATTTATTCTTATCATCTCACCCAGGTAGTATACTTCATCCCAGGTTTGAACCAATCAGCGCTCTTGATAAGATCCATTCTGTAATCGTACTTGCGCAGTTGCACCTCTACACTATTATTCTGCCTGCGACCGGTGGCGACCTCTTCAACGATCACATCAACGATCACGGTTCGTTCGTATTCGTCGTTTAATTTCAGCTCTTTGGCGATGTCAAAGTTAACGGTCAGAGCGCCATCTATCGGGTACACCTTCCGCACGGGTGATTGGAATATTGGCTGAATCACACCGCTGTAGATGGTCGGGTAGCACGTAATTGTCGCTGTGCCAGCCACTTTGGCACCTGTAAAGTATCTGTAAAATTTCCCATTATTTTTTTATACACTTGCCTGTAGATAGTTGCGTATGGATATATAATTATAGTATATTACAGCAATACAGGGCAGTATATAAAGTAGCCTAACTGTCATTGTAGTTGCCTATACTATCTCCATGTACACTTACTTTGTTTTGATATTAACTGTCAAAATATTTTCTTGGAAAGTCACATGTTTAGGTGCTAGGATGTCTATTAAAAATTTCGGTACTATATACAGAGCGACCTCGAAAGTTTTGTTATATGTTTGCTTGTGAAGTCGCACGGAAATATTCCAATTTCCCAAAACGGGACTTGAAGCAAGTTTCAATTCGCTGAAAAATACCCCGTTGGGGATTACAGCATTGCGCCATTCCTTTACTTTGTTTCCACGACCGTCCTGAAATTATTTAATTGAAATAGTATACTTTTGCGTCAGTTCTATGAATAACTATAGGCAATTTAAAATACTTCATACCGTTATGTAGACTTCCACAGGTTCATTTCTGATTTCAGCCGCTGGTTTTAATTCGGAATTCAATACTAACGCCCGAAATAAAATCGTTTGATCGGGTTTATAAACGGCACGGTCAGTTTGCACCAAGACAGAATAACTTTTTTTCATATATTTCAGTGGACTGGAGGTCTGAAAGGATATACCTCCAGATCCTTGCACTACCAACTTGTAAAAACCATCTTCAATATCACCGATCTAAAGTTCAAATCGCAGATTTTTGCGTACGAAGTTATATTGGGATTAATGAAGATTTTTATTTCTCACTTACTTCTAATCTAGCGATTCTTGTACTATACGGCAACACTGTGATGGAGTCTTGGTTCTTGTATGGGCGCCCCGTGTCTGTGGTGCCCTCTATTGATACGGCTACAGTTGTTGGCTGCGATGTTTCTTGAATACTGACAGGTACGTGATATTCACTATTTGGACGCAATACTTGGGGACTAACGACTTTATAAAATCTAAGAAAAGGCAATAATTTTATTCCTAAAAATGCCCTAAAAAAGAGATTCATTTAACTAATTATATCAGTTGACCTAATTGTTTAAAAATAGAAGAAAATACAAAAATACGAGTTAGTTAAAGAGTCCGCAATCCTAAAGATTGGTTGGAAACAGTACGCCATGCCGATCTATCCTGAGCTAATCCCTTCATCTCCCTATAGCTATTCATCTCAACGTCTTCAACTATCTGACTCACATACTCCAATTTAGGTCTATCTACCCCTTTCTTTCCCTCCACTCTACCTTCTATGATCAATTGCATAATCCCCCCATGCCTAAGAATATGCCCTACTATCTGTCTCTCCTACGCTGTAACACTCTCCAGATACTTCTCTTCTCCCCTACTAACTCTAGTACAGCTTCATTTGTTACTTTATCTTCCCAACCAATCCTCATCATCCTCCTATAACACCACATTTCGAATGCTTGTAATCTACGCTTCTCTTCCTTTCCTATAGTCCACGCCTCACACCCGTACAGTGCTACACTCCAAACATATATCTTCAGTAATCTTTTTCTAATACCCAAGTCAATATTTGATCTTAAAATCTGTTCCTTTTCTACGAATGCCTTCCTACCCTGTGCTATCCTACACTTTATATCTACCTTGCTTCGATTATCTTTTGTGATTCTACTGCCTAAATAACAAAAATCTGACACTTCTTCGATTCTATTATCTCCTATTGTGATCCTCATTTTTCTACTGCATTCCTTTTTGTCACACCTCATCACTTTAGTTTTACCTATATTTATTTTCATGTTAAAATCCCTAGTCAATACTGCCTGCATACCATTCAATACCCTTTCTAAATTCTTTTCGCTTTCTTCCAATATAGCTATATCGTCGGCGAATCTCAGCATATATATTTTCTCTCCCTGTACATTCACACCTACACTATACTCTTCTTTTACTTTGTTTATTGCATCTTCTATATATAGATTAAATAATAACGGTGAGAGTGTACATCCCTGCCGAACTCCCTTCCCTATTTTTGCTACCTCTTCTTCCCCCTCAATTCTAACTAAGGCAGTTTGGTGTTTATATAAATTAAAAATTATTCTCCTATCCTTATAATCTATACCCGTTTCTTTTAAAATTCTAAACATTATGTCCCAATCTACATTATCAAATGCCTTTTCTAAATCTACAAAAGCTATGCAAGTTACCTTTCCTACCCTCTTTCTTTTTTCTACTACCGTTCTTAGTGCTAGAATCGCCTCTCTCGTCCCTCTGTTTTTCCTAAAACCAAACTGATCTTCTCCTAGCCTTTCCTCTACTTTATTTTCTAATCTCCTATAAATAATCTTTAGCAATATCTTCGATGCATGTGATAGTAGACTAATGGTCCTATAGTTCTCACACAAATTAGCTCCTATTTTCTTCGGCATTGTTACTATTCTACTACGCTGAAAATCCTGTGGTACTTCTCCCTTCTCATATATTTTACAAACTAACCTGTATAATCGCTCCTGCATTTTTTTCCCTGCGTGTTTTATTAATTCGGCTGGTATCATATCAATCCCCGCTGCTTTGTTATTCCGTAAATCATTTAATGCTCTATGAAACTCTGACCTAAGTATGCTAGGACCTAAGTCATCCTCATCTATCTGTTCCACACTTTCTAGCTCCTCCATGTCCTGCCTACCTTTATATAAATCTTCAAGATACTCCTTCCATCTTCTAGCTTTTTCCTTATTTTCTGTGAGTTCCTTACCCTGCTTATCACATATAATGTTACCCTTTGGTTTTACTTTAGATAAATGTGACTTAATTTTCCTGTAGCCCAAATCTACTTTACCTCTTCTCATATCCTCCTCAATATCCTCACAATTTCCTTTTATCCACTCTTCTTTCGCTAGCTTGCATTTCCTATTAATTAAGTTCCTTAGTTCCTTATATTTTTTCTGTCCTGCTTTTTTTGTAAAGTTTTTATTAGAGAATTAAATCTTAACAAATCTATTTTAATAATTGTCGATTATTTCGAAAGCGAGTTCTTCAGAAATACTCATTTTTTTTGCCATTCCTTGTTTAATTCAATTATATTTATTTAACTTATTTTAATCCAACTTCATATTTCGAGAACAAATTGTTTTTACATTTTTAAACATTTTAATGATGCAGTTGGTTTTTTAAGGAAATGATTCACATATATTAATCACCAACCGTTCTCGCTTGACATTTCCATTTAAAAAAGGTGTAAAGAACACAAATTACGTATGCATTCTTATTTTATTGACTTAAGTCATATATGTTGGCAAATTACGTGGGTTTAAACTCATGAATATTGCGAACTGGAACGACCAGACACTCGTTCCTTGCTTTTTGGCAGTTAGTACTATCTAAATAAAGTAATAAACAGCATTTTAGATCATTGAATTCCGTACTGACAACAAAATAAGAATGCTGCGAAACAGTCTCAAGAATGGACGCGACTTATATGTATAAGGAAAAGTCGTGATGTAATTTGATTTTACTTTCAATTTCATTATTTGTAGAGAGTTATATCAGACGAATAAAATAAAAACAGGCATATCGAGACAAGAACATTTTTATAATACAAAAAAATCTTCGAAATTTTATTTTTAATCATCTTATTTTAATGAATCAAAAATTGACACTGTAAAAAAATATATTTTTTTTAAACAAAATATTGCTTTTAGTAATATACATTTTTATTTATTCATCAATTAATTATATAATTTAGTATATTAATTTTTCTTAAAATTATTTACAATAATAAATACAAAATTTTAATGTATTAAAATCGGCCGTTCAAAAAAGTGCTTACCCATCACAATTAGCATAATCAAACAATACTAAAAATCCCATAAAATTGAAGATGAACTTCGCGTTATTTTCAAAAATAAAAGTCATAGTTAATTTTTAACAAACGTAAATTTTTACCAATACAAAAAAAAAAAGCATATTTAAATTCGCGAAACTATTTAGCAATTTAAAAACGGCCTTAAAAATAATTTTCACATCGCGTTATTTGAATTCAATTTAAACAACGAGTCAGCAGTGGTGGTTACTTCGTTAGGGCGCAAACTAAATGCAGATTGTCGCGTCGCGTTTCTACAAGAGTTGAACAACTCGAGGATATGACCATATTCCGTATCGCATACTATTTTACCTCTACCTCGTTCTCTACACAATAATCCAATGCTAATTCGCCCCACTCGGTATCAACGGAATCACCGCTCTTACAATGCCAACTTAAACCGTTTTTTACATTTTAATCAAGATGGTTTATTTATGCAGCTGGTTCTTTGTCTTTCGTATTTGCTTTAATAAAGTTCCTTTATCCCACTCCGTTTTTTTAGCATTGAAATTGCTAAAGAAATCATTTTATTTCTCCTATACGTACGTACAAATTGTAAAATTATTCTAGTTATATATAAAAGCAACTCGCTTAAAACTGTTCAACAATATTAAGCCTTAAAATTGATAAATATATTTAAAAAATCTACACTCGTAGAAAATGTTTGAAAAAAAAACCAGTGTAGTTAAAAGCCGTTTCTGGCGTTGAATAAATATCGCCTGCGGCGTTCATTTTCTATAAACTATCTTTGTATGCCCTAAACTTATTACGACATAAAATTTAACTAATATTTTGTTTGATTAGAAATCATCGTGATGCGAGGACCTTCTATAAGGTGGACAATGAATACCAGTAAATCATACCTAAGCCATCTGATATGAACAACATGACTACACCGAGCCACGCGAATTTGCTGGACGTGCACTTAGATCTACCTACTAGTGGTAAGACCTTGTATTGGGTGTTGCGAGTACGGCGTACTTGCTTTGTTATGTGACTTATTATTTAAAGGGTCCGCAATCCTAAAGATTGGTTGGAAACAGCACGCCATGCCGATCTATCCTGAGCTAATCCCTTCATCTCCCTATAGCTATTCATCTCAACGTCTTCAACTATCTGACTCACATACTCCAATCTAGGCCTACCTACCCCTCTCTTTCCCTCCACTCTACCTTCTATGATCAATTGGATAATCCCCCCATGCCTAAGAATATGCCCTACTAATCTGTCTCTCCTACGCTGTAACACTCTCCAAATACTTCTCTTCTCCCCTACTAACTCTAGTACAGCTTCATTTGTTACTTTATCTTCCCAACCAATCCTCATCATCCTCCTATAACACCACATTTCAAGTGCTTCTAATCTACGCTTCTCTTCCTTTCCTATAGTCCACGCCTCACACCCGTACAGTGCTACACTCCAAACATATACCTTCAGTAATCTTTTTCTAATACCCAAGTCAATATTTGATCTTAAAATCTGTTCTTTTTCTACGAATGCCTTCCTACCCTGTGCTATCCTACACTTTATATCTACCTTGCTTCGATTATCTTTTGTGATTCTACTGCCTAAATAACAAAAATCTGACACTTCTTCGATTCTATTATCTCCTATTGTGATCCTCATTTTTCTACTGCATTCCTTTTTGTCACACCTCATCACTTTAGTTTTACCTATATTTATTTTCATGTTAAAATCCCTAGTCAATACTGCCTGCATACCATTCAATACCCTTTCTAAATTCTTTTCGCTTTCTTCCAATATAGCTATATCGTCGGCGAATCTCAACATATATATTTTCTCTCCCTGTACATTCACACCTATACTATACTCTTCTTTTACTTTGTTTATTGCATCTTCTATATATAGATTAAATAATAACGGTGAGAGTGTACATCCCTGCCGAACTCCCTTCCCTATTTTTGCTACCTCTTCTTCCCCCTCAATTCTAACTAAGGCAGTTTGGTGTTTATATAAATTAAAAATTATTCTCCTATCCTTATAATCTATACCCGTTTCTTTTAAAATTCTAAACATTATGTCCCAATCTACATTATAAAATGCCTTTTCTAAGTCTACAAAAGCTATGCAAGTTACCTTTCCTACCCTCATTCTTTTTTCTACTACCGTTCTTAGTGCTAGAATCGCCTCTCTCGTCCCTCTGTTTTTCCTAAAACCAAACTGATCTTCTCCTAGCCTTTCCTCTACTTTATTTTCTAATCTCCTATAAATAATCTTTAACAATATCTTCGATGCATGTGATAGTAGGCTAATGGTCCTATAGTTCTCACACAAATTAGCTCCTATTTTCTTCGGCATTGTTACTATTCTACTACGCTGAAAATCCTGTGGTACTTCTCCCTTCTCATATATTTTACAAACTAACCTGTATAATCGCTCCTGCATTTTTTCCCCTGCGTGTTTTATTAATTCGGCTGGTATCATATCAATCCCCGCTGCTTTGTTATTCCGTAAATCATTTAATGCTCTATGAAACTCTGACCTAAGTATGCTAGGACCTAAGTCATATATAGCACAATATTCGTTTCGATGAATTGTAATGTGACACCCACGAACCACCTCTGGGTCACCCAAGAATTTCAAGTGTAGCTCGAAAATTAACATAAACCAACCAAAGAATTCCCCCATAAAAAAAATCAGTCAACACAAAGAATTTTGTTTGAACAGATACGATATTAAATTTTGTAAATTAATATTCTGTGGCTTTACATTGTCCGTTTAAACGGTTTTTTTTTTTTTCAATTTTAATTTGGCGATTACTTACATTTTGATAAGAGTAGAACATTTTTCGAACAGATTTATTACTTAAATGAGAGATATCAATGATCAAATCAACAAATATATCGAAACTACTTAAGCAAATATCGCAACAACAAAAAACAGAATTTAAACAAATTTGAATGTAATTCTTCTCCTTTCCTTGTGCATTAATATTGACAGACATTAAACTAGTTTTGTTATAAAATGCACAAAGAGTTTCTAACCGATTTATGTTCACGTAATGATTAATAATCTGGGGAGAAAGGTTCTTAGTACAAAAACAGAAAGTTGGCAAAACGATCGTATTTATTGTTTAAAACAAAATGCAGAATGAATGCGAATACATTAGGCCGCCTAAATAATTTATTTCTCTAAACAGGCTTTCACTCTACACAACGTGCTTTCTTTTCCCAGAATCTCCATCATTTCTGCGACGCTCGGTCCTTCCTAAAAGGCCAATAAATATTTATGTAAAAAAATCTTTTTATTAAACATAAAAAATCCCTGCAAGTCCTTACTAAAAAAAAACAACTGCATTGAAATAGCTCACCTTAAGTCCACTCAAAATTGTCCTTAAATCCTTCATCAACATTCCATAATCGATATTATTATCACGCGCAAATTTCTTTATTACAATGCTAATATGTTCTCGTTTGAATTCGTTTTTATCCCCCTCAATAGTGCGATATAATTTTTCCAAATCGTCACCCGTCCAATTAATTTCTATTTTTTTTACATTGGGCTTCATCCAAATAAAAGAAAGGCCCTTTTCAACCAAGTCGCTTAATGTATATATTCTATTAACCGACCATTCCAATATCGATCCTATATACCCATTATCTAAATTCAATTCTTCTAATGGTACCCTACAAAGAATAACGCTTAGAATTTGCGGTTTTTTTAAATTTATATTGCAACTTACTTATCTTTGAACTTGTTCAAAACGATATCTTTTACTTCGTTGATTAAATATTCCATATCTTTTCCACCCGTCGCTATTCTTCGCTCCAATTCTAATCTGTTAAACTCCACAAGACGTTCAGTCATTAATTTACCAGAATGGTTATGAACGCCACTTATATCAAATTGGCTGCAAAGTTCACTGATGGTGGAAATTTTTGGTTTGGCACCAGAGTCTTTTGCAAACCCACCTGCATATAAAATTACCCTTATTTATCGCAGTCTTCTAATAATAATTATATTACAATTTTTTTTTACCAATTTACGGTTGTATTAATAATATTTTGACCTTACCTCCTGAGCTGGTGATATAATTGATCAATGCCAAAGGGAAAATACCATTTTCTTGAAAATGGCCAATCTTTATATCGCCTTGTCTTTTGCTTAATTTCGTACCGTCGGGGTTAATAAGTAGCGGTAAATGGGCGTACGTGGGTGGCTCCCAATTAAATGCCCTACAAATTGCTTTTTTATTTAAAGGAATTAATTGGTTTTTGTTCGAATTCTGTACCTATACATAAGAATATGTTTTGTAGTGGATATTTGCCATTCGACGCCCCGTAACACGTGAGATATTCGCATTAGATGATCATCGACAACATTGGCGAAATGATATGTAGGAAAACCGTCCGATTTTAATATAACTGGATCACCCTCATTTAACGCCACATCATAAGCGATATTTCCGTAAATCATATCTTCGAATGTTTCACTACCCGTTTTCAACTAATTACCAAAAACGTACATACATTTTGTATAGAATATCACCAAAATACCGTAACTCAAAGCTAGATGCGTATTTCGAAGGCTAGCTATCTTCACTATCTTCAGTAGCACAAGATTAAAACTAAATAAAACACCTAGGTATTTTAAATAAAATACCTATGTATTTTATTATAATTTTAAAATACATATATTTAACAAAAAATAAAATACGCCCATACTTTAAAGCGCACGCAGTATTTTTCATCTCTATTCAGTCGCTTTTCAATTTCTTCATTCTTTAAATGCCGACATTTATTGTCATATTTCGGAATAACTCTCGACCTCGCAGCTTCTTTTCTTAACAAATCTAATCTTTTGTCAGTACAAAAGCAATAATACGCAGATCCATTTTCCAACAATACTTTTAATTGATCTCTGCAAAAAAAAAACACCCCAAATTTCTTCGCAATTCAACAATCTTCAGTTATTTCACGTTATTTGCACCTATAAATTTTTAATCTTTCCGATTGAACGTATGGACCGTAATCGCCTTTAAATCCGGGCCCCTCGTCAATTTCAATTCCCGCCCAATTAAGGTCATTGTGGAGTTGCTGCACAGCGCCCTCTACTGTGCGACTTTGATCTGTATCTTCCACCCGCAAAATGAAAGCTCCATCTCTCGCCTTCGCGAATAAATAATTGTACAGTGCCGTTCGTAAACCACCCAAATGCAAAAATCCTGAAAGTAAATATTTAATTGTGTATATTTTTTAATAATTATATATGCAATACCTGTTGGACTTGGAGCGAATCGCACGCGTACAAAAGACTTGTTTCTTATACAAATAATTGCAGCGGCTTTTATAAAATGCCGTGCTTTTTTAATACGAAACATATTCAGTTTTGGTTTGTAATTGGAAGGATCTATTATTTAATAGACTCGTTTTTTTTGTAACGTATATTTATGTTATGCGAAAGACCATGCCTATATAATTAAAAATAAGAACAGTATATAATTTGTGAAAAATGCTAAAATATAGACGTGTTGAATTTATTGATTAAAATTTGGTTATATAATACGTAAAATAATATTTATCGTATTAAATACGGTATAATGTTATATTTCGTGAATGCTATTGTGTGTAATTAATTACATAATTATAGAAAAAAGAATGTACAAATAAAACTTTAGTAGAAAGTTGTGCTGTGTAATGTACAGGAAATTTTGGTTTTTGTATGGTGGTAGTAGTGATAATTAGCCAGCTGTTTGTCAACTATGAGGTTAAGGTATTTTTACTTACTGATGAGAAATTAATTAAAACTGATCTCGAATGCAAGGAAAAAGCTCGCATCTTAATTCGGAATATTAACTCACAATAATGGTACGTTTTTCCATAACATATACGCAATATTTCTATAAAAATTCGCATTATTTCGCACAAAGCTTGACAGACGAGGTCGCGTTTGCAATCACGTAACCTCTACTGAATACCCACAAAACTGACCAATATTTATTTACGATTCCATTTCGACTCCCTAACAGCACAAGCTTAAATCCGCACAACGCGACAAAGTAAAGAAGTTCACGCTCTTCACGCAAACCGAAGAAGGAACGGCGATATTCTGTTTAACGCACAATGACTGGAAACTGGAGCAGGCCATCGACAATTACTTTCAAAATCCGGACACGTACTACCGCGAACAAAGAACCGTCGACAAAAAGAAGCTCGAGGCACTGTACCAACGGTACAAAGATCCGAACGAGAGCGATAAGATCACGGTGGACGGCATTATGACGTTCCTAAACGAGCTGAGCCTATCGCCCGAATCGAAGCTGGTACTAATAATCGCGTGGAAATTCAAGGCGGCCACGCAGTGCGAATTCACGCGGGACGAATTCATAAATGGAATGACTGAATTAGGTTGCGATCATATTGATAAATTGAAAGCGAGATTGCCAAATTTAGAAAACGAACTGAGGGATTGTTACAAGTTTAAGGATTTTTATCATTTTACGTTTAATTATGCGAAAAATCCCGGACAGAAAGGACTGGACCTAGATATGGCAATAGCCTATTGGAATATTGTACTAAAGGGGCGATTCAAGTTCTTAGATATTTGGTGTCAATTCCTCCAGGTAAGTAGTATTTTTGCTCAATGTTTTCGGTGGTTTATTTTAATTTAAGATTGCTATTGGATCAAGGTTTCAAGCAAAGTAAAGCATTCTTTATTAACTTCCACAAAGTATATTCGAAATTATGCATATATTGTACATTTTATGGTGTTATTCGTCTAATGAAAAAGACGAGGATCAACAAGCATTGTTTTTACGCTATTTTTAAATTTTTTTACAACGTTTGTTCTTTAATGTCTTCAAACTTTTATAATGATTCTACTAATCATAAATTTTTGATTTCCGATATTTTACAAGAATGATCCTTGAAAATCAAATGCATAAATCGTGAATTAAATGTAGAGTAAAATCTATTTAATATTAATACATAATTAAATATCCAGTCATATTGTTATTTTAATATTTGTGAAGTAATTATCAATGTTTATCGTATTTTAATTGCACCATAAGTAATTCTCAAATCCAATTGATGATCTGAAACACTTAATAATCCATTCATATTGATTATAAAAATAAACGAACTCTTGAAATATGTATCAGTTTTAAAGAGATCTGTTTATTATATAAATGCTAAAAGGTGTCTCAAATATGGATGAATAGTTTTGTATTAATTTTTTTTATTAGTCTCCTCGTATTTTTCTTGTCTTATATATTCAAATCACACAATCATGAAATTTTACATCTATCAACAACGTCGAAATATTTAATAAGCTTTTTTTTCGTTAAGGATGTTGTATTTCTTGATTCATTTCTCTATTTCGCTCATTTTTTGAGCACAATAACAGTAAAATAGAATTTTAATTTTAAACTTCCGAAATAGAAATCCACCCCGAACTGACTGTAAAATGACAATTAAACGGTTACTTATTCAGTCGTTGTTATAATTAGGTCTATCGTCAATTATATAAAGCAAGCTAGATAACTTTATCAGGAGCATCACAAACGGTCTATACCGAAGGACACGTGGAACCTCCTGCTGGACTTTGCCGGTCAGATCTCGGACGATATGAGCAACTACGACGAGGAGGGCGCCTGGCCAGTACTGATCGACGACTTCGTGGAGTGGGCGACGCGCCGCGCCCGCGAAGAGAACATGCCGCACAGCACCAGTCAGCATTTGCATTAGACATTCGTTAATCCGTTATGTTGTCTAGCTGTCAGCGCTCTTCTCACCACTTGTAGCGCACGCGCGTGTCAAATCGAAAGTAATACCGACCCGCTGTACTGTGTAAGAACTAAAAGAGGTTGAAAGACCCTTGTTGCGTATTCCCGTATGTCCTCCTGCATTCTTCTCTTGTTGATGCGACTGTTTAAATCGTTTTCTTTGGTGTATATTTAGTGTTCTTGTTATATAGAGGTAAGTTGTAAAGACAAGTACCAGAACGGTTTAGCGAAACGTGCAATAAAATTTTCTGCGTGACTCGTTATTTTTTAGAATTTTAGAGTAAGCACAGGGAAATTATTATTAAATTGCAGCGTGTTTACTATTTTAGCACGTGATTTCAGATTGTAAAATATATATTTTTCAAACAAATTGTTTAATTTGTATAAAAAGGGGAACGCCGATTACTTCTCGCAGGTATCGTTAGAGTATTTAATTAATTTGTAAGTTATCAACTGACATCAGCGAAAAACGGTAAATTTAGATTAATCTGGACCAAAAAGTAATAAACAAATAATTATTTACACTCCATTTAAAGTTTCAATAGCATCAGTAATTCAAATGAATATTTGTCTAGAATTTAAATAAACAAATCCATATAATCCGTGTAGAAATTTCAAAAAATCAATATAATAATTAGAATACTTTAATCGCCTTGTAAATTTCGTAGTAGTACTAATATCAACAAAACTGATGGTTTTTAAAATCTGGTTTGTTTATATTAGTACAATAAATGATTTCCAATAAAATGTAAATTTTTAAATTGAATCCCCATTGAAGTATACAATGAATTTAGACGACTTAGTAACTAAAAAATATTTTATAGTATATTTTTCTATTCGTATACGTCTTGAATGTTTAAATTTTTTTAATTCAATTCAAAATCTCCCGAATACATATCATATTTAATTTCCTCTCCGAAATCTACCTGAATGTCTACGTAATTAAAAAATGTATTTTTGCGTTTAAAAAAATTTCGCATAGTTTTTATTTCTAAAAATCGCAAACTTTTGTTCATAAACATTATTTTTTTAAGTGAAACGAACTTCTTAACATAGTATCCCATATTTCCTTGTAAATATTCTTTCCTATACAATTGATGTCATTTGATAGTTTACTTTAGTAATAATGGTATAAGCTAGGTAAATGTATATAATAAATTTAAGCATATAAAATGGTTTTTTTTTCAGTTCATAAACGAAACTTATAAAATTTAACTGAATAATGTAATAAATTCGAAACTGTAGTTACGCCTATGGTGTTTAAATTTGGAAGGCATTCGATAATTTCTTAATACAAACAATAAGAAATATATCGTCTGGGTTCCAATTATATAAATATTATTTAATAGTGATATATTTTTTCGTGGTTTAGTCAAGTGAATGCGAAAGAGTTTTTTTTTTTGCAGAACTGAACTGTGAATTTGCATTGGCGTGGTAAAGAAAAATGTTGTACTATTTTTATTAAAATACTAAAGAAAAAATAATTTTGCAATAGAAATCGAAATTCATGGCGTTGTTTTGAATATCTCATCGTGCCATTAAAATAAAAAAGCATCAATTTCCAGTTAATTTGTGTCATTTTTCATTGCAAATTGAAAGTATTAACAACTTCTTTCCTTCGTGCATATATATTTATTGTAAAAAAAAAAAATCTTGTTACATATAATAATATATTAGATAAAATATTACTGATTAATCTCTTCTCTTCCTCATCTAGCAAAGTACTTTAGTAGGTGCAAAAACAAGCTCGTCTGCGGAAGTATAGCATGGACAGCTCGTACAAGTTGGATGTGCTCTTGTAGTACTCGGACATAACTTGGCAAAAGAAGTTGCACAAGTACTTGGTTTTCTGGCGATTTGCCACGGCGATTAAAGCACCCTTACTGCAAGTATGTTGGTGAGAGTCTATTAAAGTCACCTATAAACATCAATCTTTAACAAATGACTATTTCTTTAGAAATTTGGTTTCAATCAATTGATCGATAAACGTTTCGCAAAGAGCGTTACAATAATTCCGTTCGTTGATAAACTAATAAAATATTTTGTATTTTTTACACGTACTGTATTTTTGTTTGGATGTATAACAAATAGAACACTCCGGGAGCTACATATAAGCACAACATATAAATCAGGATGCTGCTTGAACATCGATGTCTTCTGCCATTCATTCCATTGCTTCTTCAAATTGTCATATAATGTCGAGGACAAGCATTCCATATACAACATACTTTTCTATAATCAAAAACAGCAACGGCTTACCCTAAACTACAACGTTACTAAAAAAAAAAAGCAACAGTATGTACCCATTCTTTGATACCATTAACGCGATTTCCTGCGAACGTAATAGCTTCCGGAACCGTTAAATTTATATGCGGCAGCGCCCCCTTCCGCTTCAAATCGTCATGGACTTCATTCCCTTCCAGCATCGATTCTGCCAACGCCTTAATCAAGTAATAATTTACTGACTTGGCTGGCCCAATTAACTATGCAAAATTTTATTTAAAATCTTCGTAGATTAACGGCTTGCACTTTTACCGGTATTTTATCTCTAGAACACTTGTACGCTACAAGAAGGACAATTAACGTGCAGGCATTACTACTGCACGTGGCATTCTCAAAATTGTACCGGCACTGGCTGAAATCGGGTTCGAACCACGTGACGCGCAAATGATCATCGCAGGTGAGCTGACTTCCGTACTCGGGGAAGAACGGAAGTGTCTTCAATGGCGGCCCACTGTCGACCCCAGAACTCATATACGATTCCACAGTACATGTCTCCGATCCAGCATCGGAACAATTTGCTATCGACTTGCACTTACACGAACTAATTTACAAATTATTTTCATTATAGTTGGCTAAATGCTAATTGAATTCTTTTACTGTAATTTTAACGACTACATTTAGGTATTTTTAATGTAAAAGGTACTGTTGTTTTTATTTAAGGAGGGGGGGGGGGGATGGGCGGGGGCTTGAGTAAATTCGGTTTCGACTACATTATCTTTGGAAGTTAATCAATCAAGCAGCCTGATGTGAATGGTGATGAGAAAAGGAAAAAGAAGAAGGAAAAGGTGATGAGAAAAGAAAAAAGAACTGCAAAAGAACGACTTAATTGATTAATCGTTTCATTTGTGTGTTACCTTCGATAGTTTTTTGATTTGCGATTGTGGTGTTTGTACGGCTGTTCAATAATAGCGCGTGCGCGGTTACAACGTCGACAGTACGTATATTCAGTGTCTTCGCTGCTACGTTTGCTACTCTGTGACATTCTGGCCCTAGCGGCACTTAGCTAGCCAGTTGAGACTTGCGCGATATTAAGTGGTAATTTAGTGCAGGAATAACCACGGCTATGGCAGTTTCCGTTTGTGGTGGTCGGTTCGCTCGCAGTGGGCGGCAGTACATCACGCCCACGCACCGCGTTCGCAACGTACAATTCGCGAGGATGCCGTTCTCCATACGGCGCCCACCACCACTGACATTTTGCGCCGAAAAGATGGTTATAAATGTTACGTTGACGGATAAATCGGGTCAATCAATTATTGAAGTGCGCTTTATGTTGAAATCAGTTTTTGAAGGTGCTAATTGAAACACAATTTCACAAAAAGCAGAGTCTATTTATTTAGTTTTCATTCAATGCAATTCGCTAATTATTTAAGAATCCTGAGAGTTGTCACAAATAGGTTTAAAGTTTTACTATAAGATAGAATTGCAATTAAGAATAAAAGCTTTGGAATAGTTGTATCATCAATACAAATTACAATATCAATCTTAAATATAAAACATTTTACTTCTTCCAGTTTAATACCGTAAAATATGAAAATACTTTCTGACTTGCTAAAATCAGCAAAACAAAAACAAACATGTACAAACAAACTATATATTAAAAAATCAATAAGTAAAATTACATTCCTCACTATCTTTTAGGCCCGTTGTTCGCATCAATGTACAATTAACCGGGTTAACTGTCGCCTTTATTGTCCGGTACGAAGTCAATAGAAGCCGAATTGATGCAGAACCGTTTACCCGTTGGCTTGGGTCCGTCGCCGAACATGTGGCCGAGGTGGGCGTCGCATTTAGAGCACGTGACTTCCGTGCGCACGCGACCTGGTTGGGTTATTAGGAGTAAGAGGTTAGCACCGACTGCGCGTGCGTGCGTTACGGGAGCGGGGGATCGATCGGACATTATCGAATTATTACGAGGAATTGGTGCGGAATGATGGGTACGGGACGAAGGTAAGTAGTGAAATGTGCAGAGAAGAAAGCGAAAGACGAGAATGTTGTGCATGAGTTTGTAATAGTGACAGCAACGTAAAATGGAGACGAAACAAATATATTGCGTATGTTTTGTGTGGATAGATATGAAGGAGTTAATAAATAATATTGCCAATGTGCGGTTAGCAAATAAAAAATAGTATTTGCGTTAAATTTCGATTTAGGGTTGGGACAAGGCGGGAAAATAAAAGAAACAGACCCAAATTAGCTTTTCCATATAGTGATTCAAGACCAAAACCAAACAAACAGAACACAGACATTTTGAAAGCGTAGCAATCACATCTATATAAGCAATCATTTGTTGTTACAGTCAAATTCTATTTGGGAAAAATTTACACAGGTAGCATTAACAGAGCATAAGTATATTAATCCTTTAAACCAACCCTGTACTATATAAAATATTTGCTTTTTTAATTTGTTAATTATAGCATTTAGCGACAAAGAAAATTTGATTTAAAGTCTATAAATAATTATTACTGCAATGAGTATGTAAATAATTCATATGAAAAGCAGGTCGAGAAATATCGCGAGATTTTTTTCGATAAATACAATTTGATTATTAGAAGCGTAGCACGTAAATAGAACAATAATTAAGTGGTAGCGTGTGAGTAAGCTGTTGTAAGTTTGCGGTTGACATCTGCGCATAATTATTCGATTGTTTACGGGATTGTGGATAAGTAGAGTCATAAGTATTATGCTAGTTAACAATAATGTTAGAAAATAGCTTTTAGTCGAAAAATCCTTGATTCTTAAATTCGTAGGTTCACAAATTTGTGTTGTATATTAAATCTGAATTAAATTGGAAATAACTAAACAATTGTTCGATTACATAATAGGTACTTGATATTGTACAAAATCATGACCATGGTTTGCTAAAAAGAATACCCTAACTTAATTCAATAATAGTACTTTTTATAACTTTTTTTAAATATTATCACTACGGTGTTAAATTATAATATAGAATATCACCCAAATACCGTAACAACCATTAAGTAGCTAGATGTACATTTCAAGCGCTATGCGTATTTTATTTAGTTTTATCTTGTGCTACTGAAGATGCAGGAAGGGCTACAGGAAAATTAAGTCACATTTTTCTAAAGTAAAACCAAAGGGTAACATTATATGTGATAAGCAGGGTAAGGAACTCACGGAAAATAAGGAAAAAGCTAGAAGATGGAAGGAGTATCTTGAAGATTTATATAAAGGTAGACAGGACATGGAGGAGCTAGAAAATGTGGAACAGATAGATGAGGATGACTTAGGTCCTAGCATACTTAGGTCAGAGTTTCATAGAGCATTAAATGATTTACGGAATAACAAAGCAGCGGGGATTGATATGATACCAGCCGAATTAATAAAACACGCAGGGGAAAAAATGCAGGAGCGATTATACAGGTTAGTTTGTAAAATATATGAGAAGGGAGAAGTACCACAGGATTTTCAGCGTAGTAGAATAGTAACAATGCCGAAGAAAATAGGAGCTAATTTGTGTGAGAACTATAGGACCATTAGCCTACTATCACATGCATCGAAGATATTGTTAAAGATTATTTATAGGAGATTAGAAAATAAAGTAGAGGAAAGGCTAGGAGAAGATCAGTTTGGTTTTAGGAAAAACAGAGGGACGAGAGAGGCGATTCTAGCACTAAGAACGGTAGTAGAAAAAAGAAAGACGGTAGGAAAGGTAACTTGCATAGCTTTTGTAGACTTAGAAAAGGCATTTGACAATATAGATTGGGACATAATGTTTAGAATTTTAAAAGAAACGGGTATAGATTATAAGGATAGGAGAATAATTTTTAATTTATATAAACACCAAACTGCCTTAGTTAGAATTGAGGGGGAAGAAGAGGTAGCAAAAATAGGGAAGGGAGTTCGGCAGGGATGTACATCTCACCGTTATTATTTAATCTATATATAGAAGATGCAATAAACAAAGTAAAAGAAGAGTATAGTGTAGGTGTGAATGTACAGGGAGAGAAAATATATATGCTGAGATTCGCCGACGATATAGCTATATTGGAAGAAAGCGAAAAGAATTTAGAAAGGGTATTGAATGGTATGCAGGCAGTATTGACTAGGGATTTTAACATGAAAATAAATATAGGTAAAACTAAAGTGATGAGGTGTGACAAAAAGGAATGCAGCAGAAAAATGAGGATCACAATAGGAGATAATAGAATCAAAGAAGTGTCAGATTTTTGTTATTTAGGCAGTAGAATCACAAAAGATAATCGAAGCAAGGTAGATATAAAGTGTAGGATAGCACAGGGTAGGAAGGCATTCGTAGAAAAAGAACAGATTTTAAGATCAAATATTGACTTGGGTATTAGAAAAAGATTACTGAAGGTATATGTTTGGAGTGTAGCACTGTACGGGTGTGAGGCGTGGACTATAGGAAAGGAAGAGAAGCGTAGATTACAAGCATTCGAAATGTGGTGTTATAGGAGGATGATGAGGATTGGTTGGGAAGATAAAGTAACAAATGAAGCTGTACTAGAGTTAGTAGGGGAGAAGAGAAGTATTTGGAGAGTGTTACAGCGTAGGAGAGACAGATTAGTAGGGCATATTCTTAGGCATGGGGGGATTATGCAATTGATCATAGAAGGTAGAGTGGAGGGAAAGAGAGGGGTAGGTAGGCCTAGATTGGAGTATGTGAGTCAGATAGTTGAAGACGTTGAGATGAATAGCTATAGGGAGATGAAGGGATTAGCTCAGGATAGATCGGCATGGCGTGCTGTTTCCAACCAATCTTTAGGATTGCGGACTCTTTAACTAACTGAAGATGCGCTTGAAATGTACATCTAGCTACTTAATGCTTGTTACAGTATTTGGGTGATATTGTATATTATTTTTTATAACTATCAATAAAAGTATAACTTCCAAAATGCACACTTCAATCAATACATGTTAAAAATATATTTTAAATCCAACAACATCCTTCTTTATATATTTATTGATAATGGTACGAAGCGTTAGGGGTGGTAATTAAAAACATATATAATTAAAAGGTACAATTCAAAACCAATATATTAAAAAAGTGGCTAATTTAATCTTGCTCAACAGAAATCAAGCCAACGGATTTTCGAGAGTCTCTTACCGCCACTCGTATCCGGCGACAGTTTCACCTTTCCTTCATCTAAGACATCGTTAAATGCGGGCCATCCGCATCCGCTATCGTACTTGGTGTCCGATTTGAAAAGGGGCTGCATACAACAGATGCACACATACGTGCCAGAATCGTACGTCTTATTATAACATCCTGCGAAAAAAACAAAACGTACGATACCCGTCCACTTAGCGCGTTCCGAAAGATCCACTCACCCGTAAATGGTCGTTCCGTGCCCTTTTCCTGCGTGATGTGGTACTGCAACGGTGTCAGCTTATTCCTTAACGCTTCCTTGTCGACCATTGTGCGGCACACTGCAAGTAAGTGTACCGATTATGCTACAGCGCTTATGTGTGGACATATTATATTCTACCAATTAAAGCGATTATAATAACGATGATTTATACCTGAAGTATTTAGGTTGGCTCGTCCAAACTTGGTCAATGTATGCAGCGGTCTTGTTCTACTTTTTAACGCGTATAGATTTCTCAACATAATTTCCACATACTAAGATATTTTTAGCACACCCGCAACTATAACGAGGCTTATTGGTGTTTTTTAAACGAGTTATTTATACGGGCATAAATATAAATGAGGATTTTTTTGGAACGTGGTATTTACGCCTATATAGGCAACTTAATGTACACCGTCGTGTATCTTATTAGTTTGGCCAACCATTATCGAATATTTTTACATCAAGTGTACTACATCCCACCAATGTTTAGTTAATAACGTTATTGTAGCTCCAGTGTACTTATTTCATACTAAAAATAATAATTATAGTTTCATATTAGGTAATACCGCATCATGTCTTCGAGCGATGTTACCGAATTATCTAGCAACAAGATGTTTGGAGGCTTGCAAAAGACCTTCTCGCACGATTCGAAGGAACTGCTCTGCAAAGTGAATTTTTCAGTATTTTTACCGGAAGAAATCGAAAGCAAGAAATTGCCAATTATTTATTGGTTATCCGGCCTTACATGTACTGATTTGAATTTTGTTCAAAAAGCTGGAGCGCAAAAGTAAGTAAGGTACGATTCTGGCTGAGAATAGCTGAATAGAGGTAATGATTTAGTGCGCGTTGCGCGATACAAATGTGTATACGAAGTTGCCTACTCTCAAGAGGTATTAAGGTTGCCAAATTTTCGATGCACCAAAAAACTTACCTTTATACCTACTATGAAAACTTAGGTACTTTGAGATAATATGAATATTTTTTAAATTTTACTTTATTTAATATTTTATCAACTATGTAGCTAGAATATTTAAATCAATTATTTTTTTAGGGCAACCCAAGGTTTTTATCGTGTGATTTTGGTTGCCTATATTTATCCGGCTATTCTCAGCCCAGAATCGTACCGTGAATAGAATTTAAATCGTTTTAAAATAAGCACGATTTCGCTTAACAGTCTTTGCATATGAATTGTTATTTGTAGTATGTTACGCGAATACACTGAGAGTATATGAAGTACACTATGTTCAAGGGGACTAGGGTTGCAAGATTTTGTGTTCGAGTATCTACTTATTTAAATGAATTAATTTTATTCCAGGTATGCGGCTAAATATGGTATTGTACTCGTATGTCCAGACACATCCCCACGGGGCGTTTCTATTCCAGGTGATTCTGACGACTGGGATTTTGGTTTGGGCGCTGGGTTTTATATCGATGCCACTCAAAAGCCTTGGGCGCAACATTACCGGATGTACAGCTACGTCACCAGCGAATTAATTAATGTCATAAACTCTAATTTCAACGTTTTGAAAGCACGGGCATCTATCATGGGACACAGGTAATGTTTTATATCTTTTTAAATGTTTTTATAGTGGTGCAAATAAATAGGTTTTTTTTTTATTTATTTATTTGTAGTATGGGTGGTCATGGTGCATTAATATGTGCTCTAAAAAATCCGGGCCTTTTTAAATCGGTATCAGCATTCTCTCCCATCTGTAATCCGATAAATTGCCCGTGGGGGACGAAAGCGTTTTCGGGTTACTTAGGTGATAAGGAATCGAGCGATTGGAACGCATGGGACGCCACTGAATTAGTTAAAAACTACAACGGACCGCCATTGGAACTTTTTCTCGACCAGGTCATTTTTAAAATATATTTGTTCGAATTTCGGTGGAGTGATGAAACGAAATTTTAGGGTACTGAAGATAATTTTTATAAACAAAAACAGTTGCTGCCAGAGAATCTGATGGAGGCAGCGAGGAATGCTAAAATGCCAACAATCTTAAAAATGAGGCAAGGGTATGACCATAGTTATTTTTATATCGCTAGTTTTATAGAAGAGCACATGGAATATCATGCCAAACATTTGCTATAAATTCAATCGAATGTGTATATGCAAAAATTATGCTCGCCGTTTATTGTCCCAATATATTCATAGACACTTTATTTTACATATCAAATTATATCAAATAAATATGGACCCGATTAAAAATAAATATAAATTAATTTCAACAGTTTTCTTAGAACAGTAAATTTTCATCTGGGTATCATCACGTTTAATATATTTACAATAATTGTATAATAAAAAAAATTGCGCTATTTTTATTCAATTTATTTAATTGCACCGCGCAAATCGTGCCAATATTGTAGAATCGGATCGCGTTTCTGCCAGATGTACTGATTGCCCCACAATGCCCACGTTCTAAAAAAAAAAACATTTCGCATTTATTCGCTTCTTTCGGTGACTCAAAATCGAATCTCTTACACTCCACATAATGCACCCCCTAAATGTGCCGCGTGATCGAATATTTTCCATCGTAGTATGCAACCAGTTGCATCAAGAGCTACTATCACTTTTATCGCCTGAAAAATAATTATTTAATTTAGAAAAAATTGCCTTGTAGGATGTTAAATAATTATATAGAATATCACCCAAAGACTGTAACTAAATAAACATTTATGCGCTAGATACGCATTTCGGTCACAATATTGTCACTTGTGCTACTGAAGATGGTGGATTGACTTTCGAAATGCGCATTTAGTAATTAATTGCTTTAAGTTATGGTATTTAGGTGATATTTCATACAACAATGTATTTTTAAATGTAGAAAAAAATGGGAACTTACTGATCCAGCTGAGAATGTTAGAAATGGTAATAAAATAATTCCTAATTTTGTATCGGGATATTGCATACAGACAAATCCTAAAATTGCCATTATCGCGCCAGACTAAAAATGATATTAATTTTTTTTAAATTTTCGCAAAAACAAAATTATAATTTTACTTACAGCTCCTAAAGATAAACCCGGTTGTTTCGTCACTACTTTATAAATATAACTGGTGAAACTGGATATAACGCCAGCACTTAAATATAGCCCCAAGAATTGTTCTTTTCCTAAAGTCGCTACAGCCCCTAAAGTGTCGATCCGTAATTTATTTATTTCAAAAATATAGAATCGCGTAAATTTTACCTGTACTGAAACTGTGCAGCACATACATATTAGCCATCAAATGGAATATCGAATAATGACTGAACGTGGACAATAGCATAGGCCAACATTTGGCACTACCAGCCGGATTTGAACAGAAATATTTTAACATAAACGGCTGCAATTTGGGCACCCTCCACGCGGCGAATACGAGAATATTTAACGCACAGATCGGCACAAAAACTCGTTCTCCCTGCGATAAGTTGTTCCACCATTTGTTGATTCGATTTCTCAAATTACCCTAAGCCCCAACATGTAATAATTATATATATATATATAACTATATGGTACGATTCTGGCTGAGAATAGCCCGAATAGGGAAAGGAAAATCAATATAGGCAACTAAAACTACACGATAAAAACCTAGGGTTGCCCTAAGAAAGTTTAAACTGATTTAAGTATTCTTCTTACTACACAATTGATAAAATATTAAATTAGGTAGAAATTTAAAAAAATATCCATATGACAAAGCCTTAATAGTAGGTATTAAAGATCTGACTTAGGATCCACAGCTCACCTTCTTCACGCATCGAAAATCTGGCAACCTTAATACCCATTGTGAGTAGGCAACTTAATAAACGCTAGTGTATCGCGGGACATGAACTATATCATTATAGAAATTCTCAGCCAGAATCGTACCCAATTATAATAATCGGTAGTTACAGGTATTAGGCGATTTTGTTGAGGATGAAAAATAAGCGGGAAGTTTGGAAGGACATACCAGGGTTTGATCTACCTGTTTCTGCATGAATCCGTAGGGCTTCTTCAGCATAGTCAGCGCATGCGTTCGGAGGTTCTCGTACTGCCAAATCGCGGCCCCACTAAAGCAAAACCCGCTAAACTGGACAATGACCCTATTATTGTACGCATTGTCCTATAAAATAAAATCGCAACTTACGACGCAAGTGAATCCGAACGGTTTCCAAAGTGCGCCGAAATTAATGTCACCCGGTTTAGGTACTACATTGGCAAATGGAGACGCTACACTATCGAATGTCGGTTTTAAATTTTCAGCATCCTTGATGCGTTTGAAATTTCGGACGGATTTTGGCACTCTATTCACGATAGAGTTTGATTGGAGAAATATATGCCCCCTGTTACTGCAGACATAGCCAAAATTATGCATTTTACAAAGACAAAATGAACGCGTATAATACCTTATTTGTCCTAATTTGACTAATTGGCATAAGGCCATAATTTAACCGATAATTAATCAATAAATAAAAATTGTTATAATTCTCGTTTGTATTTGGTATATGCGGATATATGCCACTGTTTTCATTCGCGGCATGCAATTGATTGACGTTTGACGTATAACAGTGTGTCAAACAATTCTTGGTCGTTTGGGGTTGACCAAAACATTTCAACGGATTTATATGAATTATAAATTCAACAAGAAAAATATCTTCGTAACACGAAGTAGAGTTTCTTTTAAATTTATCGTTTATTTGATTAGAATTAGTAATTGCACAATTTTTTTTATTCTACTGCGCAATTTGAATTCAAATATAATCGCAGCGAACGCTTGACATAAGTTTGACGGCGGACATGTTGCGCAAATTAATTTGGTTGATGAAAGTGGCGGCATAAACCGTGTGTGTGTGTAGTGCTTTTGCTTCTTAAACCGTTTTGTTCCGGAGAATTTGCGATTTCGCTATTATTTAATCGGTTTATAAATGGTAGTTTAGAACATCGGTGGTGTTTCTTTGTCGCCGAAATCGATTGAAACCATGGCGAACCATATATTGGACAAGGAGATTTTCTACCGTCGCTTAAAGAAGCTGCATACGGCATGGCAGAAGACCGAGGAAGAAAACGGCTTCCGCAAGATGGACTGTCTTGTGTTGGCTGTCGGTGTGGACGAAGAAATCGTTTACTGCAAATCCAATGCGCTGCAGCAATGGCTGTTGGGTTACGAACTGCCCGATACCATAATGATACTAACCGAGAAGGCTGTGTACTTTCTGGCTAGTAAAAAGAAAATTGACTTCCTGAAACAAGCAGATCGGAAAGATGATACTAGCGGAATCGCTTTGAAGCTGCTGACGAAAGATAAAAGTGACAAAGATGCGACCAATTTTAAAGTACTTATTCAAGCGATTAAAGATAGTAAGGCCGGTAAGTCTAGGGTAATCTGCACAAGCACAGGCTTCGATTCTGGCTGAGTATAGCCGGATAGGGAAAGGAGTATCAATATAGGCAACTAAAACTACACGATAAAAACCTAGGGTTGCCCTAAAAAAAAATGCAATCGATTTAAATATTCTAGCTACGTAATTGATAAAATATTAAATTAATAAAAATTTAAAAAAATATCCATATATCAAAGTGGGTTTTAAAGACTTGACCTAGAATGCATCGAACATCTGGCAAGTTTAATGCCCCTTGAGAATAGGCAACTTCGCAAACACAACTGTATCGCCGAACATGCACTAAATAATTATACCTATTCAGCCAGAATCGTACCGAACATAATATATTAATTTACAATTATTGCGATATAAATAATATTTTATCTGGATCTTTTGTTTATAGGGAAAACGATGGGTGTTTTTACGAAAGATAACTTCCCAGGGGAATTTATTGACTTATGGCGAGCTGCTTTGAAGAAGGAAGACTTCCAAACTATCGATGTTAGTCCTGCCGTAGCTATGGTTATTGCGCCAAAAGATGATTACGAAATTTTAACTATTAAAAAAGCCTGCTTGGTCAGCGTGGATGTCTTCACCAAATACCTCAAAGATCAAATAATGGAAATTATTGATTCCGATAAAAAGGTATCTAAAAATTGAAATAAAATTCAATTTAACATCGCAATTAAGTATTTGTTTCTATGCTTTTTAATATATACTTTTATATTATGTTGCCTACGTATAAGGGTGCTATATTTTAAGATTTGCGGGTATTACTATACGCCAATTATTTTTTTTGTTAGTTAAAGAGTCCGCAATCCTAAAGATTGGTTGGAAACAGCACGCCATGCCGATCTATCCTGAGCTAATCCCTTCATCTCCCTATAGCTATTCATCTCAACGTCTTCAACTATCTGACTCACATACTCCAATCTAGGCCTACCTACCCCTCTCTTTCCCTCCACTCTACCTTCTATGATCAATTGCATAATCCCCCCATGTCTAAGGATATGCCCTACTAATCTATCTGTCTCTCCTACGCTGTAACACTCTCCAGATACTTCTCTTCTCCCCTACTAACTCTAGTACAGCTTCATTTGTTACTTTATCTTCCCAACCAATCCTCATCATCCTCCTATAACACCACATTTCAAGTGCTTCTAATCTACGCTTCTCTTCCTTTCCTATAGTCCACGCCTCACACCCGTACAGTGCTACACTCCAAACATATACCTTCAGTAATCTTTTTCTAATACCCAAGTCAATATTTGATCTTAAAATCTGTTCTTTTTCTACGAATGCCTTCCTACCCTGTGCTATCCTACACTTTATATCTACCTTGCTTCGATTATCTTTTGTGATTCTACTGCCTAAATAACAAAAATCTGACACTTCTTCGATTCTATTATCTCCTATTGAGATCCTCATTTTTCTACTGCATTCCTTTTTGTCACACCTCATCACTTTAGTTTTACCTATATTTATTTTCATGTTAAAATCCCTAGTCAATACTGCCTGCATACCATTCAATACCCTTTCTAAATTCTTTTCGCTTTCTTCCAATATAGCTATATCGTCGGCGAATCTCAGCATATATATTTTCTCTCCCTGTACATTCACACCTACACTATACTCTTCTTTTACTTTGTTTATTGCATCTTCTATATATAGATTAAATAATAACGGTGAGAGTGTACATCCCTGCCGAACTCCCTTCCTTATTTTTGCTACCTCTTCTTCCCCCTCAATTCTAACTAAGGCAGTTTGGTGTTTATATAAATTAAAAATTATTCTCCTATCCTTATAATCTATACCCGTTTTTTTTTTTTTGTATAGTGACCAAAAATATTGTACGTTGCTCCTTTAAATTGGGCTCAAATTAAACTCTGAACCCGTAGCACTACTCCAAAAAATATTTAAATACTATGGTTATACCGAATTTACCAAATGTATACTGTTATTTTTTGGTCAGAAAAAGAACTTTAGATTTAGTCATTAATTTTAATTTCAGTTCCAATATCATAAGAAACAACATAATTATGATTACATTTTCCCCGTTTTAAAAATATGTAGTCTTACGTTTGGTAAATATTATTTTGCTTACAAATGTTAAAAGAGACTAACAAGAAGTTAATATCTGGTTAACACTTTAAGCTTAAAATAATATGCTGTAGAAATTGGTGAACATTTACTATTTTCGGTATATTTTTGTATGCATATTTTCATTAAATTTGGTAAACAGTTAAACACGAGCCTTTTAATTTAGGTAAAGCATCATAAATTAGCTGAGGGCGTAGATGCGGCAATAAGCGACAAAAAGTACGTAACCGGCGTAGATCTGAAACAGACCGACATGTGTTATCCAGCCATCATTCAGTCTGGAGGCAATTACAATCTCAAGTTTAGTGTATTGAGCGACAGAAATACGCTGCACTTTGGGGCAATTCTTTGCATGATGGGCGTCCGATACAAGTCGTATTGCTCGAATATTGTGCGCACTTTGCTGGTAAATCCGTCCGAAGCTGTTCAGGTGGGATTGATTTAAATTGTCGAACAAGTTGGATAGTCGGAAGGAAATTCTATTGTTTTTTTCAGGTTAATTATAACTTCCTTCTAAATCTAGAAGAAGAGATTTTGAAGGTACTTTATACGGGCGCAAAACTAAGCGACGTTTATGACGTCGGCCGAAAGTACGTTCAAAAAGAGAAGCCGGAATTACTCGAAAATCTCACGAAGAGCTTCGGATTTGTTACTGGAATCGAATTTAAGGAAAATTCTATGACCATCGGGCCTAAAACGAACATTATCGTTAAGAAAAGTAAAAAAAAAAAACTCTAATATAATTAATTATTGAAAGTTCATAATATAAGGTATTGTATAGGAGAATGTATGATTGTATAAATAGTACTTCCTTATAATGTTGAATAATTGATTTATATTCTCAGCGTGTTTAGTTAAATTAATTTAACATCTTCGGGAGAAGATGTTGCACATTTTTTAACGTTTTTGTCCATATATTTCTTTATTTAACTACTTTAATTACATACTTATGATTTTAATAACTATGATGTATATATATTTTTGTTGATAAGAACCATTTAACAAAGAGAAGTACTGTGAACGACTTAATCTATTATGCAAAATTTGATATCTTACGTTTGCTGACAATTTTCTCGTGAAGATGTTAATTTAATTTAATGAAACATGTAGAGAATATAAATCAATTATTCAACATTAGTATAAGGTAGTTTATACAACCATACATTCTCTAATATAATTGATGTTTTACGAAATAAAATATCATTTTTATTAGGTATGGTGTTCAATTTAAGTATTGGACTTAGTAATTTAGAAAACAAAGATGCCAGTGATAGAGAAGGAAAAGTGTACGCGTTATTTATTGGAGATACCGCGATTGTAAATGACGCTGGCACTCCGGCGAGCGTTCTCACAGTTAGTAAAAAGAAAATGAAAAACATCGGTATATTTCTAAAGGATGAATCGGATGAAGAGGAAGATAGCGACGAAGAAAAGGAAAATGAACCAAAAACCGAAATATTGGGTAAAGTTTCGCTGCTTTCGTTTATATTTACCTGGATTTTTTTCGCATGTTACGCTGTAATAATAATTTTTAGGCCGTGGCAAGCGAACGGCTGTAATTGAATCTAAGCTGCGTTCAGAGCCTGGGTCGGAAGATAAACGCAAAGAGCATCAGAAAGAATTAGCCTCGCAATTGAACGCCAAGGCCAAAGAGCGCCTTGCGAAACAATCTAGCTCGAAAGATGTGGAGAAGGTTCGAAAAAATACGTGCAGCTACAAAAGTGCTGGCCAAATGCCTCGAGTGTCCGAGGTACCTTTAATAACTCGTTAAAAAAATTGTTTTTATTTGGGTTTGAAGGAAAATAACTTAGTTAGAGCAACTTTGTTAATATAACACTTGGTTTAATTGAGAATAACTTAATATAGCAATTTAGTTATATGAAAGAAAATAACTTAGTTATATCAAGTTTTTATTTATTACACATTATTTGTAGGTGAAGGAATTGAAGCTATACGTTGATCAAAAATACGAAACCGTAATATTGCCTATTTACGGTATTCCTGTACCGTTCCATATATCCACTATAAAGAATATTTCACAATCGGTAGAGGGCGATTACACATACTTACGTATCAACTTCTTCCATCCTGGATCCACTATGGGAAAGGACCAAAGTGGTACCTACCAAAATCCGGACTCTACCTTTGTTAAAGAAGTCACCTACAGGTACAGCGATCATTTTAAAATATTACAGCCACATTTTTTTAATGGCTTGTGTTTAACTGCTCACCAAATTTAATGTAAATATGCATCCAAAAAAATACACCGTATTTGGGCAGTATTGTCGCGTAAATTTAGTTTTATAAAATTGGTGAACATTTACTAAATTCGGTATAACCATAGTATTTAAAATATAGGCATTAGTAAAACAATAGGAACCGTTATTATTTTAGTGACGCAAATTTAGTTTTTCGATCTATCATCATTTGCTATCTCACAAGTATTTTTGATAAACATTATTTTTTGGGGGAGTACAGTGCTAGGGGTTCAGAGTTTAATTTTGTAAACATTTAATTTGATCCCTTTTTTAATTGAAATATGTCTTTAAACGGCATTTTAATAATCGTTCTTGAAACAAAATTAACAAATATTAAATTGCGCGTTTTTTTTTTTTGTACGATTATTTTTTTGCAAAGATCAACGAATACCAAAGAGCCTGGTGAAATATCTCCGCCTTCGTCGAATCTGAACACAGCGTTCCGCCTGATCAAGGAGGTTCAGCGTAAATTTAAAACCCGCGAGGCTGAGGAACGCGAAAAAGAGGATCTGGTCAAGCAAGATACTCTCGTGCTCTCCCAGAATAAGGGCAATCCCAAGCTGAAGGACCTTTACATTCGGCCAAATATCGTGAGCAAACGAATGACGGGCAGTTTAGAAGCGCACACGAACGGTTTTAGATACACATCTGTTCGAGGAGATAAGGTAAATTTGGGAAGAGAAATGTAAAAATACAATTTTAAATAAATTTTTGAGGTAAATTAGTTTGTATTATTAATAAAATTGATAAAAACGATTTATTTTCATTGTAGGTGGATATCTTGTATAATAACATTAAAAATGCCTTCTTCCAACCATGCGATGGCGAGATGATAATCTTGTTACATTTCCATCTACGTCACGCGATTCTGTTTGGCAAGAAGAAACATGTGGATGTGCAGTTCTATACGGAAGTGGGTGAAATCACCACGGACTTGGGAAAGCATCAACATATGCACGATCGTGATGATCTGGCGGCGGAACAAAGTGAACGTGAACTGAGACATAAACTGAAAACGGCATTCAAAAGCTTCTGCGAGAAGGTGAGTTAAGACATTCCTTGGAAGGTAATAATAATAATAATGCTTGTCTTTATTTCCATACAAAATACATATATTACAAAGTAAGTTATATTAGTTACTTATAAGTAAGTCTTACAGCATTGGAGGTCCAAATAACAGGACTGCAGACTTTGAAGCATTTATGTTTAAGCAGTGCGAATCAGAGGTTGCTACAATTCGGTTTTTATTATTGAATTTGCTAATTTTACCGCGTTCTGCCCAATTCTATAATATATTTGCGTGTCATCAGCATACTGCTGGATACTGTACTGAGATAAACTTTCAGGCATATATAGAGAACAATAGCGGCCGTAGGACTGATCCTTGAGGGACGCCTTGGTTAACTCTTATTGACTTTGAAGTAACTCACTTATCATGTAGCAATGTTACCCGTAGGTGGAGTCGATGACGAAACAGGAAATCGAGTTCGATACACCATTCCGCGAGCTCGGCTTCCCCGGTGCCCCATTCCGCTCAACCGTTCTTCTTCAGCCCACTTCCGGTTGTCTGGTCAATCTCACCGAATGGCCGCCATTCGTCATCACGCTGGAAGATGTGGAGCTGCTCCACTTTGAGCGTGTTCAGTTCCAGCTGAAGAATTTCGATATGGTCTTCGTGTTCAAGGATTATAGTCGACGCACCGTCATGGTGAACGCCATTCCAATGAACATGCTGGACCATGTCAAGGAATGGCTCAATTCGTGCGATATCCGGTGAGAATAGAGATTTTACGATTGTAAAGTACGTTGACTTAATCGTATATTGTTTTGTTTCTTATAGGTATTCGGAGGGTGTGCAATCTCTAAACTGGGCGAAGATCATGAAGACGATCACGGACGATCCGGAAGGATTCTTCGAGAGCGGCGGCTGGACGTTCCTCGATCCGGAATCGGATGATGAGAATGGCCCGGCTATTGTAGGCAGTGACGACGAAACGGAAGGTGAGGATGAAACGTTCGAGCCAACAGACGTTGAGACCGAAGAAGAAGATTACACCGACGAGGATTCGGAGTATAGTGAGGGTGACACCGAGAGCGAATTAGATGATGAAGAAAGCCTCGGTGAGTGTATAAAAAAAAAAATTGCTTCGTCTGTATTAATTCGTTTGCTTTGTTTGTTAATGTTCATAGTTCATAGAAAGATAGATAATAACTTTATTTTTCATATATATCAGTATATACAACTTGTATATATGATATAAAAAAAAACAGGCGTCAAAAGGGAAAAAAAAGGTGGTTATTGTAATAATTAAAAAAATACAATGTGTTATGTTCTTTACAAACGTTGATTTACTTAATTTGCTTATATAAATTACATAATATATAATGTGGTATAAAAATGTTTTACAATTATAGTGTTCATATAAATTTACAATCAAAATATTCTGCAAGACTATAGAAGGCTTCAGTGACTTCAGGATTTTCTGCAGTCGTGTGAATCTGTTAGTTGACTTCAATGCTTGAAGATGGTGGTTATATACTTTTATTGCAACATAGTTACTTCCTTCCTGTGTTGTATACGTGTTTGAATGTGTAGGAAGCGACGAGGAGTCTGGTAAAGATTGGTCCGATTTGGAGCGAGAGGCGGCGGAAGAAGACCGCGAACACGGGGACTATCGCGCCGTTGATTACGACGATAAGCGAACATCCAAAAATCGCGACAAATACTCCTCGCGCGACAAACACAGGTCCCCCGAAAAACGACGCAGTGGCAGCAGCAAACACTCGTCCAAGTATATAACCTTCGCGTCGATCCATTGATTGGTCTCTCTATATAACAATGTATTTTGTTTGCAGGGACAAAGGTCGCCATAGCTCCAGTCCCAATAAACATTCGTCCAGCAAACATAGCAGCAGTCGCGACAAGGACAGGCACAGGAGCAGTTCGCGGCACAGCAGCGGCGGTGCGAGCAAACACCATTCCTCACCCAACAAGGGCGACAAGAAGCGCAGCCGAGACGACAGCGGCGATAGAAGGAGTTCCAAAAAGTCGCGTAAGTGAACCAACGTCACGAGGTATTCAAACAGACGGTTCATGTTTTTCTCTTTTTCTAGTATTGAAACACAGTACTGTGCGATTTTTATGTTTATTTTAGCAGTCATCGTGTGTTTGACTCATAGATATCTGGATTTATTTACAATTTTTTTTTTTATCGTTTTGTACAAACTTAAAAAATACATACCAAATTTGGTAGTTATATTCAAAGCGACGCGACAAATTGAAACAATAATCTCGATCCATGCATAACAAATCTAACCGTCATTTTACCGATGTTTGACAATTTAATTGAAAATAATATATTCAAATACGGTTCGTTTTCAGATATCTATGCCGTTAATGTTTATATATTTGAGCCTATTAGCAGGCAATATAAGAAGTAATATACTATGATATATATATATATATATGTGTACATACACACATATATATATATATCCATTATCGTCAGCAACTTACAGTCGTACGCTTGCGTAAGCAGTACGTTTGAGTAATTCTATTTTTTATAAATACCGTTTAAGTTTAGTCGCTCTTCACAAAAAAAAATTTTTGGTGACTTTGTGATCCAAAATACTTGCAATAAATACAAGTTGGTCACTTAGCGCGGGCCTTATATAATATCATTTAAACATATTTCCGCTTCGATAATATGTTGCGTTAAGCCGTTCGGAAATTGTAGTTTATTCAAAGGTGCATTTATTTTTAACGGTTTAGTGCAGCTTTGAGTAATTAATAATATTCACATACACATTTCATCTTTTCATTGGAGTATAAGTTACTAATATTTGTATTAATGCAAGCATAAATAAACTTACGTATTTTTATTTTGTACTCGGATCTATTATTTTTTTGTAATCGTGTACGTGGTAAAAGTAGAGAAATCATTTTAATTAATTTATTGAAACTTCACATACTACAAAGTAACAACAATCTGCCAAAATTATCATTTATTAGTTAAAACAGGCTTCTTTTTGTTTCTGTTCCTATTCTTCACGTTCGACACTTGATAAAAATTGCTGCCGACAGTTTTCCTTTTCATCTTACGTTCTAAAGCCCGTTTCTGTCTACTCGTGAGTGTTTTCTGGCCCTGGCTTTTCGGATTTGTCTTACTTGGCCTAACATCACTATCTAAGGCCTCTTCCGCGAAGGTACCATTCGACGTTTTCACTCCGCTATATGTCGAGCGGCTACCTTCGCCGTGATCTATCTCCATATCAGAATAGAAACTAATCTCTGATGAGTCTGAATCAGAATCATCTTTTTTCTTCGACTCTTCATCCGATTCTGTGAAAAAATGTACTTTATTGTAATTTGTCTGTGTATGAATGAAGATTAAGATAAGACTAGTTTTAAACAGTAAAAGTGTAGTTTCTTACTTATATCGCTTTCTGTAATTGTTTCTGCTATTAACGAGGCCGATTCATCAACTTCACTATTAGCCCGATCGAGATTTTTTATAGGCTCTAATTTTTTGATATCTTCTCCTTCATATTGTAAAGTAACCTACGATTAAACATTATCCAAATCAGATTCCATCATCACTCGCATCACACCATACTTCCTTACCCTGATTTTATTCAAATCCTGGACAACACTGGGTTGTTCCTGATGTTGATTCGCACATTCCTCACTGGCGGGTGTATCTTCACTAGCGACTGTTGCACTGAGCGGTGTTTCATAGCCGGGCGGAGAGACGTAGAACGGCAGTTTGCCACGTTGCCAGTCGTTCAAGACCATTTTGGCGGCCGCCACAATATTCGGCTCACCGCGGCGCAATAACTTACCAGTTCTGGTTGCCAAACGTTCGAGGAAGTCCACGTGGTCCGACCAATCGGACACTTTGTACATGCGCTGCATATACTCGCGTCGAACGCGTGTTAGAACCGTCTCGATGTAATCCTCCGGATTTGCCACTAATTCTACGCGAACGACACCTATAATACGTCCCATTATTTATTTTTGTATTGAACGCAAACGAGGCATTCATATTGATTACCTACACGATAAGATTTATATTTACAAAATATTTAGCATTTTATATTCGGTTGGATTCTAACTAATTACATTAGGCAAACGAGTTTAGGACAGAATACTTTTTATTATATTAAATTAACTTTTTAATTGTCAGACATTATAATGAAACATAGCGATCTATTTTGCATATTCTATAGCTATAGGCTAATTTTATGGCTATTTCAGACTTGAAATTTTTGCACGTTCGTAATAAGAAGCCTAACATTTTGTGTGCATATGATAGTACAGGGTAGGAAGGCATTCGTAGAAAAGGAACAGATTTTAAGATCAAATATTGACTTGGGTATTAGAAAAAGATTACTGAAGGTATATGTTTGGAGTGTAGCACTGTACGGGTGTGAGGCGTGGACTATATGAAAGGAAGAGAAGCGTAGATTACAAGCATTCGAAATGTGGTGTTATAGGAGGATGATGAGGATTGGTTGGGAAGATAAAGTAACAAATGAAGCTGTACTAGAGTTAGTAGGGGAGAAGAGAAGTATCTGGAGAGTGTTACAGCGTAGGAGAGACAGATTAGTAGGGCATATTCTTAGGCATGGGGGGATTATGCAATTGATCATAGAAGGTAGAGTGGAGGGAAAGAGAGGGGTAGGTAGGCCTAGATTGGAGTATGTGAGTCAGATAGTTGAAGACGTTGAGATGAATAGCTATAGGGAGATGAAGGGATTAGCTCAGGATAGATCGGCATGGCGTGCTGTTTCCAACCAATCTTTAGGATTGCGGACTCTTTAACTAATGTTCGCAGAGTTTATTCGTCTGGTACCTTTGAGTACTTTTTCGGTATCGGTTTCTGCGCTTGGGTACACAACGCCCGGACAATCGATCAAATAAATTCTCTTCATCAATGTAATATATTGCCACACTTTGGTCTCACCGGCAATTGGAGCGACTTTGCAAACTTTCTTCGATCTTAACGTATTGATCACCGAAGATTTGCCCACGTTCGGATAACCGATAAAGCCCACTGATATTTGTTTCTTGTCCAAATGCAATCTACCTAAAAAAAAAAAAAAATGCAACAGCAATGGTCACATTATTGAGTTATCGAGAGAAACTAATTCTACTCACCAAATTGTCTGAGCAAATTAATCAAAGATCCTTTGCCGAAGGGATGTGTCATGCTCGCATGAAAAGCGACTGTTGGATAATCTTTGCTCAGTATACTTAGCCATCGCTGCGTTACCCATGTGGGTACCAAATCCACTTTATTTAGAATAAAAATTAAGTGCTTGTGAGGTTGTTCCTTCCTCAGATACTTTTCCAGATGGGCTGAACGCGTGCCTGAAACGAGCGTTCGAATTAAGCTTGACGTTCATTTGGGTGAATCATTTTGTTATTCAGTATCCACCTATGTGATTAATACACGATTGATTATTCATTATTCGCATATACATTAATCGTTCGATACATGGATAACAATTAACTTAAAGAATATCATAATTTGGAAATAAATTTTGCAACGATCCAGCTTTAAATGACAGTAATTTCGAACAATATTTGCACATAACTTTGAATAAGCCAGTATCTTTAAAAACACGTCCAAGTTTGGCTAGTTCGTTTCGACATTTTGTAGTAATAATTTCGCTACAAAGCAAATATTTTATTTTTTAACTCCGTTGTAAAATAGAATATCTAACGGCATACAAACTAATATTAATATTAGTTATTTATTAAGAACGTTAAATTACATTTAAAACATTTATTGAGTATGTGCATGCTAGACTAAATGATACCGTTAGATTAAATATTTTTATATTCGCAGAAAAGTGTTAATGCCGCCGATTGTTTTACTATTATCTTATGCTTGAATATCAGCGAAGCAATTCGCAATATACAATTTTCAGTACTGAATATAAGCCATATAGCGAATAATTCGTTTGATAATATATATTAATGCAAAATATATAATTGGGCATAGGGAATACTGAATACGGATCGTTCACTTTGATGAATAGTTCAAATTGAACAATTCATAGGTGAATTACCAAAGCCTAGTTTGAATAAACAAGAACAAATACTGTTACTAAAATCTACCCAGAGGATCTCTGCAATCTAAAATCTGAAGTAAAACGTCGGAACTATCCACAACTTTGTACAATTCATTCCATATACGTTTCGATTGTCCAGCGCCCATAACCCAATCTCTCGGTAAATCCCGAATGCCTGTGTTTAAAATAGATTTATTTGTCGTAACTAAAAATAACTGGTCTTCGTCAACGTTACCCCCATTGTCCCGAACAATATTCGTATCCTTTTCATTCAAATATTCGGCGTGGCTCCTTTCAATTTGCGTGGTCAGCTCAGATAGGCCGGTAGCCTTAATATTGGGCCGTTTCCTGCGTTTTTTCGGTCCAAATACACTGTGGAAACTTTCCGTATCTAGCAGATGTACTCTAGCGTGTTTCGCACGTTCGTTTAGGAGCGTTATTGGCAATGTGGTTGGTTTTAGAACAACTTTGTACGGATCTTTCAAAGCGCTGCCCAATTCAGTTTGAAATTTTTGCAGAGCATTTTGTGATATTACTCTACTGTTGCCGAACCATTTCTGATTTGGTTCCACTCGAGCTCGACTTCCCGATGGCAATTTTCCCTTAATAGTGATTATTTTATATAAAAAATATTGCGATAATTGGTACGATTCTGACTGAGAATAGTGGCGATAGGGAAAGGAAAATATAGGCAACTAAAAGTACACGACAAAAACTTAGGATTGTCCTAAAAAAAATTGCGATTGATTCGAATATTCTAGCTAAATAATTGATCAAATAATATGTTAAATAAAATTTTAAAAGTATCTGTACGTGAAAATAAGTGCATCAAAAATTTAGCAACCCTAATGCTCCTTGCGAGTAGGCTACTTCATAAACACAACTGTATTGCGGAACATGTACTAAAAAATGATCCCTATTCAGCTATTCTCAGCCAGAATCGTACCCGATAATTCAATTCTATATAAACATACTTGAAATGGTGCTGGTGTAAGGATTTTGCCAGTTTTGTCACGTTTGGCTTTGAAATTTCTGTACATTTGCAAACGTTTGATAGTTGATTTTGTTCGTATTTTGCCGACTCCTTTCAGACCCTCGGCGGATCTGTCCGGATTCATGGAATGCTGCGATTTATTTATAGTTTGCCTGCGGGGAGCCCCCGAAGTCGATCGTACTTTCGGCATTTTTATAACAAGTTAAAATTCAATTAAATACAATATGTTTTAAACACGTGCTTTATGTGTAAACAAAGTGAGGGAATACCGTGAACTTTTTTAATATTAGGTATAACCTCAAACCGCCATCGACAGGGGAATACCAATAAAGTTATTTTTACAGTTTTAATTAGAAAAAAATATGATTCTTGCAAAAATGGGATGCTTTAAATATATCCTGAGAGCACGAGAACGTTAAAAAATGTCTGTTTTCCATGCAAGTAATCGATATAGGATGTTTACAATTATATGCCATTGATAAATTACTATAGACAGACAAAATAGTTATATGAAATATAAAATTAAATAGCTATAGTATATAAACTGAGTATCAATTTTAAGCGGTTGTTTTACAACTAGCGACCTCTATCGCTGTCCTTACTCATGTAGTGAGTTCTGGAATAAAGCGGAAAACAAGACAGTTAAAAGCAACCAAAATCTGCCCAATACCAGATTAAAATATTAATATATAGCGACTTGCTGACGAACTAGAAGTAAGACAACAATATTGACATAAATTAATACGTATCGGTGGGATCTGTTCATAAAGTTAATCTTTACATTGCGAGGAAAGGCATTGCCTTGTTAAAGTATAGCATCAGATGCTTACGAATAGCGAATATAAATATCTATATAAATTGTTTTAACTTTACCGCTCAAGAACCGAATCAATATGCGCAGGCAATATAGTTCCAGTTTCCAAAAAACATTTGATAGAGCAATGTATCGTCTCAAAAGATTCGGATTATTAATAAAAATCTCATAAAACTTTTAGTACGAATTTGTTCAATATTATTTCGCATTTTATAGTTTTTATGTTTAACTAGTTGCAGATTTAGAATCCTCAGATCGTTTCCCACTAGAAAATTTGAAATTAGAAAATTGAAACTCAGCATAAAAGTATTTCTAAATGCTGACATTGAAAATCTGTAATTTTTTAAATTGAATAGCGCGGGTTTATTTGAACACGTGATAGTTAACACTGACCAAGGAGGTATCGCCATCTACAACTAATTCTAGTATTAGATGTGTGCGACAATGACGACGAACGTGCACACAGATTACACACTCTTTATTCTCGACGAACGCGGCGAGGAATTCAAGTCTAACTACACGGTTACGTGAATACAATCACATCTCTGCACATGCTATTTTATATGGGCAGTTTCAATGGCACCTTGAACGGTAAGTTGAAGCGACGAATAGTAACTCTAAAAATTTGTTTGCGTTGGTTGAAGCGAGACTTCTTCCATTTTCGCCCAACGTTCTCGCTCTAGTCGGTCTTGCGCGTGCCACTATCTTATCAAGACAACACAAGCAGCAACTCTCTCGAGTATTCGTTACCTATACATGTGTTTAATAGAATCAAAGATATAACATTGAAGGCCCGCTTTTTTCATATTGATATAAAGTACCAGTAAACATCAAGTAACAAACGGAGCATTAAATTTACGTGGAGATGAAATGATTCTCCGGTTTTAACATAATATTTTCCATGTCAAGTAGTTAATCGGTGGTATGCGCTATCTTTTCTATGAGCTAGTACAACTGCTGTGGAGTTTCGGGCGTTGTCGTATCGAACAAAGAGAGAATTATTGCGTAGGTAATGTAAAGAAGAAGGACCTAACAACAACAAATACATGTGCGAATATCGAGGATAATTCTGTATCCGATCATAGACTTGCCGCTCGAAACCAGTTGTAAATAAACCAATATATTGTGTAGTACCAAGTGATATTAAACGAAGAAATCTGTACCCTATTCATTATTAAATTCTAAATTTTAGTACTGATTTTGCAAGTAGTACAAGCTGATGAATGTAAGTTCAATGTAGTTTAACTTCTTCCATTTTTGCGCCACGTTCTTGCTCTAGTCGGTCTTGCGAATGCCACTATCTGGTCCTTGTTATCGAGACAACACCTGCAGCAACTCTCTCGAGTATTCGTTATCTATACATGTGATTAGTAGAATCAAAGCAATAACATTTAATTTAAAAATATAAGAATTTAAGTAAAATATAATTTCAGCAGAATTTATGCAAACATTAGTAAACGTTAATGGCACCCAACCCATATTGAACAGTAATCATATAAAGGAATGATGACGCACAAATCCAGCCCTATAACTCCCAGAAATTTCCACTTATAAATCTTTCACAGAAAATAAGGAAAAAGCTAGAAGATGGAAGGAGTATCTTGAAGATTTATATAAAGGTAGGCAGGACATGGAGGAGCTAGAAAATGTGGAACAGATAGATGAGGATGACTTAGGTCCTAGCATACTTAGGTCAGAGTTTCATAGAGCATTAAATGATTTACGGAATAACAAAGCAGCGGGGATTGATATGATACCAGCCGAATTAATAAAACACGCAGGGGAAAAAATGCAGGAGCGATTATACAGGCTAGTTTGTAAAATATATGAGAAGGGAGAAGTACCACAGGATTTTCAGCGTAGTAGAATAGTAACAATGCCGAAGAAAATAGGAGCTAATTTGTGTGAGAACTATAGGTCCATTAGCCTACTATCACATGCATCGAAGATATTGTTAAAGATTATTTATAGGAGATTAGAAAATAAAGTAGAGGAAAGGCTAGGAGAAGATCAGTTTGGTTTTAGGAAAAACAGAGGGACGAGAGAGGCGATTCTAGCACTAAGAACGGTAGTAGAAAAAAGAAAGAGGGTAGGAAAGGTAACTTGCATAGCTTTTGTAGATTTAGAAAAGGCATTTGATAATGTAGATTGGGACATAATGTTTAGAATTTTAAAAGAAACGGGTATAGATTATAAGGATAGGAGAATAATTTTTAATTTATATAAACACCAAACTGCCTTAGTTAGAATTGAGGGGGAAGAAGAGGTAGCAAAAATAGGGAAGGGAGTTCGGCAGGGATGTACACTTTCACCGTTATTATTTAATCTATATATAGAAGATGCAATAAACAAAGTAAAAGAAGAGTATAGTGTAGGTGTGAATGTACAGGGAAAGAAAATATATATGCTAAGATTCGCCGACGATATAGCTATATTGGAAGAAAGCGAAAAGAATTTAGAAAGGGTATTGAATGGTATGCAGGCAGTATTGACTAGGGATTTTAACATGAAAATAAATATAGGTAAAACTAAAGTGATGAGGTGTGACAAAAAGGAATGCAGTAGAAAAATGAGGATCACAATAGGAGATAATAGAATCGAAGAAGTGTCAGATTTTTGTTATTTAGGCAGTAGAATCACAAAAGATAATCGAAGCAAGGTAGATATAAAGTGTAGGATAGCACAGGGTAGGAAGACATTCGTAGAAAAAGAACAGATTTTAAGATCAAATATTGACTTGGGTATTAGAAAAAGATTACTGAAGGTATATGTTTGGAGTGTAGCACTGTACGGGTGTGAGGTGTGGACTATAGGAAAGGAAGAGAAGCGTAGATTAGAAGCACTTGAAATGTGGTGTTATAGGAGGATGATGAGGATTGGTTGGGAAGATAAAGTAACAAATGAAGCTGTACTAGAGTTAGTAGGGGAGAAGAGAAGTATCTGGAGAGTGTTACAGCGTAGGAGAGACAGATTAGTAGGGCATATCCTTAGGCATGGGGGGATTATGCAATTGATCATAGAAGGTAGAGTGGAGGGAAAGAGAGGGGTAGGTAGGCCTAGATTGGAGTATGTGAGTCAGATAGTTAAAGACGTTGAGATGAATAGCTATAGGGAGATGAAGGGATTAGCTCAGGATAGATCGGCATGGCGTGCTGTTTCCAACCAATCTTTAGGATTGCGGACTCTTTAACTAACTAAATCTTTATATAAAGTACCATTCGATTGACTTTGAACTTTTTTAAATTTTAGTTTTGTATTGACCATTTATTTAATATAAATACAAACACTAATCTAATCAATATAATAAAGTGCTGGTAAAGAAATAAAAGTTTCGAAAAGATAAATACAAAAAATATATAATACAACACTTGCATTAATAGAAATTATTAAAGAATAAATAGTTGTAATTTTAGACAACGAAATAATATATTTCAAAATAACTATGGGTAGATTGAAAAATCAATTTAACTCACAGCCTGTAAGAAAACTGAAGAGATCTCAATTTTTTTATAATTATTTAAAACTTTTTAAAGCATAAACACTTCAGTTTACATGTTATACTTGGCATGGATACTTGGATTGTACATGCATGTATAAAAATAGCAATGACATTTTTTAAACGATTCTTTGTCAAACGAATTTGTTATTTTTAATTTTTCGGAACGTAACTTACGGCACATAATCCCGTTTCACTGTTCATCTCCATCGACACCTCTGCTCTTTTTTGATAATTTTGATGAAAATCGACAGGTACCCAACAGATTTTTGCTTATTTTATTTTATATAAAATTTTATTGGGATAAAATTAATAACACAAATAAGTAAAAGTGACCATACGTCCCGCATTTCCATGCTTACTACAAAAGTTTACCATTTATTCGTATAAAAAAAATTCTGCGGAACGGCTCGACAGATTTCAATGATTTTGGTGTTATATTAAAGCGATTATGTCTATTTTTGCCCAATTTGTTCAAAATTTAAGTGTATTTGCTAAATTGGTCGGAAATTGAAAATTAAGAATGACTAATTTTCCTCTACATTCATATAGACTTGTATATTATAATCAAAGGCATAGCGGCCATTTGTCATGTACAATCGAGTCAAAGAAATAGTCAATAATTGTGGCTTAAAGTGTCTGACTTAAAATTATTCTAGGCGAGACCTGGCGATGCTATATATATATATATAATTATTTTTTACATACATTTCTTATATTTAAATTTTTTTAATATTTAATTTTGATTTTTGTCAAATATTTTATAGCAAATTATGTTGGATTTATGAATTACAAAATAAATACACAATAACGTCCTCAAACAATCGGTCAATAATTGTATTTTCTTTTTTTAGTTTTTAAACTTTACATTTATGTCGGATTTGCCATATTCTTGGCAGTAGGTGTACTACTGTATAGATAAAATTCGGATAATAAGAACGCGTTTGTCGATAACGAATACTCGACTAGAGCGAGAACTTTCTCAGAAAACGGCGAAAGTCTCGCTTCAACCAACGCAATCAACTTTTTCGAGTTTATATTCTTCACTTCAACTTATCGTTCAGGGTGCCATTGAAACTGCCCATATAAAATAGCATGTGCAAAGATGGGATTGCATTCACGTAACCATGTAGTTAGAGTTGAATTTCTCGCCGCGTTCGTCGAGAATAAATAGTGTGTAATCTGTGTGTGTGTTTATGGTCGTTGTCGCACACACATCTAATATTAAAATATGTAGATGGCGATACCAACACGATCAGCAACTGTAAATTAATACGCGATGTTAATTGCGTGTTCAATTTCAAAGCCAGCATTTAGAAACATTTTTATATAGACTTGTCTGTGCTAAGATTATAAATTTTTATTAAACGTGAAAAAATGATTGAATGGGACATTTTCTAATGGGAAATGACCCGTGGATTCTAAATGTGCAACTTGTTGAATATAAAAACAATAAAATGTGAAATAATATTGAACAAATTCGTGGCAAAAGTTGCATTATTAATAATCCGAATCGTGCGAGGAAAATTCTGTCGAAATTTTTTTTTTATTTCGGAAGAGCTTGCACTTTCTTACGATTTTTTCAACTTTTTCCGATTGAACCGGAAATCAGTAAAATATAGTTTTAAGACGATTTATAGCCATTTTGCATTGTTTTGGGCAGCATTTGTTAAACTTTGACGAAAATCGCCGAAAAAATCGGAATATTTCAAATTTCAAATACAAGACTTTTTCACTTTTTTCGACGATAATTTCAACTTTTTCCGTTTGAACCGGAAATCAGTAAAATATAGTTTTAAGACGATTTATAGTCATTTTACATTGTTTTGGAAACTTGTTAAATTTTGACAAAAATCGGCAAAAAATTGATATTTTCAGAAGGGTCGAAGAATCCAACTCTTTGCATTTTTCGACGATTTTTTCAATTTTTACCGATTGAAGCGAAAACCACTAAAATTTGTTTCTAGGACGATTTATAGTCATTTTACGTTGTTTTAGAAACTTTTAAAATTTTGACAAAAATCGGCAAAAAATTTATACTTTCAGAAGGGTCAAAGAATCCGACTCTTTGCATTTTTCGACGATTTTTTCAACTTTTACCGATTGAAGCGAAAACCACTAAAATTTGTTTCTAGGACGATTTATAGTCATTTTACGTTGTCTTAGAAACATATAAAATTTTGACAAAAAACGGCAAAAAATTGATATTTTTAGAAGGGTCAAAGAATCCGACTCTTTGCATTTTTCGACGATTTTTTCAACTTTTACCGATTGAAGCGAAAACCACTAAAATTTGTTTCTAGGACGATTTATAGTCATTTTACGTTGTCTTAGAAACATATAAAATTTTGACAAAAAACGGCAAAAAATTGATATTTTTAGAAGGGTCAAAGAATCCGACTCTTTGCATTTTTCGACGATTTTTTCAACTTTTACCGATTGAAGCGAAAACCACTAAAATTTGTTTCTAGGACGATTTATAGTCATTTTACGTTGTCTTAGAAACTTTTTAAATTTTGACAAAAATCGGCAAAAATTGATACTTTCAGAAGGGTCAAAGAATCCGACTCTTTGCATTTTCCGACGATTTTTTCAACTTTTACCGATTGAAGCGAAAACCACTAAAATTTGTTTCTAGGACGATTTATAGTCATTTTACGTTGTCTTAGAAACTTATAAAATTTTGACAAAAATCGGCAAAAAATTTATACTTTCAGAAGGGTCAAAGAATCCGACTCTTTGCATTTTTCGACGATTTTTTCAACTTTTACCGATTGAAGCGAAAACCACTAAAATTTGTTTCTAGGACGATTTATAGTCATTTTACGTTGTTTTAGAAACTTTTTAAATTTTGACAAAAATCGGCAAAAATTGATACTTTCAGAAGGGTCAAAGAATCCGACTCTTTGCATTTTTCGACGATTTTTTCAACTTTTACCGATTGAAGCGAAAACCACTAAAATTTGTTTCTAGGACGATTTATAGTCATTTTACGTTGTCTTAGAAACTTATAAAATTTTGACAAAAATCGGCAAAAAATTGATATTTTTAGAAGGGTCAAAGAATCCGACTCTTTGCATTTTTCGACGATTTTTTCAACTTTTACCGATTGAAGCGAAAACCACTAAAATTTGTTTCTAGGACGATTTATAGTCATTTTACGTTGTCTTAGAAACATAAAATTTTGACAAAAAACGGCAAAAAATTGATATTTTTAGAAGGGTCAAAGAATCCGACTCTTTGCATTTTTCGACGATTTTTTCAACTTTTACCGATTGAAGCGAAAACCACTAAAATTTGTTTCTAGGACGATTTATAGTCATTTTACGTTGTCTTAGAAACTTATAAAATTTTGACAAAAATCGGCAAAAAATTGATATTTTTAGAAGGGTCAAAGAATCCGACTCTTTGCATTTTTCGACGATTTTTTCAACTTTTACCGATTGAAGCGAAAACCACTAAAATTTGTTTCTAGGACGATTTATAGTCATTTTACGTTGTCTTAGAAACATAAAATTTTGACAAAAAACGGCAAAAAATTGATATTTTTAGAAGGGTCAAAGAATCCGACTCTTTGCATTTTTCGACGATTTTTTCAACTTTTACCGATTGAAGCGAAAACCACTAAAATTTGTTTCTAGGACGATTTATAGTCATTTTACGTTGTCTTAGAAACTTATAAAATTTTGACAAAAATCGGCAAAAAATTGATATTTTTAGAAGGGTCAAAGAATCCGACTCTTTGCATTTTTCGACGATTTTTTCAACTTTTACCGATTGAAGCGAAAACCACTAAAATTTGTTTCTAGGACGATTTATAGTCATTTTACGTTGTCTTAGAAACTTATAAAATTTTGACAAAAATCGGCAAAAAATTGATATTTTTAGAAGGGTCAAAGAATCCGACTCTTTGCATTTTTCGACGATTTTTTCAACTTTTACCGATTGAAGCGAAAACCACTAAAATTTGTTTCTAGGACGATTTATAGTCATTTTACGTTGTTTTAGAAACTTTTTAAATTTTGACAAAAATCGGCAAAAATTGATATTTTTAGAAGGGTCAAAGAATCCGACTCTTTGCATTTTTCGACGATTTTTTCAACTTTTACCGATTGAAGCGAAAACCACTAAAATTTGTTTCTAGGACGATTTATAGTCATTTTACGTTGTCTTAGAAACATATAAAATTTTGACAAAAATCGGCAAAAAATTTATACTTTCAGAAGGGTCAAAGAATCCGACTCTTTGCATTTTTCGACGATTTTTTCAACTTTTACCGATTGAAGCGAAAACCACTAAAATTTATTTCTAGGACGATTTATAGTCATTTTACGTTGTCTTAGAAACTTATAAAATTTTGACAAAAATCGGCAAAAAAATTATACTTTCAGAAGGGTCAAAGAATCCGACTCTTTGCATTTTTCGACGATTTTTTCAACTTTTACCGATTGAAGCGAAAACCACTAAAATTTGTTTCTAGGACGATTTATAGTCATTTTACGTTGTCTTAGAAACTTATAAAATTTTGACAAAAATCGGCAAAAATTGATATTTTTAGAAGGGTCAAAGAATCCGACTCTTTGCATTTTTCGACGATTTTTTCAACTTTTACCGATTGAAGCGAAAACCACTAAAATTTGTTTCTAGGACGATTTATAGTCATTTTACGTTGTCTTAGAAACTTATAAAATTTTGACAAAAATCGGCAAAAAATTTATACTTTCAGAAGGGTCAAAGAATCCGACTCTTTGCATTTTTCGACGATTTTTTCAACTTTTACCGATTGAAGCGAAAACCACTAAAATTTGTTTCTAGGACGATTTATAGTCATTTTACGTTGTTTTAGAAACTTTTTAAATTTTGACAAAAATCGGCAAAAATTGATACTTTCAGAAGGGTCAAAGAATCCGACTCTTTGCATTTTTCGACGATTTTTTCAACTTTTACCGATTGAAGCGAAAACCACTAAAATTTGTTTCTAGGACGATTTATAGTCATTTTACGTTGTCTTAGAAACTTATAAAATTTTGACAAAAATCGGCAAAAAATTGATATTTTTAGAAGGGTCAAAGAATCCGACTCTTTGCATTTTTCGACGATTTTTTCAACTTTTACCGATTGAAGCGAAAACCACTAAAATTTGTTTCTAGGACGATTTATAGTCATTTTACGTTGTCTTAGAAACATAAAATTTTGACAAAAAACGGCAAAAAATTGATATTTTTAGAAGGGTCAAAGAATCCGACTCTTTGCATTTTTCGACGATTTTTTCAACTTTTACCGATTGAAGCGAAAACCACTAAAATTTGTTTCTAGGACGATTTATAGTCATTTTACGTTGTCTTAGAAACTTATAAAATTTTGACAAAAATCGGCAAAAATTGATATTTTTAGAAGGGTCAAAGAATCCGACTCTTTGCATTTTTCGACGATTTTTTCAACTTTTACCGATTGAAGCGAAAACCACTAAAATTTGTTTCTAGGACGATTTATAGTCATTTTACGTTGTCTTAGAAACTTATAAAATTTTGACAAAAATCGGCAAAAAATTGATATTTTTAGAAGGGTCAAAGAATCCGACTCTTTGCATTTTTCGACGATTTTTTCAACTTTTACCGATTGAAGCGAAAACCACTAAAATTTGTTTCTAGGACGATTTATAGTCATTTTACGTTGTCTTAGAAACATAAAATTTTGACAAAAAACGGCAAAAAATTGATATTTTTAGAAGGGTCAAAGAATCCGACTCTTTGCATTTTTCGACGATTTTTTCAACTTTTACCGATTGAAGCGAAAACCACTAAAATTTGTTTCTAGGACGATTTATAGTCATTTTACGTTGTCTTAGAAACTTATAAAATTTTGACAAAAATCGGCAAAAATTGATATTTTTAGAAGGGTCAAAGAATCCGACTCTTTGCATTTTTCGACGATTTTTTCAACTTTTACCGATTGAAGCGAAAACCACTAAAATTTGTTTCTAGGACGATTTATAGTCATTTTACGTTGTCTTAGAAACTTATAAAATTTTGACAAAAATCGGCAAAAAATTGATATTTTTAGAAGGGTCAAAGAATCCGACTCTTTGCATTTTTCGACGATTTTTTCAACTTTTACCGATTGAAGCGAAAACCACTAAAATTTGTTTCTAGGACGATTTATAGTCATTTTACGTTGTCTTAGAAACATAAAATTTTGACAAAAAACGGCAAAAAATTGATATTTTTAGAAGGGTCAAAGAATCCGACTCTTTGCATTTTTCGACGATTTTTTCAACTTTTACCGATTGAAGCGAAAACCACTAAAATTTGTTTCTAGGACGATTTATAGTCATTTTACGTTGTCTTAGAAACTTATAAAATTTTGACAAAAATCGGCAAAAAATTGATATTTTTAGAAGGGTCAAAGAATCCGACTCTTTGCATTTTTCGACGATTTTTTCAACTTTTACCGATTGAAGCGAAAACCACTAAAATTTGTTTCTAGGACGATTTATAGTCATTTTACGTTGTCTTAGAAACATAAAATTTTGACAAAAAACGGCAAAAAATTGATATTTTTAGAAGGGTCAAAGAATCCGACTCTTTGCATTTTTCGACGATTTTTTCAACTTTTACCGATTGAAGCGAAAACCACTAAAATTTGTTTCTAGGACGATTTATAGTCATTTTACGTTGTCTTAGAAACTTATAAAATTTTGACAAAAATCGGCAAAAATTGATATTTTTAGAAGGGTCAAAGAATCCGACTCTTTGCATTTTTCGACGATTTTTTCAACTTTTACCGATTGAAGCGAAAACCACTAAAATTTGTTTCTAGGACGATTTATAGTCATTTTACGTTGTCTTAGAAACTTATAAAATTTTGACAAAAATCGGCAAAAAATTGATATTTTTAGAAGGGTCAAAGAATCCGACTCTTTGCATTTTTCGACGATTTTTTCAACTTTTACCGATTGAAGCGAAAACCACTAAAATTTGTTTCTAGGACGATTTATAGTCATTTTACGTTGTTTTAGAAACTTTTTAAATTTTGACAAAAATCGGCAAAAATTGATATTTTTAGAAGGGTCAAAGAATCCGACTCTTTGCATTTTTCGACGATTTTTTCAACTTTTACCGATTGAAGCGAAAACCACTAAAATTTGTTTCTAGGACGATTTATAGTCATTTTACGTTGTCTTAGAAACATATAAAATTTTGACAAAAATCGGCAAAAAATTTATACTTTCAGAAGGGTCAAAGAATCCGACTCTTTGCATTTTTCGACGATTTTTTCAACTTTTACCGATTGAAGCGAAAACCACTAAAATTTATTTCTAGGACGATTTATAGTCATTTTACGTTGTCTTAGAAACTTATAAAATTTTGACAAAAATCGGCAAAAAAATTATACTTTCAGAAGGGTCAAAGAATCCGACTCTTTGCATTTTTCGACGATTTTTTCAACTTTTACCGATTGAAGCGAAAACCACTAAAATTTGTTTCTAGGACGATTTATAGTCATTTTACGTTGTCTTAGAAACTTATAAAATTTTGACAAAAATCGGCAAAAATTGATATTTTTAGAAGGGTCAAAGAATCCGACTCTTTGCATTTTTCGACGATTTTTTCAACTTTTACCGATTGAAGCGAAAACCACTAAAATTTGTTTCTAGGACGATTTATAGTCATTTTACGTTGTCTTAGAAACTTATAAAATTTTGACAAAAATCGGCAAAAAATTTATACTTTCAGAAGGGTCAAAGAATCCGACTCTTTGCATTTTTCGACGATTTTTTCAACTTTTACCGATTGAAGCGAAAACCACTAAAATTTGTTTCTAGGACGATTTATAGTCATTTTACGTTGTTTTAGAAACTTTTTAAATTTTGACAAAAATCGGCAAAAATTGATACTTTCAGAAGGGTCAAAGAATCCGACTCTTTGCATTTTTCGACGATTTTTTCAACTTTTACCGATTGAAGCGAAAACCACTAAAATTTGTTTCTAGGACGATTTATAGTCATTTTACGTTGTCTTAGAAACTTATAAAATTTTGACAAAAATCGGCAAAAAATTGATATTTTTAGAAGGGTCAAAGAATCCGACTCTTTGCATTTTTCGACGATTTTTTCAACTTTTACCGATTGAAGCGAAAACCACTAAAATTTGTTTCTAGGACGATTTATAGTCATTTTACGTTGTCTTAGAAACATAAAATTTTGACAAAAAACGGCAAAAAATTGATATTTTTAGAAGGGTCAAAGAATCCGACTCTTTGCATTTTTCGACGATTTTTTCAACTTTTACCGATTGAAGCGAAAACCACTAAAATTTGTTTCTAGGACGATTTATAGTCATTTTACGTTGTCTTAGAAACTTATAAAATTTTGACAAAAATCGGCAAAAATTGATATTTTTAGAAGGGTCAAAGAATCCGACTCTTTGCATTTTTCGACGATTTTTTCAACTTTTACCGATTGAAGCGAAAACCACTAAAATTTGTTTCTAGGACGATTTATAGTCATTTTACGTTGTCTTAGAAACTTATAAAATTTTGACAAAAATCGGCAAAAAATTGATATTTTTAGAAGGGTCAAAGAATCCGACTCTTTGCATTTTTCGACGATTTTTTCAACTTTTACCGATTGAAGCGAAAACCACTAAAATTTGTTTCTAGGACGATTTATAGTCATTTTACGTTGTCTTAGAAACATAAAATTTTGACAAAAAACGGCAAAAAATTGATATTTTTAGAAGGGTCAAAGAATCCGACTCTTTGCATTTTTCGACGATTTTTTCAACTTTTACCGATTGAAGCGAAAACCACTAAAATTTGTTTCTAGGACGATTTATAGTCATTTTACGTTGTCTTAGAAACTTATAAAATTTTGACAAAAATCGGCAAAAATTGATATTTTTAGAAGGGTCAAAGAATCCGACTCTTTGCATTTTTCGACGATTTTTTCAACTTTTACCGATTGAAGCGAAAACCACTAAAATTTGTTTCTAGGACGATTTATAGTCATTTTACGTTGTCTTAGAAACTTATAAAATTTTGACAAAAATCGGCAAAAAATTTATATTTTTAGAAGGGTCAAAGAATCCGACTCTTTGCATTTTTCGACGATTTTTTCAACTTTTACCGATTGAAGCGAAAACCACTAAAATTTGTTTCTAGGACGATTTATAGTCATTTTACGTTGTCTTAGAAACATAAAATTTTGACAAAAAACGGCAAAAAATTGATATTTTTAGAAGGGTCAAAGAATCCGACTCTTTGCATTTTTCGACGATTTTTTCAACTTTTACCGATTGAAGCGAAAACCACTAAAATTTGTTTCTAGGACGATTTATAGTCATTTTACGTTGTCTTAGAAACTTATAAAATTTTGACAAAAATCGGCAAAAAATTGATATTTTTAGAAGGGTCAAAGAATCCGACTCTTTGCATTTTTCGACGATTTTTTCAACTTTTACCGATTGAAGCGAAAACCACTAAAATTTGTTTCTAGGACGATTTATAGTCATTTTACGTTGTCTTAGAAACATAAAATTTTGACAAAAAACGGCAAAAAATTGATATTTTTAGAAGGGTCAAAGAATCCGACTCTTTGCATTTTTCGACGATTTTTTCAACTTTTACCGATTGAAGCGAAAACCACTAAAATTTGTTTCTAGGACGATTTATAGTCATTTTACGTTGTCTTAGAAACTTATAAAATTTTGACAAAAATCGGCAAAAATTGATATTTTTAGAAGGGTCAAAGAATCCGACTCTTTGCATTTTTCGACGATTTTTTCAACTTTTACCGATTGAAGCGAAAACCACTAAAATTTGTTTCTAGGACGATTTATAGTCATTTTACGTTGTCTTAGAAACTTATAAAATTTTGACAAAAATCGGCAAAAAATTGATATTTTTAGAAGGGTCAAAGAATCCGACTCTTTGCATTTTTCGACGATTTTTTCAACTTTTACCGATTGAAGCGAAAACCACTAAAATTTGTTTCTAGGACGATTTATAGTCATTTTACGTTGTCTTAGAAACATAAAATTTTGACAAAAAACGGCAAAAAATTGATATTTTTAGAAGGGTCAAAGAATCCGACTCTTTGCATTTTTCGACGATTTTTTCAACTTTTACCGATTGAAGCGAAAACCACTAAAATTTGTTTCTAGGACGATTTATAGTCATTTTACGTTGTCTTAGAAACTTATAAAATTTTGACAAAAATCGGCAAAAAATTGATATTTTTAGAAGGGTCAAAGAATCCGACTCTTTGCATTTTTCGACGATTTTTTCAACTTTTACCGATTGAAGCGAAAACCACTAAAATTTGTTTCTAGGACGATTTATAGTCATTTTACGTTGTCTTAGAAACATAAAATTTTGACAAAAAACGGCAAAAAATTGATATTTTTAGAAGGGTCAAAGAATCCGACTCTTTGCATTTTTCGACGATTTTTTCAACTTTTACCGATTGAAGCGAAAACCACTAAAATTTGTTTCTAGGACGATTTATAGTCATTTTACGTTGTCTTAGAAACATAAAATTTTGACAAAAAACGGCAAAAAATTGATATTTTTAGAAGGGTCAAAGAATCCGACTCTTTGCATTTTTCGACGATTTTTTCAACTTTTACCGATTGAAGCGAAAACCACTAAAATTTGTTTCTAGGACGATTTATAGTCATTTTACGTTGTCTTAGAAACATAAAATTTTGACAAAAAACGGCAAAAAATTGATATTTTTAGAAGGGTCAAAGAATCCGACTCTTTGCATTTTTCGACGATTTTTTCAACTTTTACCGATTGAAGCGAAAACCACTAAAATTTGTTTCTAGGACGATTTATAGTCATTTTACGTTGTCTTAGAAACTTATAAAATTTTGACAAAAATCGGCAAAAAATTGATATTTTTAGAAGGGTCAAAGAATCCGACTCTTTGCATTTTTCGACGATTTTTTCAACTTTTACCGATTGAAGCGAAAACCACTAAAATTTGTTTCTAGGACGATTTATAGTCATTTTACGTTGTCTTAGAAACATAAAATTTTGACAAAAAACGGCAAAAAATTGATATTTTTAGAAGGGTCAAAGAATCCGACTCTTTGCATTTTTCGACGATTTTTTCAACTTTTACCGATTGAAGCGAAAACCACTAAAATTTGTTTCTAGGACGATTTATAGTGATTTTACGTTGTCTTAGAAACTTATAAAATTTTGACAAAAATCGGCAAAAATTGATATTTTTAGAAGGGTCAAAGAATCCGACTCTTTGCATTTTTCGACGATTTTTTCAACTTTTACCGATTGAAGCGAAAACCACTAAAATTTGTTTCTAGGACGATTTATAGTCATTTTACGTTGTCTTAGAAACTTATAAAATTTTGACAAAAATCGGCAAAAAATTGATATTTTTAGAAGGGTCAAAGAATCCGACTCTTTGCATTTTTCGACGATTTTTTCAACTTTTACCGATTGAAGCGAAAACCACTAAAATTTGTTTCTAGGACGATTTATAGTCATTTTACGTTGTCTTAGAAACATAAAATTTTGACAAAAAACGGCAAAAAATTGATATTTTTAGAAGGGTCAAAGAATCCGACTCTTTGCATTTTTCGACGATTTTTTCAACTTTTACCGATTGAAGCGAAAACCACTAAAATTTGTTTCTAGGACGATTTATAGTCATTTTACGTTGTCTTAGAAACTTATAAAATTTTGACAAAAATCGGCAAAAATTGATATTTTTAGAAGGGTCAAAGAATCCGACTCTTTGCATTTTTCGACGATTTTTTCAACTTTTACCGATTGAAGCGAAAACCACTAAAATTTGTTTCTAGGACGATTTATAGTCATTTTACGTTGTCTTAGAAACTTATAAAATTTTGACAAAAATCGGCAAAAAATTTATACTTTCAGAAGGGTCAAAGAATCCGACTCTTTGCATTTTTCGACGATTTTTTCAACTTTTACCGATTGAAGCGAAAACCACTAAAATTTGTTTCTAGGACGATTTATAGTCATTTTACGTTGTCTTAGAAACTTATAAAATTTTGACAAAAATCGGCAAAAAATTGATATTTTTAGAAGGGTCAAAGAATCCGACTCTTTGCATTTTTCGACGATTTTTTCAACTTTTACCGATTGAAGCGAAAACCACTAAAATTTGTTTCTAGGACGATTTATAGTCATTTTACGTTGTCTTAGAAACATAAAATTTTGACAAAAAACGGCAAAAAATTGATATTTTTAGAAGGGTCAAAGAATCCGACTCTTTGCATTTTTCGACGATTTTTTCAACTTTTACCGATTGAAGCGAAAACCACTAAAATTTGTTTCTAGGACGATTTATAGTCATTTTACGTTGTCTTAGAAACTTATAAAATTTTGACAAAAATCGGCAAAAAATTGATATTTTTAGAAGGGTCAAAGAATCCGACTCTTTGCATTTTTCGACGATTTTTTCAACTTTTACCGATTGAAGCGAAAACCACTAAAATTTGTTTCTAGGACGATTTATAGTGATTTTACGTTGTCTTAGAAACATAAAATTTTGACAAAAAACGGCAAAAAATTGATATTTTTAGAAGGGTCAAAGAATCCGACTCTTTGCATTTTTCGACGATTTTTTCAACTTTTACCGATTGAAGCGAAAACCACTAAAATTTGTTTCTAGGACGATTTATAGTGATTTTACGTTGTCTTAGAAACTTATAAAATTTTGACAAAAATCGGCAAAAATTGATATTTTTAGAAGGGTCAAAGAATCCGACTCTTTGCATTTTTCGACGATTTTTTCAACTTTTACCGATTGAAGCGAAAACCACTAAAATTTGTTTCTAGGACGATTTATAGTCATTTTACGTTGTCTTAGAAACTTATAAAATTTTGACAAAAATCGGCAAAAATTGATACTTTCAGAAGGGTCAAAGAATCCGACTCTTTGCATTTTTCGACGATTTTTTCAACTTTTACCGATTGAAGCGAAAACCACTAAAATTTGTTTCTAGGACGATTTATAGTCATTTTACGTTGTCTTAGAAACTTATAAAATTTTGACAAAAATCGGCAAAAAATTGATATTTTTAGAAGGGTCAAAGAATCCGACTCTTTGCATTTTTCGACGATTTTTTCAACTTTTACCGATTGAAGCGAAAACCACTAAAATTTGTTTCTAGGACGATTTATAGTCATTTTACGTTGTCTTAGAAACATAAAATTTTGACAAAAAACGGCAAAAAATTGATATTTTTAGAAGGGTCAAAGAATCCGACTCTTTGCATTTTTCGACGATTTTTTCAACTTTTACCGATTGAAGCGAAAACCACTAAAATTTGTTTCTAGGACGATTTATAGTCATTTTACGTTGTCTTAGAAACTTATAAAATTTTGACAAAAATCGGCAAAAATTGATATTTTTAGAAGGGTCAAAGAATCCGACTCTTTGCATTTTTCGACGATTTTTTCAACTTTTACCGATTGAAGCGAAAACCACTAAAATTTGTTTCTAGGACGATTTATAGTCATTTTACGTTGTCTTAGAAACTTATAAAATTTTGACAAAAATCGGCAAAAAATTTATACTTTCAGAAGGGTCAAAGAATCCGACTCTTTGCATTTTTCGACGATTTTTTCAACTTTTACCGATTGAAGCGAAAACCACTAAAATTTGTTTCTAGGACGATTTATAGTCATTTTACGTTGTTTTAGAAACTTTTTAAATTTTGACAAAAATCGGCAAAAATTGATACTTTCAGAAGGGTCAAAGAATCCGACTCTTTGCATTTTTCGACGATTTTTTCAACTTTTACCGATTGAAGCGAAAACCACTAAAATTTGTTTCTAGGACGATTTATAGTCATTTTACGTTGTCTTAGAAACTTATAAAATTTTGACAAAAATCGGCAAAAAATTGATATTTTTAGAAGGGTCAAAGAATCCGACTCTTTGCATTTTTCGACGATTTTTTCAACTTTTACCGATTGAAGCGAAAACCACTAAAATTTGTTTCTAGGACGATTTATAGTCATTTTACGTTGTCTTAGAAACATAAAATTTTGACAAAAAACGGCAAAAAATTGATATTTTTAGAAGGGTCAAAGAATCCGACTCTTTGCATTTTTCGACGATTTTTTCAACTTTTACCGATTGAAGCGAAAACCACTAAAATTTGTTTCTAGGACGATTTATAGTCATTTTACGTTGTCTTAGAAACTTATAAAATTTTGACAAAAATCGGCAAAAAATTGATATTTTTAGAAGGGTCAAAGAATCCGACTCTTTGCATTTTTCGACGATTTTTTCAACTTTTACCGATTGAAGCGAAAACCACTAAAATTTGTTTCTAGGACGATTTATAGTCATTTTACGTTGTCTTAGAAACATAAAATTTTGACAAAAAACGGCAAAAAATTGATATTTTTAGAAGGGTCAAAGAATCCGACTCTTTGCATTTTTCGACGATTTTTTCAACTTTTACCGATTGAAGCGAAAACCACTAAAATTTGTTTCTAGGACGATTTATAGTCATTTTACGTTGTCTTAGAAACTTATAAAATTTTGACAAAAATCGGCAAAAAATTGATATTTTTAGAAGGGTCAAAGAATCCGACTCTTTGCATTTTTCGACGATTTTTTCAACTTTTACCGATTGAAGCGAAAACCACTAAAATTTGTTTCTAGGACGATTTATAGTCATTTTACGTTGTCTTAGAAACTTATAAAATTTTGACAAAAATCGGCAAAAAATTGATATTTTTAGAAGGGTCAAAGAATCCGACTCTTTGCATTTTTCGACGATTTTTTCAACTTTTACCGATTGAAGCGAAAACCACTAAAATTTGTTTCTAGGACGATTTATAGTCATTTTACGTTGTTTTAGAAACTTTTTAAATTTTGACAAAAATCGGCAAAAATTGATATTTTTAGAAGGGTCAAAGAATCCGACTCTTTGCATTTTTCGACGATTTTTTCAACTTTTACCGATTGAAGCGAAAACCACTAAAATTTGTTTCTAGGACGATTTATAGTCATTTTACGTTGTCTTAGAAACATAAAATTTTGACAAAAAACGGCAAAAAATTGATATTTTTAGAAGGGTCAAAGAATCCGACTCTTTGCATTTTTCGACGATTTTTTCAACTTTTACCGATTGAAGCGAAAACCACTAAAATTTGTTTCTAGGACGATTTATAGTCATTTTACGTTGTCTTAGAAACATAAAATTTTGACAAAAAACGGCAAAAAATTGATATTTTTAGAAGGGTCAAAGAATCCGACTCTTTGCATTTTTCGACGATTTTTTCAACTTTTACCGATTGAAGCGAAAACCACTAAAATTTGTTTCTAGGACGATTTATAGTCATTTTACGTTGTCTTAGAAACTTATAAAATTTTGACAAAAATCGGCAAAAAATTGATATTTTTAGAAGGGTCAAAGAATCCGACTCTTTGCATTTTTCGACGATTTTTTCAACTTTTACCGATTGAAGCGAAAACCACTAAAATTTGTTTCTAGGACGATTTATAGTCATTTTACGTTGTCTTAGAAACATATAAAATTTTGACAAAAATCGGCAAAAAATTTATACTTTCAGAAGGGTCAAAGAATCCGACTCTTTGCATTTTTCGACGATTTTTTCAACTTTTACCGATTGAAGCGAAAACCACTAAAATTTATTTCTAGGACGATTTATAGTCATTTTACGTTGTCTTAGAAACTTATAAAATTTTGACAAAAATCGGCAAAAAAATTATACTTTCAGAAGGGTCAAAGAATCCGACTCTTTGCATTTTTCGACGATTTTTTCAACTTTTACCGATTGAAGCGAAAACCACTAAAATTTGTTTCTAGGACGATTTATAGTCATTTTACGTTGTCTTAGAAACTTATAAAATTTTGACAAAAATCGGCAAAAATTGATATTTTTAGAAGGGTCAAAGAATCCGACTCTTTGCATTTTTCGACGATTTTTTCAACTTTTACCGATTGAAGCGAAAACCACTAAAATTTGTTTCTAGGACGATTTATAGTCATTTTACGTTGTCTTAGAAACTTATAAAATTTTGACAAAAATCGGCAAAAAATTTATACTTTCAGAAGGGTCAAAGAATCCGACTCTTTGCATTTTTCGACGATTTTTTCAACTTTTACCGATTGAAGCGAAAACCACTAAAATTTGTTTCTAGGACGATTTATAGTCATTTTACGTTGTTTTAGAAACTTTTTAAATTTTGACAAAAATCGGCAAAAATTGATACTTTCAGAAGGGTCAAAGAATCCGACTCTTTGCATTTTTCGACGATTTTTTCAACTTTTACCGATTGAAGCGAAAACCACTAAAATTTGTTTCTAGGACGATTTATAGTCATTTTACGTTGTCTTAGAAACTTATAAAATTTTGACAAAAATCGGCAAAAAATTGATATTTTTAGAAGGGTCAAAGAATCCGACTCTTTGCATTTTTCGACGATTTTTTCAACTTTTACCGATTGAAGCGAAAACCACTAAAATTTGTTTCTAGGACGATTTATAGTCATTTTACGTTGTCTTAGAAACATAAAATTTTGACAAAAAACGGCAAAAAATTGATATTTTTAGAAGGGTCAAAGAATCCGACTCTTTGCATTTTTCGACGATTTTTTCAACTTTTACCGATTGAAGCGAAAACCACTAAAATTTGTTTCTAGGACGATTTATAGTCATTTTACGTTGTCTTAGAAACTTTTTAAATTTTGACAAAAATCGGCAAAAATTGATACTTTCAGAAGGGTCAAAGAATCCGACTCTTTGCATTTTTCGACGATTTTTTCAACTTTTACCGATTGAAGCGAAAACCACTAAAATTTGTTTCTAGGACGATTTATAGTCATTTTACGTTGTCTTAGAAACTTATAAAATTTTGACAAAAATCGGCAAAAAATTTATACTTTCAGAAGGGTCAAAGAATCCGACTCTTTGCATTTTTCGACGATTTTTTCAACTTTTACCGATTGAAGCGAAAACCACTAAAATTTGTTTCTAGGACGATTTATAGTCATTTTACGTTGTCTTAGAAACATAAAATTTTGACAAAAATCGGCAAAAAATTTATACTTTCAGAAGGGTCAAAGAATCCGACTCTTTGCATTTTTCGACGATTTTTTCAACTTTTACCGATTGAAGCGAAAACCACTAAAATTTGTTTCTAGGACGATTTATAATCATTTTACGTTGTCTTAGAAACTTTTTAAATTTTGACAAAAATCGGCAAAAATTGATACTTTCAGAAGGGTCAAAGAATCCGACTCTTTGCATTTTTCGACGATTTTTTCAACTTTTACCGATTGAAGCGAAAACCACTAAAATTTGTTTCTAGGACGATTTATAGTCATTTTACGTTGTCTTAGAAACTTTTTAAATTTTGACAAAAATCGGCAAAAATTGATACTTTCAGAAGGGTCAAAGAATCCGACTCTTTGCATTTTTCGACGATTTTTTCAACTTTTACCGATTGAAGCGAAAACCACTAAAATTTGTTTCTAGGACGATTTATAGTCATTTTACGTTGTCTTAGAAACTTATAAAATTTTGACAAAAATCGGCAAAAAATTTATACTTTCAGAAGGGTCAAAGAATCCGACTCTTTGCATTTTTCGACGATTTTTTCAACTTTTACCGATTGAAGCGAAAACCACTAAAATTTGTTTCTAGGACGATTTATAGTCATTTTACGTTGTCTTAGAAACATAAAATTTTGACAAAAATCGGCAAAAAATTTATACTTTCAGAAGGGTCAAAGAATCCGACTCTTTGCATTTTTCGACGATTTTTTCAACTTTTACCGATTGAAGCGAAAACCACTAAAATTTGTTTCTAGGACGATTTATAATCATTTTACGTTGTCTTAGAAACTTTTTAAATTTTGACAAAAATCGGCAAAAATTGATACTTTCAGAAGGGTCAAAGAATCCGACTCTTTGCATTTTTCGACGATTTTTTCAACTTTTACCGATTGAAGCGAAAACCACTAAAATTTGTTTCTAGGACGATTTATAGTCATTTTACGTTGTCTTAGAAACTTATAAAATTTTGACAAAAATCGGCAAAAATTGATACTTTCAGAAGGGTCAAAGAATCCGACTCTTTGCATTTTTCGACGATTTTTTCAACTTTTACCGATTGAAGCGAAAACCACTAAAATTTGTTTCTAGGACGATTTATAATCATTTTACGTTGTCTTAGAAACTTTTTAAATTTTGACAAAAATCGGCAAAAATTGATACTTTCAGAAGGGTCAAAGAATCCGACTCTTTGCATTTTTCGACGATTTTTTCAACTTTTACCGATTGAAGCGAAAACCACTAAAATTTGTTTCTAGGACGATTTATAGTCATTTTACGTTGTCTTAGAAACTTTTTAAATTTTGACAAAAATCGGCAAAAATTGATACTTTCAGAAGGGTCAAAGAATCCGACTCTTTGCATTTTTCGACGATTTTTTCAACTTTTACCGATTGAAGCGAAAACCACTAAAATTTGTTTCTAGGACGATTTATAGTCATTTTACGTTGTCTTAGAAACATAAAATTTTGACAAAAATCGGCAAAAAATTTATACTTTCAGAAGGGTCAAAGAATCCGACTCTTTGCATTTTTCGACGATTTTTTCAACTTTTACCGATTGAAGCGAAAACCACTAAAATTTGTTTCTAGGACGATTTATAATCATTTTACGTTGTCTTAGAAACTTTTTAAATTTTGACAAAAATCGGCAAAAATTGATACTTTCAGAAGGGTCAAAGAATCCGACTCTTTGCATTTTTCGACGATTTTTTCAACTTTTACCGATTGAAGCGAAAACCACTAAAATTTGTTTCTAGGACGATTTATAGTCATTTTACGTTGTCTTAGAAACTTATAAAATTTTGACAAAAATCGGCAAAAAATTTATACTTTCAGAAGGGTCAAAGAATCCGACTCTTTGCATTTTTCGACGATTTTTTCAACTTTTACCGATTGAAGCGAAAACCACTAAAATTTGTTTCTAGGACGATTTATAATCATTTTACGTTGTCTTAGAAACTTTTTAAATTTTGACAAAAATCGGCAAAAATTGATACTTTCAGAAGGGTCAAAGAATCCGACTCTTTGCATTTTTCGACGATTTTTTCAACTTTTACCGATTGAAGCGAAAACCACTAAAATTTGTTTCTAGGACGATTTATAGTCATTTTACGTTGTCTTAGAAACTTATAAAATTTTGACAAAAATCGGCAAAAAATTGATATTTTTAGAAGGGTCAAAGAATCCGACTCTTTGCATTTTTCGACGATTTTTTCAACTTTTACCGATTGAAGCGAAAACCACTAAAATTTGTTTCTAGGACGATTTATAATCATTTTACGTTGTCTTAGAAACTTTTTAAATTTTGACAAAAATCGGCAAAAATTGATACTTTCAGAAGGGTCAAAGAATCCGACTCTTTGCATTTTTCGACGATTTTTTCAACTTTTACCGATTGAAGCGAAAACCACTAAAATTTGTTTCTAGGACGATTTATAGTCATTTTACGTTGTCTTAGAAACTTTTTAAATTTTGACAAAAATCGGCAAAAATTGATACTTTCAGAAGGGTCAAAGAATCCGACTCTTTGCATTTTTCGACGATTTTTTCAACTTTTACCGATTGAAGCGAAAACCACTAAAATTTGTTTCTAGGACGATTTATAGTCATTTTACGTTGTCTTAGAAACTTATAAAATTTTGACAAAAATCGGCAAAAAATTTATACTTTCAGAAGGGTCAAAGAATCCGACTCTTTGCATTTTTCGACGATTTTTTCAACTTTTACCGATTGAAGCGAAAACCACTAAAATTTGTTTCTAGGACGATTTATAGTCATTTTACGTTGTCTTAGAAACATAAAATTTTGACAAAAATCGGCAAAAAATTTATACTTTCAGAAGGGTCAAAGAATCCGACTCTTTGCATTTTTCGACGATTTTTTCAACTTTTACCGATTGAAGCGAAAACCACTAAAATTTGTTTCTAGGACGATTTATAATCATTTTACGTTGTCTTAGAAACTTTTTAAATTTTGACAAAAATCGGCAAAAATTGATACTTTCAGAAGGGTCAAAGAATCCGACTCTTTGCATTTTTCGACGATTTTTTCAACTTTTACCGATTGAAGCGAAAACCTATAAAATTTGTATAATATTTATATAATATTTAAAATTGTCAAAATTTAAAAAGTTTCCAAAACAACGTAAAATGACTAAATCGTCCTAGAAACAAATTTTAGTGGTTTTCGCTTCAATCGGTAAAAGTTGAAAAAATCGTCGAAAAATGCAAAGAGTCGGATTCTTTGACCCTTCTGAAAATATCAATTTTTTGCCGATTTTCGTCAAAATTTAAAAAGTTTCCAAAACAACGTAAAATGACTATAAATCGTCCTAGAAACAAATTTTAGTGGTTTTCGCTTCAATCGGTAAAAGTTGAAAAAATCGTCGAAAAATGCAAAGAGTCGAATTCTTTGACCCTTCTGAAAATATCAATTTTTTGCCAATTTTCGTCAAAATTTAAAAAGTTTCCAAAACAACGTAAAATGACTATAAATCGTCCTAGAAACAAATTTTAGTGGTTTTCGCTTCAATCGGTAAAAGTTGAAAAAATCGTCGAAAAATGCAAAGAGTCGAATTCTTTGACCCTTCTAAAAATATCAATTTTTTGCCAATTTTCGTCAAAATTTAAAAAGTTTCCAAAACAACGTAAAATGACTATAAATCGTCCTAGAAACAAATTTTAGTGGTTTTCGCTTCAATCGGTAAAAGTTGAAAAAATCGTCGAAAAATGCAAAGAGTCGAATTCTTTGACCCTTCTGAAAATATCAATTTTTTGCCAATTTTCGTCAAAATTTAAAAAGTTTCCAAAACAACGTAAAATGACTATAAATCGTCCTAGAAACAAATTTTAGTGGTTTTCGCTTCAATCGGTAAAAGTTGAAAAAATCGTCGAAAAATGCATAGAGTCGAATTCTTTGACCCTTCTGAAAATATCAATTTTTTGCCAATTTTCGTCAAAATTTAAAAAGTTTACAAAACAACGTAAAATGACTATAAATCGTCCTAGAAACAAATTTTAGTGGTTTTCGCTTCAATCGGTAAAAGTTGAAAAAATCGTCGAAAAATGCAAAGAGTCGAATTCTTTGACCCTTCTGAAAATATCAATTTTTTGCCAATTTTCGTCAAAATTTAAAAAGTTTACAAAACAACGTAAAATGACTATAAATCGTCCTAGAAACAAATTTTAGTGGTTTTCGCTTCAATCGGTAAAAGTTGAAAAAATCGTCGAAAAATGCAAAGAGTCGAATTCTTTGACCCTTCTGAAAATATCAATTTTTTGCCAATTTTCGTCAAAATTTAAAAAGTTTCCAAAACAACGTAAAATGACTATAAATCGTCCTAGAAACAAATTTTAGTGGTTTTCGCTTCAATCGGTAAAAGTTGAAAAAATCGTCGAAAAATGCAAAGAGTCGAATTCTTTGACCCTTCTGAAAATATCAATTTTTTGCCAATTTTCGTCAAAATTTAAAAAGTTTACAAAACAACGTAAAATGACTATAAATCGTCCTAGAAACAAATTTTAGTGGTTTTCGCTTCAATCGGTAAAAGTTGAAAAAATCGTCGAAAAATGCAAAGAGTCGAATTCTTTGACCCTTCTGAAAATATCAATTTTTTGCCAATTTTCGTCAAAATTTAAAAAGTTTCCAAAACAACGTAAAATGACTATAAATCGTCCTAGAAACAAATTTTAGTGGTTTTCGCTTCAATCGGTAAAAGTTGAAAAAATCGTCGAAAAATGCAAAGAGTCGAATTCTTTGACCCTTCTAAAAATATCAATTTTTTGCCAATTTTCGTCAAAATTTAAAAAGTTTCCAAAACAACGTAAAATGACTATAAATCGTCCTAGAAACAAATTTTAGTGGTTTTCGCTTCAATCGGTAAAAGTTGAAAAAATCGTCGAAAAATGCAAAGAGTCGAATTCTTTGACCCTTCTAAAAATATCAATTTTTTGCCAATTTTCGTCAAAATTTAAAAAGTTTCCAAAACAACGTAAAATGACTATAAATCGTCCTAGAAACAAATTTTAGTGGTTTTCGCTTCAATCGGTAAAAGTTGAAAAAATCGTCGAAAAATGCAAAGAGTCGAATTCTTTGACCCTTCTGAAAATATCAATTTTTTGCCAATTTTCGTCAAAATTTAAAAAGTTTCCAAAACAACGTAAAATGACTATAAATCGTCCTAGAAACAAATTTTAGTGGTTTTCGCTTCAATCGGTAAAAGTTGAAAAAATCGTCGAAAAATGCAAAGAGTCGAATTCTTTGACCCTTCTGAAAATATCAATTTTTTGCCAATTTTCGTCAAAATTTAAAAAGTTTACAAAACAACGTAAAATGACTATAAATCGTCCTAGAAACAAATTTTAGTGGTTTTCGCTTCAATCGGTAAAAGTTGAAAAAATCGTCGAAAAATGCAAAGAGTCGAATTCTTTGACCCTTCTGAAAATATCAATTTTTTGCCAATTTTCGTCAAAATTTAAAAAGTTTACAAAACAACGTAAAATGACTATAAATCGTCCTAGAAACAAATTTTAGTGGTTTTCGCTTCAATCGGTAAAAGTTGAAAAAATCGTCGAAAAATGCAAAGAGTCGAATTCTTTGACCCTTCTGAAAATATCAATTTTTTGCCAATTTTCGTCAAAATTTAAAAAGTTTCCAAAACAACGTAAAATGACTATAAATCGTCCTAGAAACAAATTTTAGTGGTTTTCGCTTCAATCGGTAAAAGTTGAAAAAATCGTCGAAAAATGCAAAGAGTCGAATTCTTTGACCCTTCTGAAAATATCAATTTTTTGCCAATTTTCGTCAAAATTTAAAAAGTTTACAAAACAACGTAAAATGACTATAAATCGTCCTAGAAACAAATTTTAGTGGTTTTCGCTTCAATCGGTAAAAGTTGAAAAAATCGTCGAAAAATGCAAAGAGTCGAATTCTTTGACCCTTCTGAAAATATCAATTTTTGCCAATTTTCGTCAAAATTTAAAAAGTTTCCAAAACAACGTAAAATGACTATAAATCGTCCTAGAAACAAATTTTAGTGGTTTTCGCTTCAATCGGTAAAAGTTGAAAAAATCGTCGAAAAATGCAAAGAGTCGAATTCTTTGACCCTTCTAAAAATATCAATTTTTTGCCAATTTTCGTCAAAATTTAAAAAGTTTCCAAAACAACGTAAAATGACTATAAATCGTCCTAGAAACAAATTTTAGTGGTTTTCGCTTCAATCGGTAAAAGTTGAAAAAATCGTCGAAAAATGCAAAGAGTCGAATTCTTTGACCCTTCTGAAAATATCAATTTTTTGCCAATTTTCGTCAAAATTTAAAAAGTTTCCAAAACAACGTAAAATGACTATAAATCGTCCTAGAAACAAATTTTAGTGGTTTTCGCTTCAATCGGTAAAAGTTGAAAAAATCGTCGAAAAATGCAAAAAGTCGGATTCTTTGACCCTTCTAAAAATATCATTTTTTAGCCGATTTTTGTCGAAATTTAAAAAGTTTCACGTGAATAACTATTAGAGTTTAGGTTAAAACTCTAATAGTTATTTAGAAGTAATAGTAAAACAAGTGGCGAATATGCTATGGTATATTTATGATATAATTAATTTAATTTAATGTTTAAACTGATATCAATAAAGTCCATTCACAGTTGCATTCATTCGATTTAGTATTACATAATACGATTTTTTTATAATCTCTACTTCTTCAGTTACAATTATGCAAATATATATATTATTTATTTGTATATTATATGCTTTAGAAAATAAAATAACTATTACACAACGCACCGTTCTGCATTATCATAACTATATAAAATTATATAAATAATACGTGAAATTGACAGTAATATTTATTACGATAGGTTAATAACATTAGACATACACTTATAAATAACAAATAATTGGAGAAATACTTATATAAAATATAACCTGTATCATAACTATCAATATAAACTAATATAATATTCTAACAACAATTTCCTGGCAATATTCTATAAACAATATGTAAAAACTATGCAAAATAATTACAATATTTGACATAAGAGGTAAACAATGGGGTTTTAAATATATTAACTAGATAAAATATATCGTAACTTCTAAAAAAATTTATTTACATTAACCTAAAATTGCGTAGGTATATTTGTATAACAATAATTTGAGAAAATAATGTAAAGAACAAATCTAAAAAGGCAACGAAATATATAAGCGATGTGTAAAGCATTCAGAAACACGAAAATACAAAAATGACATTAAAATTGAGCGTATTAATTTCATATACAGGCAAACGCATTACAGTTACTTTCAATTTGTTCAAATATGGGCTTTTCTAATTAGTTTGCAACAAAATATTAAATACAAAATATTTGGAGATTTGAAACGTGAACTATTAATTTTTATTTCATTTTTATAGCTTTAGTAGTTTTCTAGATAATTGATATATAGTTTGGCAAAAATTTAATAATTGTCAACACTGTCACGTTGACAAATAATTTCTATAACCACTAAATATTTGTATCTACATATATTATATTATAACCGAACAACATAACCACAACAAATATCTGCCAATGTGTCAGATATTGACAATTATGACGTTTTATTTTTGTGTCTTAATTATCTTATAATATATTTTTGCAATTATCTTGAAAACTACGAGAGATATAGAATTTAAACACAGATTTTTTCAATTTAGATTTCAATTCTCTAAATCTTTTTAAATTCGTATTTGGTTGTAAATTAATTTGAACGGATCGAAATTATGATGAAATCCGCTATATTGCGTTTGCCAACGCAAACATCCGGTATAAACGACGCATTTATCTTTTATCTAATTTTTGTTGTAATATATAAAACATTAATTTTTTGTAAAAACGATGAATTTAAGTACAAAACGACTTTTACGTTGACTCGCAATGAACTGACGTTTTTAAGAAATGATTATCGATTATAAATATCATAAGCACCGTAATTTACAAACAAAAAACCGCTTAGGCTGACAAGAAAATGAGATCCTAGATGCACAAAAATCCCGATTAGAAATAAAATGTACAAATCCGATGCGAAACACATATATCGTAAAAGACTACTAACATTTATTAACAAGAACTATTGTACAGACACGAATAACTATCAAATGTCAATATATAATTGTCGCTTAATTTCGCTGCTGCATCTCGCGCCCTCTATTTTTTAACAACGTATAAGCATCGCAACGTGCGCGTTATTTTTTTTTTCCATGCAAACGAATGACATGGTACAGAGAGCCTGACAGTGACATATTATATTTTGACATTTAGCAACAATACAGAAAGATTGGATTGCTTATACTTTTTTTTTTAGATGTTACAAAATGACATTGGTGATGATATAATTTTCTTCTCGCAAGTATATTATTTTGTGTTTTGCTTAAGATTTAAAAAATGTATATATACATTCACAAAAAAAAAAATTATAGAACACAGATATAGCTTTTCTTATATTATTTTCTCTCTTAAAATCGACGTAAATATTTCTTTCATATATTATATAATATATCTATATTTAAGATTATTTTTATAAGATATTTGTTTCATTGAAAATAAAATATTTTTCAATGTATTTATTTATATATAATATATAGTTCTGTATTTATAAATAATTTTACTCATAAAAATATCAATATATTAATATATACTTTATAATTCGTTAAAATTAAATTGATTAGTGGATCAGACGTAACCAAAATACAATTATTTAAATTGTACTTTTTAATGAGATCTGTAAAAATTGTCAACACCGATTTTTTTTTATATATATATATTTTGTATATTTACTGATAAATTAACCACGAAGAAATATTTTTCTTACGCCCGTTTTAATGAAAATATATTTTTAATTTTTTTTTTACAAAAATACGTACTTTCCTCTGAGTCCGCAAAATATATTATTTCACAATTTATTGACCAAATGACATTAGAAAAATAATTCTTCAAAATTAAGTGTTTTTTTCTTCTTCATTATGTCAAGAATCCTCACTTTGCGACTATGAACGTTAAATAAATACTGACAAGAAATAATATATTGTATTTTTCCCAAAGGCGTTGATATAATTATATCAACGTTTTGTATTATTATATTTATTACACATGAAATAATCGTATATGTAAGGGTATATCACAAAATACTGCCAAATATTTACATAGAAACATGACTTTTTTTTTTTAATTGCTCTTGATTGAATGAAAACTATTAGCGTTAACGCTATATAATCGTTTGATAACAATATATATATAATTTTGGTAAACAGAATATAAAGTTTGGGTAATTGCATTTTCGCACAACATTCATGCTACGTTTATACAGCCAGAGATGACGTTTAATGGGCGTTGCGCGGGCGATATTGATACGTGCGCACGCGCACCCGCCACTCTGGATCTGGGTTAGGAAAAAACAGCAGTCAAATGGCGCGGCAGTGATTTAAACGGTTACCTCGCTGCTGTGTAATGTATTTAGTGTATAGTGTGTTGTATACTATGACTTTCCGTTCGCGGAGATCACACCCCCCGATTAATACCGGACTTATCCAACAAAAATCTGATCATAAATATATATTTTTTCAATAAATGGTGATTTAAAATATCAACCAGTTTGATTGTTTGACGTTTCTTTGCGCCTGCGTATGGTATAATTTAATGTAGGGTTATTCCGGACTTAATCGAGGCGCCATCTAGTTGAACAAAAGCGAAAATGCCGTACTATAAATGAAGTACAGTAGCTTATGTGTACGTTGTATGTTATAACGATAAGTATTATTCGTGCCGTCACATCAGTGTCATGATAATGTCAGTGATGACAGTGACGGCTGCCCGGCCGTGACATGTGACAAATGCTCTCAGTCAGCGACACAGCTCCGTGTGTCTGGCTTGATGAATTTGATGAGTATAATATATAGAAAATAGTGTGGCGACAGATACTGTCGCCTCGCCTCGCGTCGTAATTTTTTGATTCGTACAAATTATTTTATTTTTATCGTTTCGTTTTTGTATAATAAAAACCAAGCACGATTTGTGCTGCCATCTAGCTGTTGGTTATTAGATTAGGCATAACAATAACAACCAATGTTTACAATAGTACAACCAAATGTCACTCTGACAACAAAGTGGTTTGAGTTCGGTGGAGGAATAATCTCTTTCGTAATATCAGGAGCGACTAAATGCAAACAAAATCCACTGTCGTTTAAATTTCCTTCCGCGCGAATAAAATAATTTACTAAATGGGATCTTGATTTTCGATTTTGTGCATTTATTTGTTCGATTTGGCAACGTCGCTCGCACCACAGTGTTGCATTCAGTCGCTTCGTATATTATGTGTGACAAACTTGTATACAGGTTATATACACGGCCACCAACAGAAAACTCCGTAAGCGACAAAAAATCAGTCTTTAAACGCAAGATTGGCGGCTACGATACGGTTCCAATTGTGCATTGTCGCACTGAAACATCGTAGACGGTAAAATCAGTCTTGAGAAATCCATATATTTGCTTGCATCAGTCATATTATCATATTATCTGGTTTTATAATAAATGCGGACGTCAAATGTAACGTTCGTTTTTTATCAGGTTTGTGTTGCTGCTAACGAACATAAGATTGACTATCAATTATGTTGGCAATACTGCTGTTCATTTGACCAATAAAAAGCTGTAATTTTTCGATAAACTAAGTTTATGTTAAATGTAATAAAAAAAAATTTTTTTTGATCGTTCAGTAGTTGTTATTTCTAAATTGTTAATTCTAAAAAATGCGAAAAACGAATATGACTGTCGCAGGCTATTTGACGTCCGCGGCTATAAAAAGTTATTTTCCGGACGTCGATTTCTATTAAGAAACGACGGTATATAGGGGGACAAACTGTAATTTTTGGCGCTTACGAAGTCGATTAGCGCCAAACAACGTTCAATCTGAGAGGGTGTGTCCAATGGGGCGACGACAGGCGGGCGGATCAACTCGCTGCCGGGCACATTCAATCGCCGAACCTGGTGCAGGCCTTCTTCCACTTGCACTGCGTGCACCATTGCTCGCGGTGCTCCATGCCGTACACTTTGCGGCACTTCTTGTTCTCGCCGCGCACGCGCCTCGGCGACACCGGCACCTGCTTCGGACTGAGCAGCGGGTTCGGCCCACCACCACCACCACCACCGAGGGCGGGTGGCGTCAACTTCAGCACCTTGTGCGGCGACTGCGGATGCTGCTGCTGCTGCTGCTGCTGCTGCTGCTGGTGGTATTGTAGCTGCACGGTGGTGGGGTGATGGATCTGTTGCGGCGGCGCGGTGATCACGTGGTGCACCGAGTAGATGGCGGGCTGTTGGTATGGGTGGCCACACGGTGGTACGGGCGGTATGGTGATCGGTCCGCTGTTGTTGTTTATGAGCTGCTGATGGAGGTGGTGGTGGTGGTGATTCAAAATATTGTTATGGGCCAAGCGCTGTTGCCGATAATTGCCCACTAGCTGTCGCTGATATTCGGGGTCTTCGTGCGGTGGTCGGGCCATGTCGCGGTGACTTAGAGTGGGCGCTGGGCTCGTCTTACCTACCTCCAATTCGGTGTAGTAAAAATCTTCCTCGCCCTCCGCCACTTCGCAACCATTCGCCCTAAAAGTCATAATATAAAAAAAAAAAAATAGTATTTAGTATAAAAATCTGTTTTAAACCCAAAAATAATGGGCACGTAATTTAATATTTCGCATTGACATTGTTCGAATTATTAATTATTTATCATCACCGCGAACAAACAAATAGTTCATAATTAGTCATAAACTAGACGACAATAAAATATAAAAAATTATTTATCTATATAGCTATTAATCATCGAATTATCTATACAATTGACGTCATTATGATTGTAATTTTTTACTGCGTGCAAAATAATTGACGGACTTACAATAAATGTTCGTTGCGAACGTGCTCCTCAATGTTGGCACAAGATTGCGTGGAATATATACAAGACTTCCAGGTGCATTGGTAGATAATTGCCGTCACCGACTGAAACAATACAAAGAAAAAACCATTTGATTTCAAACGTTTATAAAGTCAATAAAATCTTCAGATTAATATTATAACATTATTTCACCCCGGTGGGGTGAATGAAAAACGGAAGAAAAAACTTAATAGACAAAAACTTAAATGTGTATAGAAAAAAAACAAAAAAACGTTGTTTCAAAAAATTAATACCCAAACATTTTTTTTTCTAGGTATTTATAGAAGTATCTTAAATTATAGTCATTTTTTTTTGGCAACATTAATTAAATCGCAAAAATACTACAAAATCTATTTTTCTATACCAACTTGAAAGTACAATCACAGACAAATGTAATGCCTCAATATGAGCGTGTTTGAATTACTGTATCGACGCATTACTATTGTCTATGAGTGTACGTCCACGAATTTTTTTTTTTCACAAGAACATTATAATTATTCAGTCATCAAATAGATGATTTTTGTTTTATATTATCTAATCTAAGGTGATTGGACCCGTGCTTTAGATTCGAGTCACCCTTTTATTCTTTTCCCATAATTTCTTTATAAATAGTTTCTTTTCAACGAATTTTTAAAAAATCGCCTGGTCGTTATTAATCGCAAGGCGCTATTAATATCGATTGTATTGCCATTTTTGATACCATGTAAATAGAATATATTTTTTTAAATATACGTGAAAATTATCAATAACTCTGTATATAAGCTCGTACAAGGACAAAGGAATGAATGCAGCTCGATTTATATACAGAATTACACGTTAATATTTGAATAACGTAAGGCAAAATTTTTGTATTAAAGAAATTATAGACAAACTGGCAACTATGTATCTAAAAATGTCAGGTAAAGATGGAATTAGCGCTTTCGTAATGAAAAAAAATATATATATAATTATTGGCAAGTTCTATTGAAAAATCTAAAATATTTTGAGGCATCCTGTATATACCAACATCCTCGTTACATATCGACCATATTCGTTACCAGTGTTGCAAAGGACAGTGGTATCTATTGCCTGGATAGCAGACAAAGAAGTGGATAATTCAAGGACGATCATTTATTTTTAACGAAATTATAAAATTCTATTTATATGCCAAATTATATTGTTGATTACGTCAACAATATATTACGTATTATTTTTGCCATTTTAAATAATTAAATATTTGTCGGATGTAAATACATGCTTTAGTAGTTTTTCTAGAATTCTTTTGTTTGGTATTACATATTTTTCGTTCATTAATTAAATATTAAAAAAAAAAACACCAACAACATGTTTTGATACAATTGTAAAATGACATCAATGTAAAATTCAATGAAATTAACAACGTAGAATAGATTTTATTAGCTTCCTTAATTGGTGCGTAGAAAAATAGCAAAATATTTCGCGGAAAATTACATTTACATTTTTAGTTTGGGCTATTTACAGCGTTTTATTTTGCTAAAACAAAAACAAAAATCATTGAAAGAAATATTTTTTAATTATTGTGGATTTATAAAATAATAAGTTAAGAACAAATATTTGGGAGATTTTATTAAATATATTTTAAGGTTGTATTATTTAACATGGTGGTTATTGTGCTTAAATTTGTTGTAAAAGGTGGTGGAAGCAAAGATATTATAGGTAAATACGGCGTTGATTGAGATTATTTTATATAATAATGAAGTCTTTTTTAATTCTTGTAGTTGACAAATGATTGTACAAGATCTGGGAATATTAGCGGGGACGTGGCAATATGGTACACGTGCTGCTACTGTGTGTGCATGTAAACATATTGATCGTGCACGGCCATGTTGAATCGTCATATATAGGATCTAGTGCGGAGGTTACAGATATCGAAAATATTTATAGATAGTCACAAGGTTAATTGACTTAGAATGGCACTACGCAAAATTTATGCATAATAAACGTAGTGCGAGTGATAATAGCCTTGGCTATGTGCCGGTTTTCACTTGTTCGCTTTTGTAGTAGCGAATGTATTGAAATTTCGCAAAATTGAACTGATAGTACGAGGCGATTTATTCAGAAAATAAATGCGATACCGAATATTTGGAAACATGACTTTGTGTGTTAAATATAAATGTATAATTAATTATATTATTACGCAGTACTAAATAAAAATTTTAAAAAAATGCAAGCAAACATTGCCTTGAACTTTCAACTTTTGATATTACATGTTCATTATTAGTTAGTTAAAGAGTCCGCAATCCTAAAGATTGGTTGGAAACAGCACGCCATGCCGATCTATCCTGAGCTAATCCCTTCATCTCCCTATAGCTATTCATCTCAACGTCTTCAACTATCTGACTCACATACTCCAATCTAGGCCTACCTACCCCTCTCTTTCCCTCCACTCTACTTTCTATGATCAATTGCATAATCCCCCCATGCCTAAGAATATGCCCTACTAATCTGTCTCTCCTACGCTGTAACACTCTCCAAATACTTCTCTTCTCCCCTACTAACTCTAGTACAGCTTCATTTGTTACTTTATCTTCCCAACCAATCCTCATCATCCTCCTATAACACCACATTTCAAGTGCTTCTAATCTACGCTTCTCTTCCTTTCCTATAGTCCACGCCTCACACCCGTACAGTGCTACACTCCAAACATATACCTTCAGTAATCTTTTTCTAATACCCAAGTCAATATTTGATCTTAAAATCTGTTCTTTTTCGACGAATGCCTTCCTACCCTGTGCTATCCTACACTTTATATCTACCTTGCTTCGATTATCTTTTGTGATTCTACTGCCTAAATAACAAAAATCTGACACTTCTTCGATTCTATTATCTCCTATTGTGATCCTCATTTTTCTACTGCATTCCTTTTTGTCACACCTCATCACTTTAGTTTTACCTATATTTATTTTCATGTTAAAATCCCTAGTCAATACTGCCTGCATACCATTCAATACCCTTTCTAAATTCTTTTCGCTTTCTTCCAATATAGCTATATCGTCGGCGAATCTCAGCATATATATTTTCTCTCCCTGTACATTCACACCTACACTATACTCTTCTTTTACTTTGTTTATTGCATCTTCTATATATAGATTAAATAATAACGGTGAGAGTGTACATCCCTGCCGAACTCCCTTCCCTATTTTTGCTACCTCTTCTTCCCCCTCAATTCTAACTAAGGCAGTTTGGTGTTTATATAAATTAAAAATTATTCTCCTATCCTTATAATCTATACCCGTTTCTTTTAAAATTCTAAACATTATGTCCCAATCAACATTATCAAATGCCTTTTCTAAGTCTACAAAAGCTATGCAAGTTACCTTTCCTACCCTCATTCTTTTTTCTACTACTGTTCTTAGTGCTAGAATCGCCTCTCTCGTCCCTCTGTTTTTCCTAAAACCAAACTGATCTTCTCCTAGCCTTTCCTCTACTTTATTTTCTAATCTCCTATAAATAATCTTTAACAATATCTTCGATGCATGTGATAGTAGGCTAATGGTCCTATAGTTCTCACACAAATTAGCTCCTATTTTCTTCGGCATTGTTACTATTCTACTACGCTGAAAATCCTGTGGTACTTCTCCCTTCTCATATATTTTACAAACTAGCCTGTATAATCGCTCCTGCATTTTTTCCCCTGCGTGTTTTATTAATTCGGCTGGTATCATATCAATCCCCTCTGCTTTGTTATTCCGTAAATCATTTAATGCTCTATGAAACTCTGACCTAAGTATGCTAGGACCTAAGTCATCCTCATCTATCTGTTCCACACTTTCTAGCTCCTCCATGTCCATGTTCATTATTAAATTAGTCATAATAAAGATGCCACGGTATTATTTGGAAATTATGCAACGTAAAATTTACAATTACATTTTCGTATTTTTTGATACAAATGGCAATCATGTAACGTTAACATAACCGTACACAACTATCAATAAATCAATATACAAATTATATGTTTATAAAATGACCAGCTTGAAAAAATGAAAATCAGTATACATATGTAGCGTTAAAAAGCACAATTTAACCACATACTATTACCAGAACGATAGATGTAGGAAAATTACAGAGTACAGGCTACATAATCCGACCATCTATATCCATATGCAACATCAATGGACATGGCCTAGTTCGAAGGCAGGTCGCGCGACCGACCCCGGGGCTAGAGAGGGACGCAACGAAAACATTATTGTTGCGCACTCTGTCCGACCCACGTCCAATGTACCGTATGCTGAGAATCTAATACGCGAACTGTAGAGATGCGACACACTATCGGAGCACATTTCCATGGACATGTCAGAGTTGTCGGTGTAATATGGGCATTTAAACAATCGGTCACTATTCTTTGTTATTGTAAATGGATGTATATCGTCAGTGATCTGTTAATGATTCGGGAGATGTTCTGAACATGCGCGATAAACATTAGATACAGTTTGACATAATCTGTCATTTGTCGAATTTTTGTGAGATGGGAGGTGTTGTCACATCGCAGTTTTGAACCGATTTTTAGAAACGATGTTCGTTTCATTGGTAATAGTATTTAAATGAGCAATAAAGATTTAAACAATTGAGAACTAATCTTATAAATATATATAATAGTAAAACAGCATCTTTAATTTGAAGCAAAGCCGCTATTTTCTGCATAGTCAGCGTTTGGCTGGTAGAAGCAGAGATCTCTTTGTTTACTCCGCGGAGAACCAGAAGGCCTTGTACATACAGCTTTATTGCCAACGGACAGGCAGTGGTTATGAAATAATAATATATAAACAACAAACAGCTGTAACTTGTAACTGTCCAAATATAAACACCATGTCGGTGCATTCGAGTATATAAAAGTGATTTCTACGGTTACAAATAATTGTTTAGTAGCCTACAGTCATGCCAACTTTTCTTCATTTCGATACTATTTGGGAATGGAAACTCATTTCCGCATTTGAACTACTTCAATATACAGGGTGTGGCAAGAATTGCACCACTAATTATAGACAATTCATTGTAATAAAAAAAAAAACCGATAACCAGTCATTATCAACGAAGTAAACTAATTATATACGATTCTTGTATAATTACGAGCAGGATATACTTAACTATCTATTTATCTACAAATCAAATGGGTTAAATTAATTATATCATTCTCCAAGCAAGTGGGATTAGAAAAAATAGTTGCCGCTTATGACGTGTTAATAACTAATATGTAATTTCGACCGGAGCGAGAGAACAATGGCCGATATAGAGGAGCAAGTACAAACTGACGTATGGATGGTCTGAAGTTGGCAGCAGTTTAATATCAATTCGCGACAGTCAATGATCCTTTGTTTCGTCGTTTGTGTGACCCGGGACAATTCACAATTGCAGTGAGCACCAGCGGTAGAAATAAAAAGGCAAAACACGTCCATATGGCAAACAATGGCTTCCAGTATATACATGCCTCACGTGTTGGGTGTTATTAAACAATAATAACTAGCTAAGCTGCATGTAATTCTGTAATTGTATAATTTGATGAAAGCGAGTATTCATTTGATCTACTGCAAACCAGCTACGATCAATTAATTCGATTTAAATATGACTTTTGATTCAAATAGTTAGGCAACAATGCCCATACAAATTTCCATAAAAACAAATGAGCGTGAATTGTTTTCACCACGTATTTGTTGTGAAAACATCTGTGTTATTATTGTTACAATATGTTGTTGTTTTTCTTGAAATATTTTATATAGTGTCGACATCTATTGAAACGACGTATAAATTGAACGCATTCTAAATAAGCTACTGGTTCGATTTTAATGACGTTTATGAAAATGTTATTCAACGATATCTTAAAAATTATACTATACGCAAAGTAGGCATAAAATGCAATTTATAGACTCGAAATATACTGCCAAAGAAATATTTTTCTTGCAACATTATTCCCTGTGTTTATTTACGCAGATATTCTCATATTCATAAAATGATAAGTCATTAGGTATTGTGTCAATTTTAAAATATCTGAAAAAAATAGTTCGAATGAATAAATTAGATGAACTAAAAAAATAATAGGTCCAACGAAGAAAAAATTGTTCAAATGAAAAAAATATAGGTTTAAACGAAAAACAAGTTTATCTGAAAAAAGTCATTTGGGAAATAATAGTAAGTTTAGTAGAATACTAAAACACAGATAATGTGAAGTGGACAAAATGACAGGTCTATTAGTAGGTACATTGGTGTAACGAAAAAAAAATAGTTCAAATGAAAGTCGTTTGGGAAATGATGAGAATCAAGTATACTACCATCGTCAACACTAAACAGCTGACACAAAGGCCGCGCATCTACATCAGACCGGTCGTCATAACAACCGCATGACGTCACGCAGGTATGTCTTTGCTGTTTGCATTCGCCTACACATCAATATATTTATACACATGTATGAATATTCGGCTGATTTCCACAACAATGTGCAGGTATACGAAGACACCTGCCTGGCTGTCGTTTCCTTTTTTTTTTTTTTGGTATATCCAATGAGATCGGTGCAACAACAAGCGGTTCGATTGACGTTCCAAACGTGTATTTGCTTATATATTATATATATTACAGTTTTTGTCATCGTTGGATAAAAATCGGTGTTTAAATAGTGTTTAAAAAAAAGGGGTGGGGGTGGGGGTTAGTTAGATGTGGATGGTGGTTATGATTCAGACAGACAGAAGTGGGATTTGTCAGACAGAATAAAACGACCATCGCGTTTATACCTGCTAATTCCTGCACGGACGGTATTTTAAAACTGAACAATGAAGTGGATGCGTTGAACTTTAGGCTTGCATGTACAATTTAGATTGTATGTATAGACGTTGTTGGAAAATAAAAAGAGGATAAGATCGAAATTAAAAAATTTCAAAGAGCAATAATAAAATTTGAAAAATTCAAGGGCGAATGTCAATTTTCTGTCAAATAACAGCAACTATAAGACATTTTAGTTAAAGAGTCCGCAATCCTAAAGATTGGTTGGAAACAGCACGCCATGCCGATCTATCCTGAGCTAATCCCTTCATCTCCCTATAGCTATTCATCTCAACGTCTTCGACTATCTGACTCACATACTCCAATCTAGGCCTACCTACCCCTCTCTTTCCCTCCACTCTACCTTCTATGATCAATTGCATAATCCCCCCCATGCCTAAGGATATGCCCTACTAATCTGTCTCTCCTACGCTGTAACACTCTCCAAATACTTCTCTTCTCCCCTACTAACTCTAGTACAGCTTCATTTGTTACTTTATCTTCCCAACCAATCCTCATCATCCTCCTATAACACCACATTTCGAATGCTTGTAATCTACGCTTCTCTTCCTTTCCTATAGTCCACGCCTCACACCCGTACAGTGCTACACTCCAAACATATACCTTCAGTAATCTTTTTCTAATACGCAAGTCAATATTTGATCTTAAAATCTGTTCTTTTTCTACGAATGCCTTCCTACCCTGTGCTATCCTACACTTTATATCTACCTTGCTTCGATTATCTTTTGTGATTCTACTGCCTAAATAACAATAATCTGACACTTCTTCGATTCTATTATCTCCTATTGTGATCCTCATTTTTCTACTGCATTCCTTTTTATCACACCTCATCACTTTAGTTTTACCTATATTTATTTTCATGTTAAAATCCCTAGTCAATACTGCCTGCATACCATTCAATACCCTTTCTAAATTCTTTTCGCTTTCTTCCAATATAGCTATATCGTCGGCGAATCTCAGCATATATATTTTCTCTCCCTGTACATTCACACCTACACTATACTCTTCTTTTACTTTGTTTATTGCATCTTCTATATATAGATTAAATAATAACGGTGAGAGTGTACATCCCTGCCGAACTCCCTTCCCTATTTTTGCTACCTCTTCTTCCCCCTCAATTCTAACTAAGGCAGTTTGGTGTTTATATAAATTAAAAATTATTCTCCTATCCTTATAATCTATACCCGTTTCTTTTAAAATTCTAAACATTAAGACATTTGTGTGTACAATTTAATAGCTACGTGTGAAGGGTTGCATACTGTATACACTCATATATTGCGAAAAGTTACTAAACGGCATTAAAATGTCGAAACGAAACGATTACAACAAATGACAACATTGTGAAAATAAAACCGCGTGAAATTTGTTAAAAAAAATCACATATATTTTTCTTTCACTGCGCCTACAAAAATGCCCCTGCATATGTATATACATACGTTTGTATAAATGCATTTCTTGGGGGCTGCAGAACGAATAGACAAACGCTTTATATACTAACAGCTGCATGGGTAACCAGTTACATCCCAAGAACCCCACACGGATTAATCCGAACCTACCATAAAATACACATTTCCAAGTGTCCGTTCGTTTTTCCAATTTAATACGAAGATTGTATCGAATATTGCGCATTTCGAAGGATATTCCCGCATCGAAAAACTAAATAAAATACCTATCTGTCAACATGACATAAGTATTATTGACATAAGAAAAGTCTAGAATAAGTATTATAATATTAGTGATATAATAATAATAATAACCAAAATACCGTAACTCAAAGTATTAAGTAGCTAGATGCGCATTTCGAAGGCTATGGCCCTCAGTAGCACAAAATAAAATACCCATCTGTCACTATTCGCGATTGCTATAGCACTTTTCTAATGTGCAGATGTAAATGAAATTCGAAGTTAGCGGTGGAAGTGACATTGTAGGGGGTTATGTGGTGCGTTGTAAGAGCGTTGCTGGTGGTAAGCGAAGACACGGGCGAGTTGAACATAACAACAACATTGGTGCAGTTGCAAGCTGGTAGGTCATATGCACACATATACATACGGCCAGAGTGCATTGCACCCGCGATGTTTGTTTACAAGAAGAGCAAACCACGTGTTTGTAGCCGGCCCGTGCGGAGGACGGAGAATAAGCCGGTGCGCTCAAGAGGAGGATGGGACGATGATATGGCAACGGTGCGCTGTGCGGAGGGATTCGTTTGGATGGGGGGGCAGTGTTGGCGTGTCGTACGCGATGTCAGTGAAATTGGCACGAATGAAATATTCCCGGATAATGTGGAATTTGGTATGGTATGGTTTTATTATCACCTGGAATTGATAGTTTTCAGTTCGTGATGTGGGGAGGTTATGAATGTTTGAATTGTTTCACTGGCTGCTGCTCGACATTGATTTTTTTCCATTGTGCACGCCTAAATACAGCACGACGGACCGAAGCCGATTCCGGGAACAATTTCAAAACGATTAATAAAAATTATTCAGAGTCCTTCAACTTCAAAGCTATCTACTAGAGAATTATCTACAAAAATGTTCGCAACGAGATAATAAGCAAATTTGTGTTCGTTATTATATTTTTTTTTAAACGAAAATAGCTCGTTATCATATCGAAATCTCAAACATTTAATCCAAAAATAGCATTTCCAACAATAAATCGTAAAAAAATATATTTATCGCGATGTGTGCTTCGTTGTTGGTAATTATTATATTATTCTACGGTCAATATTATTCCCCTTACATGTTCCAAATACAACAAATATTTTTTTTGCGGTTTTACTAGGTATTTGTATACTCAAAGACAATAGCAATGCCCCGATATATGTGCAATAGCAGTTATGGTATATCGAATGCGTTTGAACTACTGCTGCACTTCTCTAGTATCGAGGCATTACTATTGTCTTCGAATGTACACACATCAAAGGAAATGGTCAGTACAATAAAAGTAGGGACGCTTATCACTATCATAGATATAGACTGATATTAAGGATTTCTACCATACATGCAGTTTCGTGCTATTGGTAATATAAACCGACCAGCACGCGGTCAACACTCTGTTTACATTATTCTAATCAGTATTTTCTACCAATTTCGAAAAACTACACCGTCAAAACAAATTGTTACTGAAACATGTCATTCTAATCAAACAGATGAAAACCATCATAGATACCCGCAATCAACAGTAATATTGTTGCTGTCGTTACTCGATATTATAATATTAACATGCAATAACGTCAAAAGCATTAAAATTATAACGTCAAAATTAGTTTGAAATGTAAATGTCAAGGTTAAATATTTGAAATTGAGATTCCAGATTGGAAAAAGGATGCTTTTTTCTTTGATATAATGCAAATTTAAAGCCTCGATATTTCGGTACATATGGCATTAAGTAGGTCATATGCTGTTGATATCGCATAAGAACTACCTGCGTAAATATATACGTTCTACAACTAATTATAATATCGATTGATTAACTAAGAAATACTAAAATATTTTTGAGAAACATTTCGAAAGTTAAATAATACAACATATAATCGGCTGTCAAATGTCGCGATTTTATAAAAATCAGCTGTTTCATAAATGACATTTCACGGGTTAAAATGTCTACTGGATTAGCGAAAAGTTAGCACAAAATACATATGATTTAAGATGAACAGGAATGACAACTGACAACTGACAACTCAGACAACTGCAAACGGAGAAACAGATTAGAGAAGACACTCGTGATCTGGCTCTAGGAAATTTTGTGGAATGACGCCGCGTGTACACGAACGTAGTAGCGTTGCTGTGCGGGTGTCCAGCGGGGGCAACAACAACAACGCAACACAGAAGGCCTTGAAAGAATCACGAATCTGCTACTACGGCAACAATAACAACAGAGACGCAACGAAAACAAGCGTCTTCTATCGCGCTTTCACTCTTTGTACCGGCCTGTCAGCGAGAGGAGAGACGCTCCACAGGCCTATACAGGATATTCCAAAATGTTATCGAAAAATTAAAAAACTATTAAACCTAGTATTTTTTTCGGATTTTATAGCATTATGGTTATAACTTGACGGATATATTATAATCTTCCTATTAATTGGTTAATGTTGACGTGAAGCCGAAATAATTGGCGACCGGAAATATTTTGGCCACACAATAGTCTATAGCTATAACATGAAAGTTTGCAATAACATATGTTATTACAGCTGGGAAACAATTGATATATATATATATATAAACAATGACAGTCCGAAATGAGAAACTGCACAAAATGGGGCCCTGTGTCGAGGGAGATCAGCGCGAATCAAAGGTTCACGAAGAAGTAGGCTGTGGATGCGCGCGGTTGTTGACCGGAATATTATTACGCAGCGTCCCATCAGGAATACCCATCTATACCTTGTTTCGTTGTCTGTGCCAACCAACACACAAAAATCACGTTCGAAATAACCTCATCAATAATTTAACAATTGACATAACTGTGACAGCACAAATGTCATTTAAATGTCAAACGATTTTTTTCGGCGAATAAACGCTGAATCATTATTATTATTAAAGAAATTGTATACACTATTTGTACACTTTGACATGATATTTCCTTAATTTTTTACAAATTTCATGATTGCTGTTATGAAAAAAATTATGACAGGCAGAAAGAATCTATACAATGATCTGTAGGAATTAATATGACGCTTACAATATATTCTCTTCTACGATTTAGGGGACGATTTTCTTTCTACAGTCAAGATGATATCGGTCGCTGCTCTCCTCTAGCAGTAAGTATAATCATTCGCGATGAAAAAGTGCGTTTATACTGCACGGCGCGTTACCTGGCAACACTGCCTCTATAGCCAAGTAGGGGTGACCGTAGAGTAAATAGAGAAACAAAAGCAAACAGGATCAAGAACACTGAAAAACATATCGTCTGAACGATACGACAATAACTCCTAACTTAGACAAATTCGACAAATGTTAGATTATGTCTTTTTATGTTTATTGCGCATGTTCAAAACATTTATCATAAAATTGCAAAGCAGATAGTGAGCGATGTGACTATTGTCACATCGCTCACGTTGTATGAGGAAACAAAACGAAGTTAGGCACGAATCGTTTAATAGCAATTTCTATTCATAACCTTGAAATAAAATTATAGGGGAAAATTGATGGACCTTCGAATAAATAACAATTTCTTGCACTTTTGACGAATAAAATTTCATAACAACACAAATCTGGCAGAACAGCTGAGCGTATGTACTGAACATGGTTCAATGGCCCTTAACTATAGGCCTAGGCAGTGGACGGCCCCCTCCGAATAGTACATTAAAAAAAAAGAGTATCGAACTATGATTACTGTGTATTCGTTGATTGACAGACGGGAGTGTTTTGTTTTCATTATTATTGACGAACGGAACGTTCCAAAGCGCAAAGAAACAAAACAAAAGAAACCGGTTTGGTCCAATATTATTTCACGTACAATACATTTTTCGTAAAGTGGATTAAAGGCATGCGCAAATCACGAAATTAATTATTTTTTACGAAACGTAAGAAAATGTTATTTTCACAGGTACAGAAAAAAAAATTGTAAAGTGGATTGAAGGCATGAGCAAACTGTGAATTTAATTATTTTTCACGGAAGTTAGTAAATTGTAATCGCAATTATTACACATAAGAAAATATAATTTAATTTAAAGAAATACATTGTAAATTTGACTAGATTAATTTACCAGGCCTATATTTGCGTCAATATAAAGCAGAATTATCTGGATGACAAAGTGGTGTTTTTAAGGTCACTGACACTTAAAATGTAATTATTTTTTCAAAGATTTTATTTACCCTTATAAATATGAGGCACGAAAATACGCAATTAACGAATAAATTAATTGAATTTGCTCAGAAATTGCAAAAATACTTTTCAGATGAACCATTTGTTATTTATTTAAAATAAATGAATGATTACAGTAAAAAATACTTTAGTTTACTTTATAATAATTCAATATTATTACATATAAAATATGAATAGCAAAACATCAAATTGAATTTTAATATTTCTAAATAAAATTTTGTTACTTTTCGTGTTAGACCTGTATATATCCATTTACAGCACAGGGCAAATTATATGTTGGACACAAACGACATTGTATATATGGAAGACGATAGTATATATATATGCACGATAGGTTGGAATGGGTTGAAGAACACCGTTTCCGAGGTCAACGGTCATATTATGTGCGTATTATTTACCACAATCGATTATTGAACTGATGGTCATGTCAAAAAATAGTGCGTTTATGGAAGTGATCGTAGATAGCCGATGAAATAATATCAAATGAAACCGTAACGAGATTCCAAAGCGTTCTCTTTAAATAATTAGAAATAAAAGCGAGTTACCGTGGTATTTTTCTATAAAACAAAATTTCAAATGTTAGCAACGTTAACGAGGTACCCTTAACTACCTAAAAAATTGGATCAACATTAAGTCCATTGCACGCAATTGTAGAGCAAAAAAGTTGCGTCTAAATTCAGTCCATTTTTTTAAAAGTGTGATGAGATGATTTAATTAAAAGCATGTATGGTATTTAAATAATGCATAAATTTATCTGAAATTACGTATAAAAACAAAGATTTTTCAATTTGGCAACGATGTAACTATTTAAAATAAATATTACATCAAACCGTATTTCGTTTTACACAACAATCTAGCTATTTTTATTGTTCTATGATTATCAAACAAGTCAACAACATTTCGGTAGCTCATTTACAGTCGATTACAACTAATGACAAATTTCCCCAAAATGAACTACCGTTAATTACACTCGAACTAATTATTGTCAAATTCTACATTCGACACGTATTAATTAAAAATCGTTGTAAATTTAAGACAATCGAAAATTTTGCCAAAACGCGGTAGCATTATGCATGCACTCTTTTGTTTCTTAGCGTGGGTGTTATTATTCCGCAAGGTTCCATTTCTAAATCTAATATAGATCACCCTGGCTGCGAAACAAAACACGATGGTGAAGAAACGTCAGATTCAGATATATATAATGGCAGTTGTCTTAGCAAGGCCAACTGCGGTATTTACGCAATCAGGGCCGGGCTCTAAGCCAGGCTATTTCAAAACAACTCGCTTGTGTTGCAAATACTCCACACTGGATAATTTTCAGTCATATTAGTATACAGGGTGTAGAAACACTTTTACAAATAATATTCTCGATTTTTTTTACTAAGATATTACCATACAGAAGATACGAATGGGTCGTATTCTTAAGCACAGTTGGGTTTTTTTTGTATAAATAGTTGCAAAAGGTGGGGCAGAGGGAAAATATAGACATTTTCAATATATGACTGCGGATTTTTTTGGTATAATAGATTGGATAAATAAATAAATGAGTCCAGTGTTATTTTAATGAAACGTTCGAAATATGGACACCGTTGTTGAATTAAGTAAATGATCCTAGTGACCTTAGAGGCTAGTGTCGGTAGTTTTAAGGAGTGTTTAATGGTTATACACATTTGTACACTTCTTTAGTTATCTACTGTGTAATATCCGCATTGAAATATCGCACACTGTACACCACCATAAAGTTGTCGTCAAACTTTCGAAAATTAAAGATGGCGTACGAGGGCCATATTTTATAATAAAATAGATATGAGAGTGTGTATAATAAACTCTGGTACACTGCTATAAATTTGTCGTATAAGATTTTAAAAAAAATCAGTAGTTGAAAATGCAAGATATATTAAATTATCTGGGAGTGTACACCACCATAAAGTTGTCGTCAAACTTTCGAAAATTAAAGATGGCCTACGAGTGCCACATTTTATAATAAAATAGATGTGAGAGTGTGTATAATAAAATGGTGTACACTGCTATAAATTTGTCGTATAAGATTTTTAAAAAAATCGGTAGTTGAAAATGCAAGGTGAATTAAAATATCGGGCGGTGTACACCACCATAAAGTTGTCATAAACTTTCGAAAATTAAAGATGGCGTACGAGTGCCATATTTTATAATACAATAGATGTGAGAGTGTGTATGTGACCGTGCACACTGCTATAAATTTGTCGTAGCAGATTGAAAAAAATCGGTAATGCAAGATGTATTGAAATGGCGCGCATGTACACCACCATAAAGTTGTCGCAAACTTTCGAAAATTACAGATGGCGTACGAGTGCCATATTTTATAATAAAATGGATATGAGAGTGTGTACACTGCTATAAATTTGTCGTATAAGATTTTAAAAAAAATCGGTAGTTGAAAATGCAAGATGAATTAAAATACCGGGCGGTGTACACCACCATAAAATTGTCGTAAACTTTCGAAAATTAAAGATGGCCTACGAGTGCCATATTTTATAATACAATAGATGTGAGAGTGTGTATGTGAACCATGACAACTGCTATAAATTTGTCGTAGAAGATTTAAAAAAATCGGTACTGCAAAATGCAAGATGTATTGAAATGGCGGCGCGCATGTACACCACCATAAAGTTGTCGCAAACTTTCGAAAATTACAGATGGCGTACGAGTGCCATATTTTATAATACAATAGATATGAGAGTGTGCGTATTTCACCACCGTGTACACTGCTATAAATTTGTCGTATAAGATTTAAAAAAATCGGTAATGGAAAATGCAAGATGGCGTATGATTGCGGTATTTTAAATTACAACAAAAATCGGAAATGATGTGTACAGTGCTATAAAGTGGTCGTACGAAATCAATAATTTTCAGTAATCAAAAATTCAAGATGAGTGCTATATTTCATAAAACGGTAGATCGATTAAATTAGATCGGATAATATGATTCATCAAACCAAGCAACTGCTGTTGATTGCTTATATTTTGACAAATGCATATTTCCTCGGTGCGATGTGTATACAAAAGCGGCCTTGGCGGACATTTTTCACGATTCCAGGCCAAGTGAAACGCACGTGCCAACAACGCTTGTGCACTAGAATTGCATTGAATTAGTATTTTGCAATAAGCGGTATGTTGCCATATTACTTTTTATACAAAAACAGCTTCAAACAAACCCTTCGCAATAACAATAATTAGCCGAAGGCAAAAAAAACGTGCTGCATGCGATTTTGTAATTCATTAAATCCATCGTGCAATTTCGCTGAACGAAGAACTGCGCGAGTGACATTACCTAACAGTTAATTATTTTCACTATTTAAACTTACAAAAAAAAAAAAACGGCAAACGTATAAAGTCGATTAGTTCAAACATTCGCATTAAAAAAGGAAATAGTTCTTTCGTCATTATCAACCTATAAACAAACGTCAGTCTTATTGACGTTACTTGATCATATGTAATCTTCCAGTGTCGTGCCGTTACGGCGCTAGAATAATAAACAAATTCATGGCGTGAATGCGATCATACGATTTCACTCAATCTCAAACGTATGTATATTTGCGATTAACGATTGACGTGCGCGATTATTACTATAGTACGTTCGCGCTAAAATGTCGCTTTTCTCATAACCAAAAGTCAACAGCGTGATAAAGTCTTTCCTTGTTCAACACATTGCACGTAAATGCTTTAGTACGACAGCAATGGGTATATAAGGCGGTGCCCTTTGAATGCGTTGTTCTCGCGTATATATCCATTGCTGTCGTACTAAAGCATTTACGTTGAGAAGGAACAGTCGCATGTGCAATGTGTTGAACGAGGAAAAACCGTTTCTCTCTTTATCCCAGCGTTGACTTTTGGTATTGAGTGGGGCGACATTTGAGCGCGAACGTACTATAGTTACTTAATGTATGTAAAATTGTTTACGGCGATCGTAAAAGAAATTCGTTACAGTCGCGGCGTAAAAACGCCGGCCGGTAAATGCGAACATCTCCACTTACAGTCATACGAAAAGCGTCAATATTTCTGACGTAGGCAACTCTGGCCCACGTATGTACTGTGGAATTGATGAGCGGACATTTGTGGTGGGGTTAAATCAGAAGGGACACTCTCCCAAATAAAAAAAATAAATATTTTGCAAGTCGATTTCTTGTAAAACAAAAAAATTATTAGTTAATTCAATTTTTTATATAGATAAATACGAACAAAAAAAAATTTAACCGAAACAGAGCACGTTTTAGTTAATTTCTTATATTGAAATAATGAGAGTATAAAAGCAAAAGTTTCACGAGTGCCCGTTCTGATTTTTGTACCATACAACGGTGTCGCTAAGAAGAAGCATGTTGACGTCATTCACTCAACCCATTCAAGTATGAACCACCACGCAAAATCCCACCAACAAAACAACACAATTATGCGGCCTGCGTAATATTCTACGATATTTACGATAAATATATTTTATGACAAAAAAAAATTGTACTAAAAACCACACATAAATTTCAATTTAAATATAATTTTTTATTCTACTTTGAAGCGTCATGTATTTCAGTTTGCCCGGGGCCGAATTAACGATTCAAATAATTGATCGATAATGAATAAGCAAATTAGTTGGTAAAATGTATTAATAACCGGAAATTTGCTACTTCCTGATTAACCTTCGTGATAAATAGTTTGGGTTGGGCTGAAAATGGCTAAGGTCATAATATAAATGCAATAAAATTCGTATAAATAACACAGGAAAACAGAACTATTATCCCTTCGAAAATTTCATTAAAAAAAAATGCCGTATTTCATAAAATTAAATTAAAATCGAGAGAAAAAAAAAAGAGCGACGTCGATGGTATTGACTACACGTCATCTAGTTGGGCGATTGGAATATAAAAACACACAATAAATATATGTACACTCAAAGACAATAGTAATGCTTCGGTACAGTGTAACGCCACTGCTGCAGTAGTTCAAACGCACTCGATATTGTTATTTCTATAATTAAAATAGCAAAATCGGATTTTTTTCATATAGACCATATATATATAGTTTGACGACCTCTGGTGTAATACAAGCTATGGGCAAATGCCAATTTATATTTACCGCATTACATAACAAAAACAGCCGCTCGAGCGCATGTGTGTTTTTTGAAATTATGCAATACTTAGGAGGCAGCCAGAAACCTTGAGTTCAGCCCTGCTGCTGCATGTGTTGCTTTTGTATTGTGTTAGTGTAAAGCAGCTATTAGCATCACGTTGGCTTTGCGTCATGTGGAAAACATATGAGCAGCCAAATTGCCCGCTTCTACTTAAAAAATACTTTCGTACATTTCGATGTTTTAATAAATAAATTAATTTCTTTACGAGGCCTATTGAACACACACAATGAACAATTTCAATGGCTTTGTTTAATCCGATTTACGGTGATTTAAATTTCGCAACTACAATCGCTAATGTTTAATATTTATTCGCTGGCAGCGGCTCCGTTCCGTGAGCCGCCTCCAAATAAACACAATGCACACGCAATAAATTGCACAAATTTGTTAGTGTACTACGTTAAGTAGTACCCTTGAAATTCAATCAGCACGTGTCAATAACAACTAGAAATGCAGAGAACGGTATAAACATATTTTCAGCCATCCGCGATGAGTTTACGTCAGACGACGATACACACCGTACTTTGTTACTGTCAAGCGCGAGTGCGTAATAACGATAATTTATTCGTTTATTTCAATTATTTATAAAAAATAGCACGCATTCTATTGTTTCGTTATAGTTCTGTTGGTTAAAATTGACATTTATAAACGCGTTGCCATGGAAATATTGCCAAGCTGACAGGAAATCATTGATTTTTATATAAAAAACTAGATTTCTGATACTTAATGCCAAATCAAAAAAATTATTATATTTTCTTATAAAATATATAACCCTGCAAAAAAAATTTTTTTTTGTATAAAATTAACGATATAAATACTACCTTTGTATTTTCGGTTTTGATAATAAGATACCGTTAAAGTATTTATATTGTTGATTCATGCATTTTGACAGGTATTTAGTAAATGAGTGACACGCTGTCATCGATATTGTAGTAACGGTAGTGCATGTAGTAAGACTAGTAGTAAAGTACTTACTATAAAGCCAATATAAATCGTGATTGTAGGAAATTAATACCACCGGTGCTCTTGTATATACAGTGTGGTCCAATTAAATTGATGTCGACCTAGATTTACTTGAGTACTGCAAAAATCATACATAGCGCACGGTAGAAGAATAAACTAGATTATTTCTTTTTTTGCGCAAAGCAATATATAAAAATCGAAAATATAGAATTGCTGGCAAAAAAAAAATGTAATTTTGCGTTTATCCGGTGGTCAAATTAATAATAATTTTTTTTTATTGTGTGTTTGGTTGTCTACCTTTTTCTTTCTGGGTAACTCGTCGAAGTAGTCCATCTCGATGCCCTCGTCGTAAACATTGGGTGACAGTGGGCAGATGGGTGAGATGGAATCGCGTGGTGGGGGTGAGGGTGTGTACCGGGATGATGCCGAGCTGCTGCTGCTGGGCGATGTGCTCGTCCATGAAAATGCTAATAAAAAAATAAAAATATTGTTAAAAAAATGTATCACAGTATTAAATAAGTGAATAAATCTGGGTGATTTTGATATATATTTTTTGTAATATAATACAAGTCAAAGCAGTTGCTATATATACAGGGCGTAACTTATTAAATATTAAACCGGTCATGTGAATATATTATTATTTGTTAAATCGTAAATTATTATTATCAGACAACAAAATTGCGTTATTTCGTATTTAGTGGCAACTTTTTTATTGATTTTTTATGTAATATTTCACCTTGGCTGTACTACAAGCGAAAAAGTGAAATTATATATATATATATATTAATTCGCATTGTGAAATACGATTACCTTGACCTACCCTAAATATTATTTTCGCAAATAAAAAATTCATTACCTCTCCAAAGCAGCGATTTAATAATAAAAACAAAAGACTAGACAGCGAAATTAAAATCTTTTGTTATTAAAAAAAATAGTTATCTGTGTATAATTTTATTTATCAATAAAAAGTGAAAAAAAAATCGGTAAAACTACTTGCAATGTGCAGGATCGAACGCATGACCTACGCGGTGCCAGTCCAATACCTAAACAATGGAGTTATGGAGGCATCTTAGGGCACGGCATATTAAAATTTTTCATACCACCGAAAAATATAAACGCATTTTTTAAATTAAATATGGTGGTATAACATTCAAAATGCGCATAATAACAAAAAATATATATTTTTGCTAATATAAATTTAATTACGTCTACATTTGCTCAGCTTAACTATATTTGGCTTGTCATTTACCCCCCACTCGGCGGTCCAGACTGTCTTTAACCCTGACTAGACAGTTGTGTCAAAGTTCTAACCTACAAACACCAATTGAACCCTTACACACGCACATATATACTTAGAGAGGACGTCGGCATGATTTATGAAGGCCACTAAGAGGTGAAAAAGTTTGATGGATCATCAGGCATGGACAAATTATATTAATAATTTTTTTTAATATTTGACAAGTAAATTGCCAGCGGCGTTGATTGTTATAAATAAATGCCATTTTAGAAGGTTTATTTCTATACGAAATAAATTTTGTTTTACATTGAAAAAATAATAAAAAAAAATTAATGAATTTAGTACAATAATTATTTTGTCAAGAAATATTTACTAGTACAAAAATCAACTATTTCTAATATAAAAAGGGTGTTTTTTAGTAAAATAATTTAACTACCAAACAAAATTCAATATAATGTGAATATTTCAGTATAAGAAAAAATAATCAATGTTAAAAAAATTGAAGAGCGTCCTATCTAAACAAACTTTTTCTGTGGTTAAGGTTTTTTTTTTTAAAAATGACGTAGAGCGTCTCGACGCAAAAAAAACACATTTATCGCTAAACCGGTGACGCATAAATAAATACAAAAACAGCTGATTTTTTTTGTAAAGAAAATGTATAGTAGGTATTATGAGGAATATATTTTTTATAGGTTAGTTGTTTTGTTCAATCCAAACACATACCTGTTTCATGAAACATTTCATTATTTTTAGTGGTCTATAAAAACTATCGAAACAAAATATTGAATACAATATTTTTTTATTTAATTTAATATAATAATTTTATTTAAAATAAAATTTTTGTTACGTTCGAAACCAAATTTGGTTAAACAAAAACTTTTTAAAACTAATTTGTAATACCTTTTACAAATTAAAGAATACAAATTTTTAGTTTTTTTTTTACTTTTATTGGATATTTGTATTTTTAGTCTAGCGTCTTCACATGCCGCTAGTTTTTGAGGTTAGGGGGAAATGGGGTTACGAGACGTCGGCGAATTAGAAAGTGGCGGGGGGTTTAAGGGCGAGACGTGACGTGCGACATGGGAATGTAGTAGAAAGAGAAAATACGTCTCCTCTCCTCACACCACCGCCAAATTAGACTTTCATCGGCCTCCTTCTTCGCACAATACCATCGATGTATATATAAATTTGTAGACAGACGTCTGTCTAGTCAATGGCTAGAGATCGGTTTATATATATATAAGAAATTTTATGTAACGATTTAGAGAATTATTTAAGACAGATATAAATTATAATATATCGTTGGCGAGACAAGCAATTTGTCTTTTAAAGGTTAAGAGAAAATGATGTTTTTTGAGTGTCATCAGCTGTTTAAATGTTAATTAATAAGAAAAAGAAGAATGCTATAAAAAATCTGCAATTATAACTATAAAAAATAATAACGGGCAATTTATTTTGTTTTTTGTGTAAGTGTATAATTTTTTTTTTGTAATTTCAGAATATTTTACGTCACAGACGACTCTCACAAACGGGTGAGACTTACGATGCGATAAAACGAAATTTTATTAGCTAACAATTTGGCTGTAATAAAAAAAAAACAATCTGCGTATTCTACATATAGTTAAAGTAATTTTGGTTCAAGAAAGTAGCGAGCTGTAGAAGGAATAAAACAAATAAAAAAGAAATCGGACCTGAAGATGTGTTTATTGGTCCAGTGGCTTGGATTGGTTGTTTTTGTGTACAGGATTTTTTGTAAATCGCGCATGTTTTAAGATTTCGATTTCCTACGAAATTTAAAATCAAAAATAAGGGCATAAAATTCGGTATTGATCAAATTAATTCAAAGAAAAATGGGAGTTATTATGCGAAAATGCGGCGAATTAGATCAGTTTATTTTTTAAATAATAATAAATATTTTCACGAATTTTTAAACCATATCTTAATACGTAAATTAAAAAGAAAAGAAAGAAAACTTGATCTCACATTGTCTGTCTATCGAACTAACAAAATTCTATTGCAAGCGTGCAATAAATGTTGAACAACTTTCTAATCTGACAGCGCTCGCAACAACATTCGATTTCGTAGTTACTTCAGTGGGCTGAAACGTCGTCGTTTGACATTAGGGTAATGTCTAGGACAGCGAGTTGCATCACGCTCTACCTTACCGACACCGATCGGTCTCTGTAGAAACGGCCCAACTGATTTGAATGAATCGTTGTATAACAGTGAACTATTAAAATTGTGGAACACGGCTAACCTGATTTGCCGATTACGTTTCGACAATTAAATTTTATGGATCTAGTTTTTGCCGAATTAATAACATTCACTTGGGTTTATTAATTGCGAATTTTTATGTAAATACAACAAAAAAGATTTACGAAAACGTTGCGAAAACAATTGATATTTTGTTTTATCTCTGTCTGACTTACCGCTACGGCTGGAAGGTGAGCAAGAGAGACTCATAAGGACCAAGGCGGCATTGCACTCGTCCATCTGCGAATCTTTGAATGAGAAATCATCGGTGCCGTTGCTAGGCCTTCGTTTACGTGATCTATAATTCAGAATTAAATCACCAGATATAATTACAACTCCGTTATAAAATAAAATATAATAAAAACAATTAATGACAAGGAACAGTTCGAAACAAACGAACAGTTTTATGACAAGTGACAATTCAATTCAAACTGACAGTTTTATTACAATTGACAGTTTTATGACAGGTTTGAGGTCAATTTTATTTGATCGGACGTTTCTATAGATATGATATATATTTTTTCAATAATACATATACAGGTTGCTCATATTGGCAAAAAAAAATTGTGCATTTGTTATTTTTTTAAGTAGAAAATGTTTATATGTATATAGGTTAAAGGTACATATTGTAAAATGAATTTTAGAGATACAGGATGTATCCCAATTTACGCGTTATTTAATTTAAATGAAACTAATTTTCTTTTCTGAGTGTTTTTTTTGCATTTATGAAAGAATATTTAAAAAAATACAAAAATGCGATGTTGCCAATTTAGTCGCTTTGAGTTCTTTGCAAAAAAAGCGAATTAAAAACAATTATTTATATCAATCGTATTTATTTAATGATTTTCGAAATGAGGATTAGTTCGAATCACCCTGTATATATATTTTCTTTTCTTTTCCATTCAATGGAAACTCTTTATTATTAGAGAACTGTGATAATTAAAACTTTCTTATTATAATTTATATGCGTACATATAAATAACCAAAGTTATTTCATAAAAAATTTATACAGAGATGCAATTTCAAATACATAAAAAAAAAAAATTTCAAAAAATTTATTACCCGTACTTGGAAAGAATTTAAAGAGAAGAGATTATTACTTTAAAATAAAAATTATAAATCAACACACTTGTTGATTTTTATACGCGATGTATTAAACAATGACGGCACAAATTATTTTTTTAATTATTAAAATAATCACAAAATAATCTACCACAAAAAAATATTTCTAATTTTTTCGAAAAAAATCTTTACATGACACACGAGTTACATTTAAAATAAAATAAAATAATTTCATTTCATTATATACGCATAGCGCAGACAAATAGCTGGAAGTGTATACAAGTTAAATTGAACATGTAAAAATCAGCTGATTACGTTCTCGTTGCGAGTTCTATTCAATCCGTGCAGTCCGCTGTATTATTACAATACAAATTTACGATTGTATTTATTCGTGCCAAGCCGCCGATGGAAAGAAAAAGCACTTTTAATTGGTGAAAGTAGTGCCACTTGCATTTTTGCGCAGATTTGTACGCAAACGGATTTTGTCCGGATTTTTATAACACGCATAGGAATTTTACTACATCACCGCCATATTTATTACTTATCAATTGAAAAATTACTAATATTTTTTTTTTTATAAAATTCGACAAAAACCAAATTATAATTAATTTTTTTTTTATTACATATATATATATTTAATTTTGAACAAAAATTACATAAAATTTATTTTATCAAAATTAGAAAATATACGATTTTGTTTGAAATTATAATTTTAAAAATATGTATTTTTTCTTAATTTTGACAAAAAAAATGTATGATTTTTTAAAAATCAAAATTACGTAATTCGCCGGCATAAATAAATATTTTTTTGCGGTTATTTTTATTTATAGCCCCTGCAATTTAAATAATAAACGATTTAGAAAGGAGAATGTGAAAGTGACGGCTAAACACCGCCTCAAAACTACATTATTTATCGCTACCATATCCTAACAAATACACTGGCAAAATATTCGTTACTTTCAAGACAATTAGAAATGCACCCACTAGTGCATCATACACAATATTTAATCCAAAACTCCTCTTTATAGACTGTACGACATTACATGTTAATAATGCTTTCTTTGATGATCAGAGTGTCAATCAAAATTAATCAAAATCAAATCGTTAAATAAATGGGAAAAAAAGCAATACATAAAATCAACATTTCCTAGGAGCTAAAAAGTTTCACTTCTACCGTGCGAGAGTCTCACGCATTTTTTAGTGTAAACCCACCTTTTGGTGGGTTTACACTGAATATAATAAAAGATTTACCCGTATATGGCGGGGGTGGCCAAAGGAACGTCAATAGTGTGCGAGGCGTTTCGTTTCCGGTCGCCAGCCATGTCCGCCAGTCGGGCAAAGTCGGTATCTTGATCGGCCAGTCGTGCCGATTTGCGCGATTCCAACAATCGGATCTCTTCGAGCCGTTTCGGCACTTCAAATGGCCTCTGAAACAAAACAAGGATATTCGTATTACTTATATATATTTAAAAAAAAACCTGTTTTGGTTGTAATAGAAGTTGTAATTAAATGTTTAAAAAAAATTAAAAAATAAACGTTGACTAGAATAAATTTAAAGAAAAAAATCAAAAACAAAATTAGCAGAGCTCAATTAATTTGAATTAGAAATAATAATATGACAGCGATGGCTGTTTACATTCTATTCTTGCACATTTACAATCACCAATGCATAGAATTTGCATATATCAAACACAAATTAGAAAATAAATTTATGCTACCAAAAAAAATTATAGTGCAGAAGTACATTTTGCTGATAGTACAATTTCAAAAAATGCGAAAACAAATTAAATGGCACTATTGAACTTGTATTATTACAGATAATCTTTTTTATCAGTTAAATAAATATTGGAATATTCCATTTCTACGAAGCGGATTTGTCCGATAACGTAAATACACAATTGAAAGCGACAATGAAATTGCATCGAAACGTCACTTTAGTAAGGTTATCTTATCGGACAATAGTCTAGGTCGATAGCATAAAAAAAAAATTCAATAAAATGCATTTTTATTCCAACGATTTGCACGAACCTTTTTAAATTAACTACAATTGTTTAAAAAAAAAATTGAAATCATTTTAGTTAGCACTATATATGGGGGGGGGGGGGGAATCTATTTTTTATAATTATATCTGCAGGAACCGAACTCAAGTTTTTTTGGGATGTAGTTCGTTTCGTAGGAAACTCGGACAATCGACTGTGTTGCTAGCCCGCGATGCCGTTTTTTCGAACAATTGAACTAAAAAGTGCATGCGCTGTTGCCAAGGTCGCGCTATTAACTGCAACACGTGTCCCATCGACATACGACAAATCACATAGATTGCGCAAACATATTTTTCGTATATAATAAAACATCTTTTTTCTTAGGAAACAAATATAACATTTCCCGATAAATGCCAACCGTTTTGTTGCGATTAGTTAATAAATACATAAATAAATAAGATGCGGATGTGATAATTATTGTAGTTTCGCAGCTGTTATTACGTCCAATTGCGGTGCGATTTTATGGGTTTGAAAAAATCTAATGAAACGCGGCTTTTGTGTATTGCAGTTGCACGCGAACAAAGTGTAAGGTGATTGCATATCTATCTATGTAGTTAGTTTCCAGGAACTCGCGCGCGCAATATACTCATTATAAGTGTATACGTATTCGTGAATTAATTTATATCTCCAAGGCTGTTCGGTAAAGTATTATACAAAGGTATGACAACAAAGGTATATTAGATGTTAGATAATTATATGAAGAATTTATTGGATTTTTTTTTTTTATTATTCGTATGTGTAAAAGAATATTTATCAACTACAAACAACGTGTTTTTTTTTTACAAAATTCTACTTAATATTGTATTAATTTACTGATGAATTTTATTTAATCATTTAAAATTTTTTTTAAATAAAAATTATTAATAAAATGTTTTTAAAAAAAATTAGACACTACAATTTACTAATAACACAAAAAAAAATGTTTTAATTGTTTTTATGAAAAAAAAATCACTACAAATAGTTTTAAAGAATTTACAATTTATATTTTATAAAAAAAAAAACCGGTTAAAATTATAAAAAAAAACTTTTTTTTAATATATAAAAAAATCGCTGAAAAAATTATGCTGCATTTTCCAACAAAAACTACAAATTATAAAGAAAAAAATATTTTATTATATTACAAAAAATGTTAATTTAAACAAAAAATGATTAAAACGATTTTATAAATTCAAAATTTTTTTTTATATTCATAATTTACATTACACCTTGTAAAAATCCATTCTTGTACGATTTTATACTATGAAGGAAGCAAACAATCAAACGAAGTTGTGATCAACATTTGTACTACTATGTGCACCATCTACACTGCAGTAGTATGTCAGTTTATTTCATTATTAACATAGATCTAGTTTCCATGGTAATCACGCACCATACAAAGTCCTGTTATGGTCTCCATTATTACGGAGATCAAATAAAATGGGTATACTTTTATGGAAACCGATCACCAACATCCATCCATTATATTTTTTACCTTAACATTTTATTTTATTTTCGTGATTTAAAAATCAAATTTATAACAAAAAATATTTTTTTTAAAGAAAATTTGGGAACACACTGTATATATATCCCCTTATATCTTTCCATACACGATTTGCAACAGTATTACTTTAAAGACGGATCTAATAAACTTGACACACTAAATTTGTTATTCTTTGCAAAATATTAAGGCGCGTCATCGAATATGGAAAAACATCGAATGGTTCGAGTAAAGTGACGTCCATTTTGATATAGTGACATATGTCAAGTACATTTTGAATGTATCAAGGTCTCCCGACGCATTAAACAAAACACTAAATGAATTATATGATTAATTATTCAGACGTTTCGCTATGGCACTATTGTAGGTTATTCCGACGCAATTGAGGCGTTGCCAAATCGTGCAAAAATGTTCTAGTAATAAATTGAAATGAGCAAAAAAAATCTATGAAATAAATTGCCGCGTTGCCAAATTTTCAAAAAATTCAAAAAAATAAACAAATTGCTGCTTGCGAAATTGTATATATTTTTTCTAGTATTAAGGATAAATCTATCTAGTAAAATAAATTGCTACGTTGGCAAATTGTGCAAAAATTCGTCAGTGTTAAGGATAAATCGCAATTATTGCAATATAAAAAAATCAGACAAATTCCGTGTTGCCAAATCGTGTAAAAATTCTCTAGTGTTAAGGATAAATCAAAATTATGGCAATATTAACATATCAAGTAAATTGCCGCGTTGCCAAATTATGCTCAAATTCGGTAGTGTTACAGATAAATCGGAGTTATTTAAAAAATATTAATTGAGAAATTAATTGCGTACAGAAATTTGACCAAATGATCATCAGTAAACAAGTTTGTTTACCATTTGAATGCCGATATATTGCGAAGACACGGTAAACTTCGGTAAACAAACAATTCTTCGTTTTGTTGGTGCAATATTTCCAGTGGTTGCGAAAAAAAAATTGAATATAAATAAAAAATATAAAAAATTGCATATTATTACACACGCATCTGGGTCACTAGATAACGTAAACCAAAAATTAAAGAAAATCGCGAGCGAAAGGAAATGTGTCAATTCATTTGGTGTATGGAATTGATAAGGAAACGAAACGAGATATTTAAAAACGTAGGTATTTCGGATTGGAAATTATTATTTTTTGTATTGAAAAACGACGTAGGCATATTATCAGCTGCGAGACCGGCTGATTGTTTTTTTTTTTTTTTATGGTATGCATATTTGTGCCGGCAAAGTCATACGGTGACTTCGCCGGCACAGTCGCAAGGTCAAGAAATATTCGTAATTTTAGCATTTGATGATATAATAATAATAATAGTAATAAATGCAAAATGCACGTTGTATTGTAACTATGCGAAATGCGCTAGACTTTCTGGCTCGCAATTTTAATAATAAAAAAGCAGCTGAGCGTTTAAAATTTACCGTACATTTAAAAGTAAAAAATTTTCACTGCGCAAGAATGAGAACAAATATAAATTCATATAGAAAAAAAATAATTTAGAAACAGCCTGTATATAAATACACATGCTATTATATAAGATACTACACGCAATTTTTTTTTTTAATTTAAATAATGCGAAAGTTAATAATTTAACGGCATTAATAAAAAAAAAATCACTCGCCGATTTATCAACACGAATTATTTCGCCCGTAATCTACGCAATTAATTAATAGCTTATCATTTTGAGCGTTGACGTTCTAATTTTTTGTCTATTAAGCCGAGCGGCGATAAACCAATGCAATAAACGAAATATTTTGGAATATCGTAGAAATATTTGAATATTTTTTGCGATTTTAGCAGGAAACGACCTTTGAAAAAAGAAGAATGCGCATTTAACGTGATTATAAAAGTAGGATTACTGTGATAATACAATTTTGAATTTTTTATTTTATGTATATGAATACAAATTATGAATGAAAATTGCAACATTGTATATAGTGATATCGAAAAGCAACCGATTCGTTATTCAATTATTTTTTTTAAACGACAATCTATAAAGTTTATAAACATCCGTGATGTTTTGTATGGTTTTATTTTGATCCTTTTGTTTTTAATCTTTTTTTTCTCGAAATAAACAATTGCGAAACCATAAAAATTTCCCATCCTCTTCACTAACAACAATCAATGAAGATATAGTACGTTCGCGCTAAAATGTCGCGTTTCTCATTACCAAAAGTCAACGGTATGATAAAGAGAGAAACGTCTTAGTACGACAGCAATGGATATATAAGGAGGTGCCCTTTGAAACGCGTTGTACTCGCGCATATATCCATTGCTGTCGTACTAAAGCATTTACGTTGAGAGCGCACAGTCGCATATGCAATGTGTTGAACGAGGAAAGACCGTTTCTCTCTTTATCACGCCGTTGACTTTTGGTAATGAGAAATGCGACATTTTAGCGCGAACGTACTATAGCTCTTCAATTACCATGGATATATATATATATATATATATATACAGAGATAGATAACTTCTTGTATTCTTATACGTCAGTTATGGTGAAGCAATGATAGTAATTCCCATCTAGTAGCAAATTACACCTGACGATGTATCATCACACGCTCACTCAATGCGCAAGAAGACTAAAACTTGAAGTAGCCACCAGTAGCATTTGTATCAGGATCAGGAAGAACCAACACTGATTTCGCCCATGGGCAATGATTTGGATTTTTTCGTCATTATAATGAACCATTTATTTTATCTTGAACCTATGCAGCCATAAGGAATGTACAGGTCAATGGTTCGATATGTAATAAATGTACTCTACACCGGTGTTGCTATTGAATCTAGATGTAATGTAATCAACGAAACAACAAAAAAAACGAACAAAAGTTAATACACACCGCCTCGATTCCGCAATGGTCCGTTATGTTAATAATAAGGTATTGTTGATGTGTTTGAGATATTTTAATATACAGCGTGTGACGTGTATAATGTAAATTCAAACGAACGTATTTTTTAAATAAATGATAATATTGTTTCGTGAATTAAATTTTTTTTATAAGATTTAAATTGTTCATTTTATACCCTGTATATATAATTTTATTCTAGTACAAAAATGTTGGTTAGTCAATTTGCTACTAGTGGCAGCACCGGTGGATATAATGACACAACAGTCAGCCATATTGAAAAAATGTATTAAAAAAAAATTGGGATTGTTAAAAAAAATTTAAAAAAATATATATATATATTTCACTCGGACCAAAAGTGCTTTTAAAACTCATCTATGCTATGTAGCGATGTGTAGTTCACTCGCGAACCGTTCAATCAAATGACCTAGTTCGTGAACTATCAACTAGATGGCGCACGGTGTACGCATTGATGTACTTGTACTAGTTCCTGAACCCGTCGTGTACTAAACCGTTCATGAATCACAACGGCTCGTAAACGATGCAGTATAGTATACATTACATATACAGTACCAACAGCTAGGTCCCGAATCCGTCATCTACTAAACCGTTCATGAATCACAACGACTCGTAAACGATGCAGTATAGTATACATTACATATACAGTACCAACAGCTAGGTCCCGAATCCGTCATCTACTAAACCGTTCATGAATCACAACGGCTCGTAAACGATGCAGTATAGTATACATTACATATACAGTACTAACATTTATTTTGTGATCAAGTGTGTTGGTGAACGGAACGAAATGGTCGTGAACTAGTTCATTTAAAAAAGATGTAGTAGTTCACGAGCTATAGTTCGTGAACGGTACATTGAAATGAACTATGAACTACGAACTAGGTCCTTAAAGTGACCTACAGTTTGCCATCGCTAATGCTACGTTACCTATTACAGAATCTCGGCGATTTTGTAAAAATGATGGACTTTGTTTGAAAATTTCAAGAAAACATTAGTTTCGCTCGGATTAAAAGTGCTATTGTGACTCGTCGTCTATGTTACGCTCGCTGTTACAAAACTATATCTAAGGTATTTAAGGCCATATCTAAGGTACGCCAGACGGATTACCGCATACAATCATTATAAATATATATAATTAAATATTCGAACAATTTCTGTTAAAAAAAAACATTAGCCTGGCTGTCTGTTGACATTGAAGACGCATGTTCACCTTTAAAATTATTACCAAATCCAACAAGCAAAAAAAAAACACGTTACAACAACAACAACAAAACGCCGCTAGATAAAAAAAATTCTAAATACATTCTTCTTTCGACAAAACGAATTATAAACAATTTTTTTTATCGGTTTAGCATAAGAGATAATTTAAATAATTCTCGATTTGCATTTGCAAACGTTGCGAATCGAATCGAATCGAATAGGTAATATGAATATATGAGAAAGTGGTTTCATAATACCACCGTCTGATTTCTCTAGCGAGGAATGTGCCTGCTTGAATAACCTCAAAATATTCACAAATAGATAGTTATGCACGACACTATACCGGGCAAACCATAAATCCTCCGACACAAGCATTTATATATAATATTACGGCTGTTACGTAACACCCTGTAGTGTAGTGAACAAATGAAACATATGCACCCGTGCAGAATAAATGATTACCCCCCCATTAGGATTCTTGTACATTCTTTGTGAAAAGAATTGACGTTACCTTGAAGTTGACGGGAACACATAACCTCGCTTTAATTTTTAACGTGTGCGCAAGCGGAGTTTCGATATCGTTCGTGCTGTCAAAAACTTCCTGATAGCGAGTGTGTTAGCTAATTGAACGTACAAATCTACGGTTATGTAATGTACCTTATACGGGATGAACCAAAAAAATTGTTGAAATACATTTGCTTTAAGACAAGCGCAGAGTATATTAAAAATGATGAAATTTTCTGGTTTACCCGGTATATTTACTATATAAGAATTTCAAACGTGGATTTAATAAAATGTAGCCACCAAAATTTGTCGTCCACCTTGAATTAAAATTAATCACACGCAGACAAGAATAAATCAAAATATCGCAACTTGTATACAACTGTCGTAATAAAAGTTATTTATTTATTAGCGTTTGTTGTGACAGGGGCTGTCAAATACATTCGAACTAATTACGGTGGTTTATAAGGATTTTTCCTTTTGGGCATTTCACTAAAAAAACACTAAGCAAAAATGATGTATTTTGCATTTTTTAAATTTAATTGAAGAAAAAAAAATCATTTGACAGTACATAAAATACACTTAAAAAAAAAAAATTTTTTTAATCATAAAGTATCCAAATAAAAAAAAATGAACGATATTTTTCTTCCTCAAACACAGGTATTTGTAAATAGAAAAAAAAAAAACGCTTCCTCATTACAATGGTTACGTTTTACGCTCGAGCGCGTCAGAAAGAACTACTCGTACGAAGATGGGCGTTATTTTATGCCTGGATACACGAAACGCTGTAAATATTATATCTGCTATGTGTGCTGCATAATAGGATTATGTATCTAGTTTAATTGAGGTTAAGTCATGTAGTCACCTATCGGCACATCGGTGGTAAATTTATGTAATGCAACATCGAGAAGATTAAAGGAATATGTATATACATCCACAAACCAAACCACAAACGTATTATTTAATAATGGAATTGAAGAAGTTGAAGTAATTTTTAATATTACAAACGTTTTTCTTATAAATCTTCGTTTATACGATTTTTTTTTAACTACTGCTAAATTGCAACTCTATATTTTATGAATGACAAATATAATTCGACCAAAGCGCGCCATCTGTTTTTCTGTAAATGAATTTACGATTTCTAATGTTCGTTCAAATATTTCACACGAAATTTGTCGAAACGTAAAAAATTATCATTTTAAAAGACTTCGAAAGACTCGAGGCAAGATAGTTTTGATCAACATAGTGCAGTGTTGTAAATTTTGACGATCAAAATAAATCGTATTAAGGCGTCGGCAAATTTATTCGATGTTGCGTTGTTTTTGGCAGAGTAGAAAAATTACGAGAAAACAAGTTCCATTTTGAAATTTAAAATATATATAACTAATAAAGCTATGACCGTCAAAATCTGTCATTATCTAACCTAAACATTCCTTAATACGTATTAAAAATATTACGTCCCTACACAAAAAATATATATTGACTTAAAATATACCCTGTATCTTATCAGAAATTAACTTTACAAACCGTAGCCTTAATAATTAATAATAATTTCTGCCTCTACGGTACAGTTTCACTGGAAGAAGAAGGATTTGAAATAATTGCGTACTTCAAGATCCATTTTTCTTCAGATTAAGCAAACAATTAAATCATTGCAATTTGCGCATCATATATTTTGGAACAAAATGCGAGTACGCCAGTCAAATGCTACCACCGCAACAAAACGTCTTTATCTAGAAAACACGCGTCTAGAAGGCAAAAGCTACTAGAGTAGAGAGATCGTTCTCGCAACGCCTTTCATAATCCGAAGAACGCGAGGCAAGTGTTCTTGCCGCTCTCTTGTTGCGGCGGGCACTCTAAAGCCGGCTACACGCGACGTGGCGAGTGTAAGCCAAATGGGTTATATTTGCGTATTGAAAACGCATCACCAACGTTGGCGCTGGCCTACGTACCAAAGAGAATGAACCAACAAACGTTTGTACTAGTCTGGGAACGCATGCGCAAGCCTTCACGAATGCCTAATTTCGTGTATACATCATCTGTAGCCGGCTTAACACAAACACAACAAACTCATCGGCCACCAAATAGCGTTGCGCGCAACAAACAACACGTCAGACTTTCACAACTACTTTCCCCGCAACACTTTCACAAAAAAATCGCAATTCCAAGACGATAACAACAACGCGCAACGTTCGTACCATTTGCCGCTTTAGATCACCCGCTGACATTATGTCAATGTCGTTACCAAATGCACTTAATCGAAAAATTCTGCTATTTTTGTCTGTAACACTTCGCAAAATTTTCCATTCGAAGAAAATTTGCTGCCATTTTGAACATATTCTCCACAAAGATTATTATTATTATTTAAAGCGCGATAGAAGATGTTTAGCGCATTTCTTCTTCTGGTCAGTTTTATTTTTTTATGTTGACCGGTTCTTAGGCACACACCAGCTTAAAGTAGGCCGATTCACCGTTGCCCCGCGTGGTTTAACTTCTTCGTACACGAACCCATCATTATGGCATGGCGTATAAACACCGCGCACGGTCCCGAATGTAAATGGACCGGACATTCAACGCGAACTACTCGAGATAATAAGGGGCACTTTTGCGAACACTTGTCAAAGCAAAATTAGACTAACTCAACGTTCGCGTCGGTCAAACAGAAACAATTTTTTTTTACCGAAATTTGTAAGTCTTGCTATTTATATGTATTTTTTTGTATTTTTGTAATGTTTGAACATTTATAAACCTCAGATATTGAGTGTTGATCTATAAGATCGTTGTTTTTGTATTTTTCAATCGACCAACGTGGAGTTTATATCGCGATTTGTGTAATGTAGTCGGCTTAAAATTGGTTTCGAACGGGAACGTACACTACAGCTAACTGTGATTCCTTCCGCAATTGTAAACAAGGAAGGCAGAGAGGTAGCGATGGCAAACTGTAGGTCACTTTCAGGACCTAGCATTTATGTGATAAAGTACATAAATGCTAGTGCTGCTATTGGTACTGTATATGTAATGTATACTATACTGCATCGTTTTGATTCATGAACGGTTTAGTACACGACGGGTTCAGGAGCTAGTACAAGTACATCAATACATACACCGTGCACCATCTAGTTGATAGTTCACGAACTAGGTTCATAGTGACCTATAGGTCGTTGCGAAACATCGTCACAGTCATTTGATTGAACCGTTCAGAGTGAACGGTTCGCGAGTGCACTAAACATCGCTACAGAGAGGCGACGTGTAAAAGTATGGTTTTTAATCGTTCCGTTTGTTTCGATTAAGTCGAGTGTTTTATTTCGGCGATAAACTTTTAAAGTAAATCCCGGTAGCTATTATAACGCGGACTTTCACAAATTGGACGAGGAAACAATATCAAATATAAATTGCATCGTTTTCTAACATTTCAGCCTGATAAGAAACGTTGGTTCTTACCATTCACTGGCTTCGCTGTAATTGTCATATTTTATTATTGTAAATTGCGAAAGTGTCTAGACGAGCGTTAAATCTAATTTTTTTCCAACCGTTACATCAGCCGAAATGGCAAACGCAACAGGCCCCCATTTCAATGAAACTATCAAAATCATTTTTATTACTTCGATTAGGCGACAATTTCAAAACTCCAAATGGCAATCATTAATACCAAATGTCATTTCTGACTTTGACTGTAATGTCCGCTCGGCAACGGCCATTCAATTGTCATTCAAATGTCAATCATTTGTCATTTTTTTATAGTGCCCAACGTTACTTCTGTCAATCAACTCTCCCTTTTTTTTAAATACATCTACAAATCACGTGACCATTTTGAAATTGCTGCGTAAAAAAGGTGTTCGTTTTTTTTTTGCGCGATAAAATAGATACTTTGCGCTACCGTACGGAATCTGCACTTCTGCATTCCATCTCGCGCGTAATTCGTTTCTTTGGTAACGTTATTATCGACGGTGTGGTACCATCGGCATACCGCAATTAGCCGATGTACCACATTTTCTACACAGTTATATAAGCCCGACGATAGATGTGCATTTCGCCATCAAAATACCATCAAATCTGCTAAGCTAAGAAGGCTGTGCTGTGTTTCTACATCTAGTAAGTCCGTGGCGCACCATCGCCTACTATTTTGTGTCGTGGTGTGCCACTGACCCAATTCCACGGCTAGAGCCGCAATGTCTTAAAATATAAACAAAACATGCGCGTTTTATATAAATCCCATTTGCCCAAGCGGATTATGATGATTATTGCAGACGGTCCTCTCGATAATAACAATTTTTGACAGCTATATCATTAATTGAACGAATAGTGGAATAGTTTTATTGACATTTTTTATTAAGTGATAATAAAACGCTCATATTATATCACGATACAATTTACGTAGACGATACGCGAATGGAAAATAGTGTGTTTTACACGGACTAAAAGTGCTTTTCGAGACTCGTCTATATTTAATCGACCCGCCATCAAACGCGAACAATCGTTATCTGTCAAGTAGTGACAAGTGACGTATATATGAAATAAAAGGCGCAGAATTTTAGTTTAGGTTAAGATGGTTCTCATATACGAATTACAGCGATGTTAGTGAGTGCACGCATTGGTTGCATATAAGTGAATGTCATCGTGACGTCGTCGTCGTCTTTCCATCTAGTGAGCGAGCGAGTGAGCGATTCTCCAGCTTCGACCTTACACATTGCATCTGATTATTACGACAGAATAAGGTGGTTGGTTGGTTGCGGACTCGCTGGCTGGTGAATGTGTCTCAACAACCGAAAGTGAGACCTGCATTCGATTGTTGGCTTGGCTATTATGCCATACGAGACTAGATGGGATTAATATTGCGGCTCCTATTAAACTCGTTGTCTATAAAATAATTATAATTATAATTATATATATATATTCAGTTCGAATTTAGATTGTGTGTTGTTAATGCACTTTCGACATATCGTCGACGAGTTCAGTCGATTTTAAGCGTTTGATATGGTTTCAATTTATAATTGCAAACCGCAACAACTTACTTCATCTTTTATTATTATATCAACAGCTGAGCTGGTTTGTTGTAAAATTTATTATTATTATTGCACGTCAACTGGCGAGTGATTGAGACGGGCTCTTGTGACATCCCCAGCTAGAGAAATCATTTGCAGTGGAGTCTACAGAATTTTGATGCAAAATAATTTTTATTATTACAAAATTCACTCGAGCAGAAACAAATAATCAAATAATTGTAATTTTTGATCGAATATCTTCGAAAAAATCAGCCTCTCAAACGCATCCATCTCGAGATAAAATAAATAAATTTTTATCAATCGTCAAATTAATTAAATTGTGTCTATCTATGAAAAATATTTTTCGTCTGAAATGCAAAGAGCAAAGCGAAACATAATATTTTTAATCGAGTAGTAGTTCGAATATAGGTGTAGCGATGCTATGGTTCGGGGGGTTGAGTTGCGACTGGGCGGCGGTGGTGGTGGTGGTGGCGTGTGCGACCCAATTCCGCGGGTCCGCATCGACCCGTGACCCACTTCATGGGCGAGAACGGCACGTGTGTGTATAGCCACTATTATGTACCTGTATCTATATGCAGAGTGTACATTTACTGCGCTGCATATAACGAAACAGAAAATGAAATCTATCTCATGACGCCGCCAAGTTTCACGTTATAATACAACGGGGGTGGGGGGTGGGGGAGGGGATAATACAACACCTCGTACTTTCAAAAACCATTTCACGCTTGAAAAGCGATTTTAATGATTTTATAAACAGACTTAGGGCAAATTCTTCTATATGTCCAAATAGGCGTATTGAAGAAGTAGGCCATATGTTATGTCCACAACGCATAAGAACCACTGACTTAAATCATAAATGCGCATATATATTGTTTTAGTTGCAGAATTATACAATTTCGTAGTTACAAATTTCTTTTCGATCAAATTTGTTGTCTAAAGTAGGAAGAAATCGTAAATTTTGCTATTATTACGTTCGAATTTACATTCTTGATTATTTCCGCACGTCTCGCCAAGTTTCTCTTTACTGTTGCGCCTCCAATTGGTTTATATGTTTATTTGTTATATCAAAAAAACAACTCGACAAACGTTGGTATCGGTACAATTTTCTGCATGCACCAACCCGATAGCTCGATATAGGTTAGACCTGTGTTTTGACCTGATAAACCAAGGGTGGGTGGGGGTGAGAACGGCGCGCATATGCGCTGCAGAACGAACGAACGAAGGAACAATTGGTGCCGTATAATTCCCGCGAGCAGCAGCGCCGCGGCGCGGTCCCGTCTATGACCTAGATACGATGTGGCGCCGTGCGCGTGCGCCGGCTCGCCTGTTCGGTTTCTATCTATCCAGTGGTGTGCCTGAATGTGCGAGTTCTGCCGCCGCCCGCAATGTGCCTGACACGACACACTCTCTCTCTGACCGGCCTGGTTCGTTCAGTTCAGGCCGTACATATATATGCACTTTTGCCCGTGTTATGCCTTTTGGGTCAACGTGCGTGGCCAAAAACTAATACCAATTCGACATTCAAATTTTTAGCATTTTTTACACTGCCAGTGCACGAGTATATCGTCCTGTAATATGACAATGCCTCCTTTCTGCTTTGAACTTTTAATCGAGTTGCGAGATGTTCTGAACATGCGCAATGAGCCAAAACAATCCGTTTGACATATCTCATTTTTCTAATTTTTGACGATACGTTCTTTTTAAATAACGTCCTATGCGACTGATGTGGCAATACCTCGTATTTGCTTTGACCTTCTAATCGAGTTGGGAGATGTTCTGAACATGCGCAATAAACCTAAGAATCAGTTTGACGTAATATGTCATTTTTCGAATTTTTGCAAGATTTGCGATATAATCACATCGCTGATGATATAGTCCTCCTAATATAGCTTCTTCTGTGTTTTTTTTTAAACAAGTCCTTTAAAAAAAAATATATAAAAAAACCACTTTTTAGTCATATATCTATACCACGATTTATTTACATGGTTTCCACGATATTTTTTTGAAATAAATCATTTGGCGTCGTGTTTAAATTTTACACGCTAAACATTTCAATTTGCTATCATACAGTGTGCGAATGTTAGGTTAGGATCGTATCGATCGGTTTTGTCGGGAATTAGGTCATCCACAATGCCGCCTCCCTCATTTTTGGGCAACCCCAACGAAAGCATAAACGGCTCTGGTTTATATACGTACATATGCGTGTCCTATTTTTGGAATTTGCACTTCCAGCCAATGGGAATTTCTGCTACATGCTATTTATCGGATGCAATAATCTACCGGGCGCACTATTTAAAATAATCGTTCTTCAGTATGTTAAAAAAGTGACAGTTCGACTCTACGAACTTGTCATATTCAGTGTTACGTAACAATATGACACAAGCCCACTATACGATAATACGTTTGTATTTTTACAATGCAACGTTGCTACAGTTACACGTTACCATTGTTGCCACCTAATAAAGCACAGTTGGCTGTTTGTGTGCATTATTCCGCGGGGTGTGATTGCAACAATTGCCCTGGCGATTTACGAATACGTTAATCACCAAAATGAAACCACAAAAACGAACAAACGAAAAGAAAAACCGCCACGATACGCGATCGCTCGCCGAACAGGATGTAGTCGATGCACGCCGGGCAAGCCCGAAAGAACGGAACCGTGTTGCCGTTATTAGCGTTATTGTGCGCCGAGTCAAGCGGAAATTGACAGTTAACATAGATAAGCTATCGGTGTTAGTTGCACTGGCGTGTGTGTATGTAAAGGAAATCGCGCGCTGCTTTGATTTGCGAAACAATAGAGATCGCGATCATTAGGTAAACATCTAAAGGTGTACCTATAGAAATGACTATTGAAAGCGTTTATGGTCGCCGCTTGAACGGCCTTGACATGTTTTCCCCATTTCGCTCTTACGAAATAAGGCCAAATCTACAACTACTATACAGGACGTTACCGAAATTTGACATACATTCAATGTTTTGCTATATAACCAATGGGAAAACTATTAATAGTAGATAATAAACTCTGATTATGTTAGTTATTAGCTATGTTAGCTACTTAAAAAAAAATAACCATCTTTTTGCACTTTGAGATTCCACCAAAAATTAATACACCATAAAAATTATATATACTACATATATATATACCTCATTTAAATTTCCCAATTTTTTACTAAGAACAATTTCCACAAAACACTAAAATATTACAAAACCATTTTCACTTCGCCCGCTAATACATCCACAATTGATCCATAAGAGGTTAGACGGGAGGGGGGGGGGATACGCGGGGCGGTTTTAAGGTCTTATGCGGCTGATAAGAGGAGAATCAATACTCAGCTTAGCCTAGAAAATACAACGAACGTCACGCACTTTACTGCGTGCGTACGCGACGAAATGTATATGGCCGGTTGCCGCCGGTCCACCCGAAATGTGGGTAACTGGGTCACCGGATTTTTGGTGGTTTTTTTTTTTCGGTGGTCGTCGCATTTATTCCACCACATTGTATGTGCTTGTTTCAATAATTACAATAAAAGTAATGAAAATAATAATAATGTGACCTAATCTAATTAACCCATATGTATACACTTAATTTCGACTAATATCGAATTTAATTAGTTCAAATGCATGTTCGATAAGCGATTGTTTGATTAAATTGTCTTTGTTCTTTTATTAAATGAATTTTTTTGTACGGTAGGATTTAGTTTTACTAAAAATGTATTAAAAGTTAGAAACAAAATATATGTCAACCCCAATAAAACGAAGTTATTTAATTTGTTAATAAATAAAAAATTCTACGATTGTTTAAAAAAAATTTGCTAAATTAAAGGTATATACAAACAAATTGATGAACGAATATTAATTTTCATAAAATAATCAAAGTGTAGAATGTTTATAATCATTCCGTATTATTTTTAAAATGTTTATTTGTCTTATATTTTATAATACTCCTATATATTCGTTGATAATAAATTCACTATTTAATAGTAAATAATATAAAATATCCCAAGTACCGTTCTGTCCACCAGCTGTATATAAAATTTATACAGTATGCAACCCGTCATAACAGCAATGTATGACGGGTTGCATATATTGTGCACTCATCTATTGTAAAAAGGCACTACTGATCGGCGTTTTCAAAAAACGGCGATTTAAAACCAAAAACGACTAAGTTATACGAATAATATATTAATTCTAATGTGTATAGGTAACAAGATGCCTATTTCACATTACTTATCTATGCTTAGAAATGTACCAAGTATAGTGAAGGCATTGCAACCAGAAATTACATATAATTATGCAAATTTCGCAAATAAAATCTTTATACACGAACCGAGTTCAGATTTATTATTTATGAACATATAACCGGCAATCGACGCGAAGGTATACAGAATATTTTATACCGGGAATAAATATAAATCTAAATGCCGCTGTCATTTGTTGTTAAAACGAACGAATAAACGCTCTTTTCGTAAAAAAAATTATATATTTTTCTGAAATAATAGTTGCTGCTATTATTCTGCATTATTTAAACTTCAGTTATTGAAGTAAAAATGTAATATTATAAAAAGGATTTGAAATGTAATAAATAATTGTTTGAATAATCAACTGGGAGAAAAATTACAGAAAATGAAAAAGCTCGCTTTGTGTGTGTGTAATATTTAAAACCACAACCCATTTTTTTTTTAAATCTTCGTTTATGCGATTTTTTAAAGTTTCTAATAAATCGCAACGCAGCATTTGATCAATAGACAAATATAATTCGACCGAGGCTCCATCTGTTTTTCTATAAATGAACTATGTGGTTACGATTTCTATTCACTCTTGATGCAAAACGTATGAAATTGTTATTTAAAATTTCAACTGATTTTTTTTTAGTTCAGTGATGTAAATTTGACATCTGTTTAAAATATTCCAACTTTGGTATTAGGGCCTCGGCAATTTTTTTTTTATGGTATGTTAGTTTTTGGTGTCGCAGTAGCAAAAGATTTTGACAAAAAAAGCTGAATTTCAAGATTTAAAAAAAAAGTAACCAACAAATATACAAATCTCCAAAATTTGTCAATATATAATCTAAACCTTTCTTAATTACGTTAAAAATATTACGTCCTTATGACTTTTCTCTAAAAAAAATCTGAACTCAAATTTTTTTAGAGAGCAATTATTATATTGCCCTTTTAAGTGTTTTTAAAAATTCAGTGTCACAGCACCCTGTACATCCATACACCCTGTACATGCAGGTAAATAATACAATTGTGACCTATGCGACGATATTGCAACATTGTTTTTATTACATTTGAATATAAGCAAGTGCATTTGGTAACTACAAACACCTTTCTCTCATAGCGCACTAAATCAACGTGCAACATTATACCGGGTGTCCCTCAGCCTCAACTACTGCAACAACATGATATAATCCAACAGGTGACACACGCCAGTATATAGTTTTTGTTTTTGCAGCTTATGTCCGATTTTTTGCTTTATTTATAATCAAATCGCCTGAAAGTCTCGTTTCGCACTGTTGAAAATTTCAACTTTCCTATTTTTGGTGCGCTAAAAATTCCACCGCGCTAGTCTAATTATAAAACAAGAGAAACACAAACGCACACACACAATCTCTGTCGTTCGCCGGGTTACATAATATAAAATAGCGGCCGGCTTCGTAACAATCTAACAATACTAACTGTTGCGATTTTACTGATAGCTTTTTTTTTTCTACTTTGAGACTACCAGAAATTAATACACCATCGAGAAAACGTTGCCGAGGCCTTAATATTTAAATTGGAATATTTTTTGACAGTTGAGTGACAAATATACATCACTGTTCGATTTAAAAAAAAATACAAAACACTTTTGAAGTTAAAAATAACAATTTTATACTCTTTTAGACATACGTCAAATACGTCACTAAAAGTAGATACATTTTTGATTGAGTAATTGAAACACAGATGGCACCAAGTTTTATTTTCAAGAAAATGCGCGCGCAAAACACGGTGCTATATACCAGCCGACCTCTTAAAACTAGTTTGAGAGCACCGTGCAAACTACAATTATATATACACAATTTTTTTTAAATAATTTCCAAATATTCTGGGCGAATGTATATTTCCATTCGGGCGCCAGCCATAATAATGTTATTTATAAGCATCGAGTATATATAATGTAGTCTAGATTAATTGTGAAACTAGTTTAAGATTTGAAAATATAGTTATGTTAGTCTTGGATCCGATTTTGTCGTCACAATAGTCACTTTTTCAATGGTGGGTTACCAATAGCAACAACAGCACGAAGCCATGGATTTAATCAACAACAATGAGATGAAGAGATAGCCATTTCGTTACCGTAGCAATTCTTGTTGTTGCGTTACAACGCCAATTAGAATGAAATCGAATAGGAGAAAAACTATTCATTAGATAGTTGATATTGCAACGCCGTCTTGCCAATAGACGATTGCCCAATGTAAAGCGTAAACGTTAAGAAAATTATAATTTGATTCAATAGCTGGTGGTGAAATTCATTTTATGAGCAAATCCAGATGTATGAGATTAATAGCGCGGTGTGGCAACGCTGGATAGTGGGGTAAATAGGTGCGATACATTTTCAGAGTTGGCTTGGCTAGACGTGGCGCGTTTTGAGCAAATATTTGAACGAAACAAAATTGAAACCGGGGCAGTTGACAATAACAGGCCTACTTCGATGTTTTTTTTTTTTATTCAACTATTTGATTGTTTTTATTGATAAATATTGATATCGAACGAACAAGGTAAAAAATCGGAACAAATAGTAAGTGGTATTTGTAAACACTTTTTAAGAGACAAGAATTTTTTTTTACCACTAATTCTGAGGATGTGTTAGTTACTTTTTTAAAATCTCAAAATCGAGTTCTTTTTTGTTCAAATTACTACTGCCAATACAAATTTGCCGAGGCCTTAATACCGAAGTTGGAATATTTTGAACAGCTGATTGTTTATTAAAAGAATATTCTTTATTCAAAAATTACAAACCAATTTTGAAATTAAAAAAGACAATTATATACGAATTGACGCATTTTGCTCAAGAATTGATGGAAATTAAAAACTCATAGTTGATTTATAGAAAAACAGATGGAACCTCGGTCGAACTATATTTGTCATTGATCAAATGCTGCGTTGCAATTTATTAGAAATATTAAAAAAATCGTACAAACGAAAATTTGCCAAAAAAAAGTTTGTTATTGTAAAAGTCGATAATAAAAATCGTAAATTCACGATTGTCTAACTGAAATACAGATGGCGTCTAGATAGAATTGTGAGAAAACATTTTATCAACAGGTACTACCAAACTCATAGTTGATTTGTAGAAAAACAGTTGGAACCTCGGTCGAATTATATTTGTCATTGATCAAAAGCTGCGTTGCAATTGTTTAGAAACTTAAAAAAATCGTACAAACGAAGATTTGCTAAAAAAAAATTATATTTGTGAAAGTCGATAATAAAAATCGTAAATTCACGATTGTCTAACTGAAATACAGATGGCGTCTAGATAGAATTGTGAGAAAACATTTTATCAACAGGTACTACCAAACTCATAGTTGATTTGTAGAAAAACAGTTGGAACCTCGGTCGAATTATATTTGTCATTGGTCAAAAGCTGCGTTGCAATTGTTTAGAAACTTAAAAAAATCGTACAAACGAAGATTTGCTAAAAAAAAATTATATTTGTGAAAGTCGATAATAAAAATCGTAAATTCACGATTGTCTAACTGAAATACAGATGGCGTCTAGATAGAATTATGAAAAAACATTTTATCAACAGGTACTACCAAATTCATAGTTGATTTATAGAAAAACAGATGGAACCTCGGTCGAATTATATTTGTGATTGATCAAATGCTGCGTTGCAATTTATTAGAAACTTAAAATATAGCATAAACGAAGATTTGATGAAAAAATTGTTTGTAATTATGAAAGTCGATAATAGAAATCGTAAATTCACGATTGACTAACTGAAATAGATATGTTTATTATAAATTGTTTTTTTATAAACAAGTGGCACTAAACTCCCATTTAATGAATGTTTTTTTATGTAAAAAATCGAATTCTATTCTATTTTTTGTAATAAATTGCTATTTCTATTGAAACAGTACACATTTCTACCATTACGAATAAATTAATATTCTTAAATCGCTTCAGTGCGGCCTTTAGAATTTGTATAGAGAACTTATTACATTTATTTTATTATTATTATATACTATTGTATATTATTATTAATTATACTATTATTTTAAAGGAAGCCACTTTCACATTTGTTCATCATTAATAAATAGCATCTACAAAGCAACAGTACCAATAAATAGCATTATTATATTTTTAAAAAGACCATCCTCGGATTAGACTAATTGAACGCGCAATACTATATATAACATTTAGCCGTCTGCGCAGACAAAATATGATATGATATGATATGATACCAGCCGAATTAATAAAACACGCAGGGGAAAAAATGCAGGAGCGATTATACAGGTTAGTTTGTAAAATATATGAGAAGGGAGAAGTACCACAGGATTTTCAGCGTAGTAGAATAGTAACAATGCCGAAGAAAATAGGAGCTAATTTGTGTGAGAACTATAGGACCATTAGCCTACTATCACATGCATCGAAGATATTGTTAAAGATTATTTATAGGAGATTAGAAAATAAAGTAGAGGAAAGGCTAGGAGAAGATCAGTTTGGTTTTAGGAAAAACAGAGGGACGAGAGAGGCGATTCTAGCACTAAGAACGGTAGTAGAAAAAAGAAAGAGGGTAGGAAAGGTAACTTGCATAGCTTTTGTAGATTTAGAAAAGGCATTTGATAATGTAGATTGGGACATAATGTTTAGAATTTTAAAAGAAACGGGTATAGATTATAAGGATAGGAGAATAATTTTTAATTTATATAAACACCAAACTGCCTTAGTTAGAATTGAGGGGGAAGAAGAGGTAGCAAAAATAAGGAAGGGAGTTCGGCAGGGATGTACACTCTCACCGTTATTATTTAATCTATATATAGAAGATGCAATAAACAAAGTAAAAGAAGAGTATAGTGTAGGTGTGAATGTACAGGGAGAGAAAATATATATGCTGAGATTCGCCGACGATATAGCTATATTGGAAGAAAGCGAAAAGAATTTAGAAAGGGTATTGAATGGTATGCGGGCAGTATTGACTAGGGATTTTAACATGAAAATAAATATAAGTAAAACTAAAGTGATGAGGTGTGACAAAAAGGAATGCAATAGAAAAATGAGGATCACAATAGGAGATAATAGAATCGAAGAAGTGTCAGATTTTTGTTATTTAGGCAGTAGAATCACAAAAGATAATCGAAGCAAGGTAGATATAAAGTGTAGGATAGCACAGGGTAGGAAGGCATTCGTAGAAAAAGAACAGATTTTAAGATCAAATATTGACTTGGGTATTAGAAAAAGATTACTGAAGGTATATGTTTGGAGTGTAGCACTGTACGGGTGTGAGGCGTGGACTATAGGAAAGGAAGAGAAGCGTAGATTAGAAGCACTTGAAATGTGGTGTTATAGGAGGATGATGAGGATTGGTTGGGAAGATAAAGTAACAAATGAAGCTGTACTAGAGTTAGTAGGGGAGAAGAGAAGTATTTGGAGAGTGTTACAGCGTAAGAGAGACAGATTAGTAGGGCATATTCTTAGGCATGGGGGGATTATGCAATTGATCATAGAAGGTAGAGTGGAGGGAAAGAGAGGTGTAGGTAGGCCTAGATTGGAGTATGTGAGTCAGATAGTTGAAGACGTTTAGATGAATAGCTATAGGGAGATGAAGGGATTAGCTCAGGATAGATCGGCATGGCGTGCTGTTTCCAACCAATCTTTAGGATTGCGGACTCTTTAACTAAGCAGACAAAAAGAAATTTCTCTGTCGTAATCGAGGCATTTCAAATACGCGCCCAACAATAAAAAGAGATGAACGGAAGCTGGGTCATGTCAAACGAATGTCATTTTTCATATTAGAAAACAGCTGATGCGCGTGCTTCGATTATAATGTTACATGGATGTGTTACATCATGTAAAGCAAAAGATTTATATATATATATATATATATATATATATATATATATATATATATATATATATATATACAGGACGAGTGGCGAAATATCGAACAAAACTTTTTTGTAATTTCTCATTCGCGCACAAGCTGCGTTATTAAGTATTACACACCTCTGGCATAAATGCTTGAACATTACGAGAATACGCAGTAAGTTAGTAACGTGAAAATATTTCAATTTCAATTCTAAAGTCGATGCCTTACTAAGAAAAGACTAAAATTGTCTGTAATTAATGATTCGTCGAAAATATGACAGGCATGCTGAATTATGGACATTTCAACATCGTTTACAAAAAAAAAAAAGAAGCGAACTATGGACTTTCGATATTTCGTTATTGCACTACAAGCAATTCAATGTCAAATGCTAAATAAACAAAAGGCTACGCTATTTGCAATCTAACCTACTGAATATTAGGCAAAAATGCATACAGACAGTAATGTGTGCGCATATACGGAGTGATTCTTTTACGACGTTAGTACATTTAATCGATCTATTGTAAAATATAAAAAATAACAAAATTTTAATACTAAAATGAATTATATACAAAAAAAAAAAAACTGAAAAAAATATTTTGCGGGTAAAATATCCGAATTATTTTATTTGAAGCCCACAAAAAATGAGATATTATTTTTTAAGCAGAAGCTAGACTTTGATGAATCACTGCGTATATAAAATCGGCCTTTGATCACATTACGTAACACACATCGCTCAGTGTAAAACCGAAACGTTGCCATTAGTGGGTTGTTTGTGGAAACAAATGGATGCAGAAAACGAATTGCAAAAAAAAATTGCACAGTATTCATGGCTGGCTTGTTTCGGCCGCTTATTGTAATTACATTCATTATTATGGCGTACTTCGCGTCGCGGGCAACTTATTAAAAAAAAAACGATTAGTGTTAAATTTTTCTACAAAAAGCAGCATCCCCCAACAATTACAATTTCAAGTGTTTTTCATTAATCAGCAAATTAAATTCACCGAATTCAATTTTTTTATCATTTTTGTTCGGTACTGCTGCTTTGTAAAGTAAACAAAAGGCCGGTGCTGGTGTAGTACCACCATTTAGCGAGAGAGGTAGTTCTGTTTAACGGGCCACTTGATTTGGGTCACATTCTTGCATGCGTAAAGCGATATTATATACGTGGATTTCGCATAAATTACGTTATTTTATTGTGTGCAGTTCCTATTATATTCAGATCCGTAATAGTGCCGACTATTTAGTACCTAATATATGTATTGAAGACGTTCAAAAGGTCTTGTGCTACATTATACGGCCGCAAATTAATTGTTGAACTAAGCAATTTTTTTTTACTAATGTTTTCATTTCGGCGATTTTTTATTCGATAATGCCAGGAACGTGGAAAATGCCAGGAGCTATAAGGAGGTATCAGATAGATTACATACTGGTTAAAGAGAGGTTTAGGAACCAGATTAAGAATTGTAAGAGTTACCCTGGAGCAGATATTGATAGTGACCATAATTTAGTAGTCCTGGACTCAGAGGTCAAATTCAAGAAATTACAGAAGTCTAAACAGGTCAGAGTAGATGTCGATAGGTTAAAATTAGCTGATGTATGTGAAAAGTACAAGCAGAAAGTAGAAATCATGGCTAATGGAACATCTAGGAGCGACATAGATTGCGAATGGAGGGAAATCAGAAATGGGTTAACTACAGCAGCAAATGAAGTATTAGGCACAAAGAAAAGGGCAGGTAGGAGGGAATGGATCACGGAAGAAATAGTTGAAATGATAGAAGCAAGAAGGAAAATTAAAATAGGAAACACAGAAGCAGGACAGAAAAAAAATAAGGAACTAAGGAACTTAATTAATAGGAAATGCAAGCTAGCGAAAGAAGAGTGGATAAAAGGAAATTGTGAGGATATTGAGGAGGATATGAGAAGAGGTAAAGTAGATTTGGGCTACAGGAAAATTAAGTCACATTTTTCTAAAGTAAAACCAAAGGGTAACATAATATGTGATAAGCAGGGTAAGGAACTCACAGAAAATAAGGAAAAAGCTAGAAGATGGAAGGAGTATCTTGAAGATTTATATAAAGGTAGGCAGGACATGGAGGAGCTAGAAAATGTGGAACAGATAGATGAGGATGACTTATGTCCTAGCATACTTAGGTCAGAGTTTCATAGAGCATTAAATGATTTACGGAATAACAAAGCAGCGGGGATTGATATGATACCAGCCGAATTAATAAAACACGCAGGGGGAAAAATGCAGGAGCAATTATACAGGTTAGTTTGTAAAATATATGAGAAGGGAGAAGTACCACAGGATTTGCAGCGTAGTAGAATAGTAACAATGCCGAAGAAAATAGGAGCTAATTTGTGTGAGAACTATAGGACCATTAGTCTACTATCACATGCATCGAAGATATTGCTAAAGATTATTTATAGGAGATTAGAAAATAAAGTAGAGGAAAGGCTAGGAGAAGATCAGTTTGGTTTGAGGAAAAACAGAGGGACGAGGGAGGCGATTTTAGCACTAAGAACAGTAGTAGAAAAAAGAATGAGGGTAGGAAAGGTAACTTGCATAGCTTTTGTAGATTTAGAAAAGGCATTTGATAATGTAGATTGGGACATAATGTTTAGAATTTTAAAAGAAACGGGTATAGATTATAAGGATAGGAGAATAATTTTTAATTTATATAAACACCAAACTGCCTTAGTTAGAATTGAGGGGGAAGAAGAGGTAGCAAAAATAGGGAAGGGAGTTCGGCAGGGATGTACACTCTCACCGTTATTATTTAATCTATATATAGAAGATGCAATAAACAAAGTAAAAGAAGAGTATAGTGTAGGTGTGAATGTACAGGGAGAGAAAATATATATGTTGAGATTCGCCGACGATATAGCTATATTGGAAGAAAGCGAAAAGAATTTAGAAAGGGTATTGAATGGTATGCAGGCAGTAGTGACTAGGGATTTTAACATGAAAATAAATATAGGTAAAACTAAAGTGATGAGGTGTGACAAAAAGGAATGCAGTAGAAAAATGAGGATCTCAATAGGAGATAATAGAATCGAAGAAGTGTCAGATTTTTGTTATTTAGGCAGTAGAATCACAAAAGAGAATCGAAGCAAGGTAGATATGAAGTGTAGGATAGCACAGGGTAGGAAGGCATTCGTAGAAAAAGAACAGATTTTAAGATCAAATATTGACTTGGGTATTAGAAAAAGATTACTGAAGGTATATGTTTGGAGTGTAGCACTGTACGGGTGTGAGGCGTGAACTATAGAAAAGGAAGAGAAGCGTAGATTACAAGCATTCGAAATGTGGTGTTATAGGAGGATGATGAGGATTGGTTGGGAAGATAAAGTAACAAATGAAGCTGTACTAGAGTTAGTAGGGGAGAAGAGAAGTATCTGGAGAGTGTTACAGCGTAGGAGAGACAGATTAGTAGGGCATATTCTTAGGCATGGGGGGATTATGCAATTGATCATAGAAGGTAGAGTGGAGGGAAAGAGAGGGGTAGGTAGGCCTAGATTGGAGTATGTGAGTCAGATAGTTGAAGACGTTGAGATGAATAGCTATAGGGAGATGAAGGGATTAGCTCAGGATAGATCGGCATGGCGTGCTGTTTCCAACCAATCTTTAGGATTGCGGACTCTTTAACTAACTAAGTACAACGTAATAATATGATGGTTGACGGCAATTTGTTATAAAATGATTTTCAGTATCGAAAAAAAATTCAACCGTTAAAAGTACAAACAAAAATTGAAAGAATACAAATTTGCACAAATTAAACAAGTTTTTCTTTTAAAATTAAACAAAAAAATAATTGGCCACTTAGAAATCGGACGATAGTTTCCGCTCTAATTCGCAACAAATACTGCGATATGTGCTATATCGCGAAGCTATTATCTCAGTGGCGAAGGGAGATCCGCTTCCGTACATGCGCCCTACACGTCGTCATCGTTAATAAAACGCGGCGACACGAGATGCTGTGCAAATTGAAATTGCGCAGCTTCGGCCTATAAATCGACACATCTGACAACGTCGCGAAGCGATCTGCAGTAGTTCATACATGTGTACTTAATTTCGCTGCTGATATATGTATAGTATCGCGGCCTACTAGTATTCCAATGTAAACGGATCGCACAGCTGATATTAAATATCTGGTTGCCAACGAAATTTTGTTATTGCGCAGTGTGCGGTTTATAGCAGCAGTGTTGGATTTATAGGTTGTAATAGCACGGAGTGGTATAAGAAAGCGTACTGCAAAGTGTCGTTGAACGAATAGCTAGATATCGATATTTAGTGACGTCGCATCGAATTTCTAAACATGATATTTGACAAGTGATACAGAAAAAGAAAATTGATTTTTATTCATGTATTATACAGCATTATGCTATTTAAAAAGTACTAATATCGAATTTATGACATAAAATGTCAAAACTGACAAATAAACGTCAAAACTGATAAATAAACGACAACACTGACAAATAAACGTCAAAAGGGACAAATAAACGTCAACAGTGACAAATAAACGTCAAAAGTGGCACATAAACGTCAACAGTGACGAATAAACGTCAAAGGTAGCAAATAAACGTCAACAGTGACAAATAAATGGCAAACACGATAAGATCTTCACTTTTTAATTGGTACAGGGACGTTGTGTGCATTAAAAATTTGCGGTTTGAATACGTTTCTGGTATAACAAAGTAGTATCTTTGTGTTGCGGCTTTATAATAATCTAAGCGCGAGGATGAACTAATGCAGTCAGCATAGAATAGGCCCGTAGGCAAAATTGAACGACCAAATTAAACAGATTAATGAACGGGTACCACGTAGAGAGCGAATGCATCGATTTGGTGATGGCCGTGCAATAATTAAAAAAAATTGGGGAATTCCAAACGTACTTGTTCGCTTATAAGGCCTGTGAAAATTGAACTACGTATTTTTTTTTACGAAACCGGTTTTTTTTTTCGTAGCACGAAAGTTGGGAGTACCAAAAAAGATTGCATTCCCAGAAGATTTATTTCCATTATCAATAGAAAAGTAGAATAAATTTCGCTATATTTGATCGTACGATGGCATATCGGCTGGCGCATTGAATATGCACTTTAGAACCACAATCTGTTATCGTTAATTAAAAATTGAAGTATCGTAAGATTATTTAGTACCGGCTTCGTCCTTCTCCGATTTATTGTCTTTCCAGACATGGCGGTGGCAAAAAATATATATTTCGATATCATAAAACATTGGCGAATTTTATCACGAAACCTTGAAATTTCGCAGATAAAAAAAAATCATAGTACCTGCCGTTGGATACAGAACGGTTCAAATACACATAAAATATTGTTATCTAAATGCTTTTTTTTAATACAATTGTTCTTTTATTGGAAATTTCTGCTTTTTCCTGTATGTTAGTACGTACGTTTCAACGCAATTTCTATTGTCTCGAAATTGTCAGGCAAATTCTACGGTACAATAGAAAAATAACGGTACCGCAAACGATTACGCAAAATTTCTTCAATTAAAAAAAAAAAAAAAAAAACACAGATTATTCTCTTGTCTAATATCATTGAAAAGACAACGAAATAGTAAACAAATAAAATACAGAGTCGTACTATTTTGCCGGTTAAAGTACTTGCACTATAATTGTATAGAATGCCGTAACTCAAAGCTAGATGCGCATTTCGAGGGCTATGCCCCCATCTTCAGTAGCACCTGTCGTGTCACTAATCGTGATTGCTATACAATTGAATAAATAAGTATTTCAAAATATGATCTATAAATCTTTTAATTCATAAAAATACCGCGGTAACTCAAAGCGTAAAATAGCTTGAAGAGCATTTCGAAGGCTATGCCCCCATCTTCAACTGTAAAGGGACTAATTTGAAAAATATTATTCGTTTTTTACACTCACGTCGATTCCTTGCGGACAAATACGGACGATGAGCTCGTCGGGTGCGGGACAGTGGCTCTGTACCTCGCCGGTAACCTCGCGCCCATTAAACGTGAGGTACACACGCTGGCCGGCCAGCAGGTGTATATCGGCCACGGGCTTGAAGCCGGGCCCGATCAGGTCGGCCGCATAGAACTCGAGGGCGGTACGGCCGACGGTACCCTGGCGCGGATCGAACCGTACCGTGTACCGCGTAAACGGGGTGAGATTGATGCTGTTATTGGCAGCGGCCGATGTGTCCGTGATGTGGGCGGCGGGCGTCGTGACCGCCTGTATCACCCCCGAGTAGTACATGCCGTCGTCGATGCGAGCGCACACCCGCGTACCGATTATGGACCGTTTCGCTAAACGCTTTCCGGTAGACATCGCGTTCGTTCGATATGTTTGATTTGTTTGAACGGAAACAATGTTTTTTTGGTTTTTGTTTATATTATTATCGCACTTTTTGCATAAGCGAAAGTTGGTGGGTTTTAGGACGCACTTTTTAACTGTTTTTTGGTTGCCGGGTTATAACATTCGTAACGGCGTAGACTTCACTTGATAATCCATAATGGCATTGCACATCCATAGTATAGTTGATATTGAAATAATTCGCTACTCTCGTCGGCGGCTGTTTGGCTATCAAGTTCGAACGTACTGAACGTTAGGACCGTTTCTCAGCGACTGAGCGCTCGCTCGCTGACGGTCCTTTGTGTGCGTATGGTGCAGCCAGTCAGCGGCACCGCGGGACCCATAGCACACATATACGCATACACTGTTGCCACGACACTGTAGATTTTGTAGAAATTGCCACGACACTATAGAAATTGAAAATGTAGATTTAAACTAGTAGATCATATTCTTAGACATGGGTGTTTTAAGCAATTAGTTGTAGTAGGCAGGCATAAGGAAAGACGCAAAGTTTAATAGTTTGATAGAGTGCGCTGCCTGAGATTATGAAGTGTTATTTCAAATTAATTGGTTAATTTTTTTCAACAAGTTCTTCCTCGATTTTCACCACAAATAAGTCATCAGCAACATCCGAAAGATAACAGTCCAAATAAATCCGAGCCACAATTTGTTTCCAACAGATTTTGTCGCATATTACAACAACGTGGCAACGCTGGCAATTTACTACATGCCAAATGCCGGCCGGTTCACAATATCTGTTCCAGGCAACAGTGGCGACACAGCTGATCGCGACTCGCTCACCTGATCCATCCTTTACTGGTGGCCGCGATCGGACGGAGACGGAACGATTGGGTCTACGTCCTCTCCGTAGCGTTTCGCACCAGCTGGGCCCGCGGACAGCTGACTGCGAACACAACAATATCACGTGGTGCGGCAGCGCGTAACGCTGATTGGTGGGCGCGGGGTGACCTAGATGCCATCGGTGACGGCGCTACGGCGCGGCAGGGGACCCGGCCGGTGTCTCGATGGCGGTTGTGGTGGTGGAGGTTGAAGAAGCTGTACACTTTGTGTAGTTAGTGAAGTAGCGATGTATAGTAGATTCCTCCATGCTCCACCACCACTCTTTGCCATGGCCAGTACTCTAACTGTCACGGGTGGACAATATTCAGGAATAAATAATAATAAATAATAAAAATAAATGTAAATTATCGTTGCGGTGTTAAAAAAAACTGCACAACTGTACATTATTTTAAAATCACAACATTTCAAGTTCATTTCGAAACCTTCTGTACGTTAGCAATAAAAAAAAATACACCGCAGGCAAAACGTAAAATTGTGACTTTTAAAGAATTCGATGAACCATTAGATCTTATTCCATGCACAATTTGATTTACGCTCTTTAGGGGACTGTTGACCCTGATATTGCATCTATTGGCCACCCCCGCTTCGAATGATTATCTATATATATATTCACTACGCTCCGATGATTGTGTAGGGGGTGGTGGGGCAACACGTGTTGCGGCAGGAGAGTGAAGAAAGGTCACACTTGCTGCTGTTGTCGCTCCGTCCTTGTTCCACACGCAGCCTCCTCCGATCGCATTAAAATGATGTGCCAACGTTGCCGGCCATATGAGCGACGAGCATATATCGTTGCATTGTATAACACTCCGCTCGGGCTGAAAGGAAGCGCATTACAGATGCGATTGAATGAGATATGTCTGTTCTATTAGAAATAGACCGACAATTATGTTGCGTGGTCATACGAACAGGCGTAGGTGCATTAAAATATTTTATTGGTAGGCGTTGTTTAATTGCTCGAAGTTGCGAATATATTTGTATTTAATTTTGATGAAATTTCTATTAACAGAAGCCTTAGGAAGTGAACATTTTTTTTATTATTACCAATTACTTGAATGATTCGTATAAAAACCGGAATGCAAATATATATTTATTGTGATTTAAATCCATATTTGTAATAAGTCCTTTTATTCTATTACTTTCAATATCTCACTTTTCCGTATGTTTAAATTTTTAACTTTTATGTTTTAATATGTTAAATGTTTTTTAATATTAAAACTCTCTAATGCCGTAAGTAAAATCTCCATATATAAAGTATTTTTGTATACATTGGCAGCGCTGCATTTCAGTACGGTGTGCATGTAGCTGTAGCGCTTAATGCTGAAAGATACAGCAGCTTCATACTGCAACACTGTTTATAGCGTTCGTGCGACGTGTGCAGTGTCTCACTTTCACATTCGCATACATATGTGCATTCGTCCACGGACAACAGAGACCCATATAGCCTAGCTAGCTAGACCATCGAATTGCGATAATGACACGAAATGGCTTGTGTATAGTCCATTTCAATAGACAATACTTATTATTGGCGGGTGATTCAAAAATAAAAACACACATTCGATTGTATTTACAATTATTAGGCGTATGTCGAAATAATAATATTAACTATCCTCTTGCAAGTTCCGTACGCCTTCACAATATTGCCACGTTATCTTCTACATTTTCCTTCAATTTTTTTTTACGAGTGCGAAAGAACTTTTGCTTATTAGTAGTCCTTTCAAGATTGCACGATGTGCCATTTCATTGTGTTGCTCGCACATGGCACATTGAAAAAAAAAACCTTTCACATACATAAAGCAACAGCAGCTAGTGGAGCAAACGATGCCGATGGGGCGGCGAACATTAATTCCAGCCAAGGTTGCCCGCGGCTCCCAGCAGATCCGGATGAGATATGTGCGCTCTTGACAAGGACTAGCTCGTGTAGTCGCTATAACCCAACCCCACATAATACGCCCTGGATGGGCTGTTTCGCACGTTGGCGCAATGACAGATGCCATGTGACTTTTGTATTTCAGATAGGAAAAGTTTGTACGAAATGTTCAGATCGATTTACCAAAAAGCTAAGGCTCAGGAGGTTTATGGCAATCAAAAACCAATAATAAGACATTAAAAAAAATCATCGCTTTGTAAAGCAAATTGGTATTATACGTATGCAGCACTTGCCGTTTTAGTTTGCCTCTTCGCGAAGCGTTACACAGAACGATTTCCTCATTCATATATATAGGTCAGGTCAGGTCAGATTCTACTCGGGCGCAGGTATATTATGTACAACCTATTTAAACGCCAATACATGGGGCGCTGCAGTAATCTTGCCGTTTGGTTCAATTAGTCCAACACAAATATATAAGCTGCCACACAACATACCACCAACTTCTATTTATGTTATGGGATCAGATTGCAGTATCACTATAATGTGATGTATGTGCATATCTGAGATATTGGGGGATATTAGGAACATACGGGGGGGAAGGATGCGAGTTCCTATTAAAAAACAAAGTTTACACTTACCATTCTTACACCTGCTCACAGGGCAGTTCTTTAAAATCCCGTTCATTCGGACATCGGCAGTGGCGCTCTTATCTCATTACATGATCACAAGTTCATTGTGGAGCTTTGTATGTCGTAAACTGGCGTGTGGTAAAAGCAACAGCACGTGTCCCCCATTTACTCCCTCGCCACATTTGTTGCGTGACGACAGACTGCGGTGGGGGGAGGCAGTGTGTATTGACCTACATTCGCCCGACGGTACACGGACTGCACTGCATCCCCCGAAATAGGGCGGCTTCCAGATATCTCTCTCTCTGAATGCCGCGTGATCTGTCGTGGATATGTAATGTGTTAAGTTAGGGGTGGTGGCGGTGGTTTGGTGGTGCAGTTTAGCAAGAAATTTGGCGTGGTAGTGACTTTCGCGGAAGACATGTTCATAGAATGGGGAGGAAAGTTACGATTATTAGAATGTAGAGAATTAAAAAATATATATATGTTACTCGTAAAGCTAATAATTGTGAAAGGTTTTCAGTCTGTCAAGTACATAGAAGTTGGTATGCACTCTACAATATATACACAGCGTTACGTTAATTTAAAAAAATATATTCGTTTGCAAAATTTCCCAGAGTAAAATAAAATTGTTGAATCGAAACCGAATATTTTCGATCCACCTCAATGTGACTATAATTCTGTTGATTTCGCGCTTAGACGCAAATAAATTACCGTACGGTACAGTAGCCTACCTACCCACGTCATCTAAAGCGCAATTCCTTCCTGGAAGGTACATCGTAATTCTTCGAACGGTGTATCTATTAAACCATCATCCCACATGTGAGATTCACCCCGATCCTGTCGCTCAATTCCCCGAACCGACGTTCGACTGTCATGTGTGCGCTCTCGTATAGGGTGTGCTATTGATTTCTGGTTGCTACGAGTTCATTGCGCAACAAAACACAACCGCATTGGTAAAGCGAAAGCCAAAATCAACCTGTGCAAAAATTGGAAAATAAGTTTTGAATTAATGTCCAAAAAAAAAAAAACGACTTTTATTTATTGGGTAAATAGATTTTGCACGGTTTTGTTGTTTATACAGAAATCGGATCCAGGAATTGTTGATGGAATACCGGGAATTGGGTGATCGTCATTTCGGTGCATTATTAGAACATAATATCGCTCGAAATTGACTGTAAATACAGTATTCTGTAATTGGTATCTGAAGAAGTATACTCAGGATCATCACGAAAGATGTGGCATTTTGTTAACAATTCATAAATAGGAATCTCAAAAATTCGCGATTTTAAGATTCATTGCTTATTCACTCCTAATCTTCTATAGTCTTTAATATATAATTAAGTTTTGGATATATTTTTAAGTAATCATAATTGTTTTTATTGCCTATCCAGTATATACCAATAATGTTAGTTAGTTAAAGAGTCCGCAATCCTAAAGATTGGTTGGAAACAGCACGCCATGCCGATCTATCCTGAGCTAATCCCTTCATCTCCCTATAGCTATTCATCTCAACGTCTTCAACTATCTGACTCACATACTCCAATCTAGGCCTACCTACCCCTCTCTTTCCCTCCACTCTACCTTCTATGATCAATTGCATAATCCCCCCATGCCTAAGAATATGCCCTACTAATCTGTCTCTCCTACGCTGTAACACTCTCCAAATACTTCTCTTCTCCCCTACTAACTCTAGTACAGCTTCATTTGTTACTTTATCTTCCCAACCAATCCTCATCATCCTCCTATAACACCACATTTCGAATGCTTGTAATCTACGCTTCTCTTCCTTTCCTATAGTCCACGCCTCACACCCGTACAGTGCTACACTCCAAACATATACCTTCAGTAATCTTTTTCTAATACCCAAGTCAATATTTGATCTTAAAATCTGTTCCTTTTCTACGAATGCCTTCCTACCCTGTGCTATCCTACACTTTATATCTACCTTGCTTCGATTATCTTTTGTGATTCTACTGCCTAAATAACAAAAATCTGACACTTCTTCGATTCTATTATCTCCTATTGTGATCCTCATTTTTCTACTGCATTCCTTTTTGTCACACCTCATCACTTTAGTTTTACCTATATTTATTTTCATGTTAAAATCCCTAGTCAATACTGCCTGCATACCATTCAATACCCTTTCTAAATTCTTTTCGCTTTCTTCTAATATAGCTATATCGTCGGCGAATCTCAACATATATATTTTCTCTCCCTGTACATTCACACCTACACTATACTCTTCTTTTACTTTGTTTATTGCATCTTCTATATATAGATTAAATAATAACGGTGAAAGTGTACATCCCTGCCGAACTCCCTTCCTTATTTTTGCTACCTCTTCTTCCCCCTCAATTCTAACTAAGGCAGTTTGGTGTTTATATAAATTAAAAATTATTCTCCTATCCTTATAATCTATACCCGTTTCTTTTAAAATTCTAAACATTATGTCCCAATCTACATTATCAAATGCCTTTTCTAAGTCTACAAAAGCTATGCAAGTTACCTTTCCTACAATCTTTCTTTTTTCTACTACCAATAATGTACGTTGTATATTTCATAAGATATCAAATTGCAATGAAATTAGTTTTACCCCGATTTTATTCTTACATTTACCAAAATCGCAGCATAATATCAATTTAAGGCATAACGCGAATTGTATTTTGTTAAATACCAAGAGCTGGTTTAGAATATAATATAACTTTCACGAATATCATTTTCACTGAAAGGTTATTCCGCGAAAAGAATTAAATAATTTCCAGCTGAAATACGCGGAAAGGTAAATATGTTTCGTTGAAAATTCGAGTTCCGTTAAAAATTAAAATATAAATTGTACGGTGAATTGTCGCGTAAGTTAACCGATTGAATGTTTTCAGTTTTACCCTATTGATTATTACAAAATATAAACGTTTGAGAAGCGAAAAATAATACAACAACAAATTCGTAAATATTCTAACGGGTACAATTTTTTTAAGCGCAGATAAACATGTTTTTTTTTTTATATCATCGATGAGGTGCAAATATCAATGTCTGCACAGAGAAGAGTTTACAAATAGCATTTATCATTATCATTACCATTACCCATCGTAATAATAAACAAAAAATTTACGATGTAGACACGACATACAAAAAAGATAAATAAATAAATATGATTCAGTAAAATAGCAAGAATTAAGTAAGCAACAGCAAACGTTATAACAATAATATATTGTTAGAGTAAACGGGCAACATATTTTTTTTCAATTCCTGGACTTCATTTTCTCTTATATCCTAATAACATTTAAATTCTAATGGTCCGACCAGTGTTAGCATTACCCAACGACTATATGCAACTATGCATACAGTTAATATGTCATTTGTGACAGTTCATTTTTACTTGGGCAGCGTAATTCAAATAGAATTTAGGTTGAATTTCGCAATAACTTATAATAAGTCTTTATTGTCCGTTTGTTTGATAAAAATAAAACGATTATTGATTACAAGTACATTTTGTTCGTTGTAAGTGCTTTATCGAACGCAAAAAAAAATCTATTTACACTGATTTTCCACCTCGTAAATGTACAAGCAATTTTTTTTCGCATCGACAAGAGTCTAGACTGCAAAAATACGCCTGTCTAACATTACATTCGTACACACTAATATCGAATTATATATCGTCGTGCAGAAAAAAAAACAGTGACGCAACTAAAACAAAAAACTATACATCAAATGAGGGATCAAATCCCAATTTAAGATGAATTTTTGTCTTGACTTACGTGTCAAGAAAAACATAAAATGCAACAATGTGACGTGTTTAGTTGCGTCACTGTCAAACGGACGAGTCTAGCCTGACTCGACAATCATTCGTTGACTAATTACGTGGTAATGATCAGTATAATTGCACTTATTATTGACAATGCCGGATTTATATCGTGTTTCTGTATAATAGCACGATGACGTACGTAACGTATTCATTTTTATATGCGTTACAGTTACGTTCCGAATTATTATCTAATTGTATTGTACATTTGCGTTTAGTTGTATTGATTTTTAATGTACTTGTCATTTGAAGAAAATCGGTCATTAATCCTTTACAGAGAGAATATTACATTAATAAAAAATGCGCGGTTTGGGATATTATGAAATATCACGTTTTATAACATTATTTTGACACTGACGTGAGCAATTGACGGGACCAATTAGTTTTGTAAAATTTGTTGTAAATATAAGGAACTAAGGAACTTAATTAATAGGAAATGCAAGCTAGCGAAAGAAGAGTGGATAAAAGGAAAATTGTGAGGATATTGAGGAGGATATGAGAAGAGGTAAAGCAGATTTGGGCTACAGGAAAATTAAGTCACATTTTTCTAAAGTAAAACCAAAGGGTAACATTATATGTGATAAGCAGGGTAAGGAACTCACAGAAAATAAGGAAAAAGCTAGAAGATGGAAAGAGTATCTTGAAGATTTATATAAAGGTAGGCAGGACATGGAGGAGCTAGAAAGTGTGGAACAGATAGATGAGGATGACTTAGGTCCTAGCATACTTAGGTCAGAGTTTCATAGAGCATTAAATGATTTACGGAATAACAAAGCAGCGGGGATTGATATGATACCAGCCGAATTAATAAAACACGCAGGGGAAAAAATGCAGGAGCGATTATACAGGTTAGTTTGTAAAATATATGAGAAGAGAGAAGTACCACAGGATTTTCAGCGTAGTAGAATAGTAACAATGCCGAAGAAAATAGGAGCTAATTTGTGTGAGAACTATAGGACCATTAGCCTACTATCACATGCATCGAAGATATTGTTAAAGATTATTTATAGGAGATTAGAAAATAAAGTAGAGGAAAGGCTAGGAGAAGATCAGTTTGGTTTTAGGAAAAACAGAGGGACGAGGGAGGCGATTTTAGCACTAAGAACGGTAGTAGAAAAAAGAATGAGGGTAGGAAAGGTAACTTGCATAGCTTTTGTAGACTTAGAAAAGGCATTTGATAATGTAGATTGGGACATAATGTTTAGAATTTTAAAAGAAACGGGTATAGATTATAAGGATAGGAGAATAATTTTTAATTTATATAAACACCAAACTGCCTTAGTTAGAATTGAGGGGGAAGAAGAGGTAGCAAAAATAGGGAAGGGAGTTCGGCAGGGATGTACACTTTCACCGTTATTATTTAATCTATATATAGAAGATGCAATAAACAAAGTAAAAGAAGAGTATAGTGTAGGTGTGAATGTACAGGGAGAGAAAATATATATGTTGAGATTCGCCGACGATATAGCTATATTGGAAGAAAGCGAAAAGAATTTAGAAAGGGTATTGAATGGTATGCAGGCAGTATTGACTAGGGATTTTAACATGAAAATAAATATAGGTAAAACTAAAGTGATGAGGTGTGACAAAAAGGAATGCAGTAGAAAAATGAGGATCACAATAGGAGATAATAGAATCGAAGAAGTGTCAAATTTTGTTATTTAGGCAGTAGAATCACAAAAGATAATCGAAGCAAGGTAGATATAAAGTGTAGGATAGCACAGGGTAGGAAGGCATTCGTAGAAAAGGAACAGATTTTAAGATCAAATATTGACTTGGGTATTAGAAAAAGATTACTGAAGGTATATGTTTGGAGTGTAGCACTGTACGGGTGTGAGGCGTGGACTATAGGAAAGGAAGAGAAGCGTAGATTAGAAGCACTTGAGATGTGGTGTTATAGGAGGATGATGAGGATTGGTTGAGAAGATAAAGTAACAAATGAAGCTGTACTAGAGTTAGTAGGGGAGAATAGAAGTATCTGGAGAGTGTTACAGCGTAGGAGAGACAGATTAGTAGGGCATATTCTTAGGCATGGGGGGATTATGCAATTGATCATAGAAGGTAGAGTGGAGGGAAAGAGAGGGGTAGGTAGGCCTAGATTGGAGTATGTGAGTCAGATAGTTGAAGACGTTGAGATGAATAGCTATAGGGAGATGAAGGGATTAGCTCAGGATAGATCGGCATGGCGTGCTGTTTCCAACCAATCTTTAGGATTGCGGACTCTTTAACTAACTAAAAAATGCGCGGTTTGGGATATTATGAAATATCACGTTTTATAACATTATTTTGACACTGACGTGAGCAATTGACGGGACCAATTCGTTTTGTAAAATTTATTGTAAATTACACGAAGTGAATATTCAACATTCACATTCTAATCGTTGTTTATGCAATGGTCATTATAAAAAATTATTGTACATATTTATTTTTTTGAATGGGAAACGGAATGGTTTTGTGTATTTATTATTTAAATTAATGAACGGTTTTATTAATATTAGTTGCTTTTTGTAGATACAAATGTAAGAGAATACTTTCGTTTGCATTTGTTATGCAAAAATTATTGTTCTACTTTCACTGCGGATTCGAGACATTTGTATTAGTATACCGACAAATATAAAATAATTTTATAATTACCTATTTATTTGCGACTATTTCTAATATCGCATATTACAGCTAAGGTACATCCATTGGATGCTTTCGAAAGGAAGTCATAGTCATTGAAACGCATCGCATTAAAGATGGCAGATTTCATTTCACTAAAAAGTACAATATATTGATGAGGAAATGCGATTGAATAATTACTATTCGATTAAAATATTGGAAAAATGAATCGCCAACGAACGCGTGCATTTGAGGTTATCTGTCATTGCATTTTTTGCTGTTTTTGTAAGAAATATGATGTTACTCACAATTTTCTTAGTTGAATTTATTAAATTTGGTTATTAACGTAGCGCAGTTTTATAAAACGCTTTAAATAAATCACATTTTATAAATGAAAGAACTTGTGCGGTACAGAAAGGATGAATGGCAAGATTAAATATAGGCAACATTTCATGACGCGACGTACAACAGCTTGCATACTAAATTGTAAATCGGAACAATTGAGTATATTTAAATATCCTAAATAAATTAAATGAAATTACCATTTTGATAGAATGAAATTAAAACTTTAAATAGACATTTTCTGGTGGCTTTAGAACGGTTTCACACGTTGATTTAACAATTGTTACAGAAATGATTACGATATTAAGTACAGGCAACACATCATGATGTAGTGCATCGTAAGTTGTATACTAAGAAAATTAATGTACAGGATACATCGGAATTTTGTACAAAAATACTATAGTATAAAGAATCGGATAAAAACAAATTAATAACGAAATTATAGTTCTACTTGGCAGGGAGAATGAGCGGATTTTGTAGTTCATTTATTTATTGTCTTGGCCCAGTGAGGGCACGGGTTAAGTTTAAATGGATCGCCAACGATTGAAACGCGTGAATTTGAGGTTATCTGTCATTGCATATTTCGCTGTTTTTGTAAGAAATATGATGTTACTCACAATTTTCTTTGTTGAATTTATTAAATTTGGTTATTAACGTAGCGTAGTTTTATAAAACGCTTTCAATAAATCACATTTTATAAATGAAAGAACTTGTGCGGTACAGAAAGGATGAATGGCAAGATTAAATATAGGCAACATTTCATGACGCGACGTACAACAGCTTGCATACAAAATTGTAAATCGGAACAATTGAGTATATTTAAATATCCTAAATAAATTAAATGAAATTACCATTTTGATAGAATGAAATTAAAACTTTAAATAGACATTTTCTGGTGGCTTTAGAACGGTTTCACACGTTGATTTAACAATTGTTACAGAAATGATTACGATATTAAGTACAGGCAACACATAATGATGCAGTGCATCGTAAGTTGTATACTAAGAAAATTAATGTACAGGATACATCGGAATTTTGTACAAACATACTATAGTATAAAGAATCGGATAAAAACAAATTAATAACGAAATTATACTTCTACTTGGCAGGGAGAATGAGCGGATTTTGTAGTTCATTTATTTATTGTCTTGGCCCAGTGAGGGCGCGGGTTAAGTTTAAATGGATACATCAGTCGAGTGTGAGTGTCGAACGGACAATGAATTGGACGCATTCTTGTTGACACTTTCCATTATGATATGCAGTTGTAATACATAGAATTCAATCAATACGCAAGCCAAAAATATCGAATCAATTTGACATAATTTTAGTTTAAACCGCAGCAATTTTCATCAAGAAATAAAATTGTTTTTCGCGTTTCTTCGAAATTGTAATTTGTATGATGGCTTGCGTATTAACGGCAGAGCATAAACGTCACATTGGAGACGTGAAAAAAAAACCAATGAAAAACACTTCTCTCATTTTACACAGTAATTATGTACAGTATATCATTTTAATATTTTATGAAATAGTTGTTTGCATTATGTTTATATGATAAAAATTGGGTTCGTTAAATTGGTGACTTTCATATTTTGACAGCTTAGAAAGGACACTTCAAATGTCAAATTACGAGAACAAATTTGGAATTCGAAACCGAGATCGTGTGCTGCTGTATAATAATAATTACGTATCTATAGTTTATAATGGCATGGGAATACGCTATGAATGTCGTAAATTGATTGCTCATTAGTAGCTGTCCAATATGTGACATTTTGACGTTGCGAAGTGTCAATAATAAATTTGAAGCGTCATATTATACGTTTTGATAGATTACTTTGCAGCGGCATTTTTTCAAAGCGTTATTAATATAGTAAGAATAGCAATTTCTTTACAATTTTTGTTCGTTATGTGGTTATTACAATATAGTTTATAATAATAATCTATTTTCTACTATTGTACAAAATCTGAATGTACTACAACTTCTTACACATCAAAAAAAGTAACGTTTACACATCGTCGGTGCTAATTAAATTATGTTCTTCAATTAAAATATCTACTAGTCATGCAACGAACTTCTCAATATTATAAAAAAAAAATCGCGGAAATTAAATTTGCGAATTCAAAAAATCTCGCATTAGTTTACTATTTAGTATATTAATCGGCATTTAAATAAACGATAGTTGCATTTATAATTTTTTAAGATAATCTTACGAAATAAATTAAGAATCAATATTATAAGAAGTAGTTGTGTGATATTTTGCAAATGTTAGCCTATATAATCAACAATCAGACAATTTGGTTAATTCAAAATGTTAAAGGTATCAAATTTTTGGCTACTAGATAAAAAATCGATGTTCTTTATCAATAATATTAAATATAATCATTATTCGTTAGTGTGTGATCATAGTGCACCATAGTAAAGTAACGTAGCCACCATATATGCCACATAATAAAATCATTACTCCGTGGGTCGCAATGGTTCATATTTCGTATACAGAACTTCTTTTTAATACTCCAAAAATTATGATCAATTTCACGGATAATATATATTACTTAATACGATCCGATTGGTTTTTCATATCCAATACAGCGTAAAATAAAATTTACAGACACAGGCGTACATAAATAGATTTTTGAGACGAGGCAAAGGGCATTTAAAATATTCATTCGCTGCTGTAATGACCGATTAATTATTATATCATCCAAAAAATAGAAGGATTTATTTATATAAACTATATAAGATATATAATAAGATAAGATTTATTTGTATTGTTAATTGCGCCAACTGGAATTGCTTCGGTTTTGAAAATTAAGAAATAAATGCATATAATTATTGGTAAATTTCTGGATGATATAATTAAATAGTCACAAGAGCGAGTTATATATATATATATATAATTCGTTCACACATTCTATATACCAGCGGAAATACGTAGCAAAACTAAAGTATTTATATCACATGCCATGTTCGCATATACAGGGTGTTAAATAGACCGGATATCGAATTTGCTTGATCGTCCGGTCCTACTGAGCACCCTGTATAGACTGTATTAAATATTTTTGTGTGTTTTTTTTTTTAACATTTAAGATAGAGATATTTTTGTTGTTTTTATACAGTGAACGCGTATTACATAAGTATACTTTTTTTTTAAATATTATTTATATATAATTTTTATATCTAATATACAAGGTTGGTATAATAATCATAATAATTTACATTTTTATTAACATGCTTTGTAATATAGATTTAAACTTATTTTGTTCCGTAAAAAAGCCGTTTTCAATTCCAAATAAGCATTTCTTATATTTATTACAAGAAAGTATTCAATGTTTGATTACAATTCAACAATGAAAACCAAATCAATTATACGAATATGTCGAATAACTTCAAAATTCTATATATATTTCAATTTTTTTTTTAAATAGGTTATTAATTTTGCCGTTATGTTGTGATATTCCAGGGAAGAGAAATAAAAATACAAATACAATGTTTTATATCGCGATTAAAAACGAGGATTTATTCGACTATAGTTTCGCTTATTAAGCATTATCGACGAATTACAGAAAATTTATTTATGTAAGTAAATGACCAATTAGACAATTGGAAAAAATATTACTTAATAATCAATTAGACCAAATCTCCTCCCCATTATTCGATATTATCTGTAGGTAGATTGTTTATATATAAATAAGTTCTGTGTAATTCGTTTTCATTTTTTGATAATGCTTAATATGCGAAACTATAGTCGAAAAATCCTAGTTTTTAACCGTGATATAAAACAATGTATTTTTTATTTCTCTTCCCCAATTTTTTTTTTAAATTCAAATCATTTTTTTAGAAAAAAAACGAATACTTTCCTGTACATTTCACATATCGATATATATTTTTATTATGATTTCTATAATAACTGAGGCATTCTCAATAGATAAATACGTTCGTTTCATAGTTGCCTCATCCTGTATAGTACAGATTTTGAGACATGTCATATATACAGTGTGTAGTGTAATATTACATGTTTTTTTTAAATAGGTAATAATAAAATTATGGTGGATTTCACACATAAAACATATTAAATTATTCAACAATGTATGCATTTACCGTCTCTGTGACGTATGCGTACGATCATGCGCAGTCACGCCAATTCATTACATCCAAGCAAACGGTTGTCCAAAATACAAATAAACTGTCACAATTGTTTCTTACAATAACATATTCTGATTAAAATTGAATGTAAATCAGTTTTCGTTCATTATTGGCGATGTTTTAGTTGTTTTTGACTTCATCTATTCATGTAGCAAGCGATAAATTAATGGCATCGCAAGTGTCAACGTAATTTTTCACATAGACCAGATTTTAGACGCCACCAAACATTTGGAATACTTAAAAATATTATGCACCATTGGGTAGATTTAATGTTTCGTTATTTTTTATAATATACTTTACAATTGTCAGTGAAACACTTACGTCTTTATGCTAGAGCGTGTTGACGTATCAGTCATGATTTTTCTTTCTTTTCATAGTACACGTATATTTGTGGTAGTTTTCCTCATCATATACTATTATTTTCATAACTTTGCTTTAGATTAAATATTAGTAATATGTACAAATTGTATTTCAAATTCACACCCGTTGCTTCGGATTATTTATCAACTAATTCTATATGTTAATAACCATGTTGTTAATATTAAGATAGAATATGTTGGTTGTAATAATAAATTTGAATACTTACAAGAGTTTAGACTGTTCGTTAATCGAGATTAATATTGTTTGAGAGCGAAACTTTAATGCTGTAAGCGACGATATAACAGCAGACGAGTTTTAATTGGATTTTGCGATATTTTACACGTTAGTTTCTGTTCACGTAGGTTTGATCTGTTCAGGATATGTTTATCTGTTTTTCACTCAATGGGGACACATCGTTCGCCATTAGTCACTGCAAAAACGAGGAAAAATAATTAATGATTTTTTTTTTTTAATTAAGCGAATATTTCAAAGTTCGGAATTGTGTGTGTTTATATTTACCAGAAGCGTTATTTTATGTATTTATTTATTCTTATCCCTAGTTGGAATTATTTAATTTAATTTTGTAATAATAAATTACATAGAAAAATAAGGTTGATGTTTTATTTTAATACAACATCCGTCAAATACGTTAAAATAGAAGATTAACATACCACTAATTACTTTAGTTGAAAGCAACAACTGATTTGTACTAAAATAAAGCCCCGGTAATTTTTTTTTTAAATTACATAAATGATTATGCGATATATATTTTTAAATTTGTTTAAACAAATTTACAAGTTAGTTGATTGCAGAATAAAATATACATGATTGTTTCCATGCAAATAGAATAGTAAATAGTGTTGAAAAATTACACGTCTCGTAGTGATTTGAATATGATAGAAAATGACTTGGAAAATGGAAGAATGTGATCGAAAAAGAGGAAATGAAGTCATACGTAATGAAGAAAATGTTGGAAGTTGCAAGAACGCCAATGCTTTTTGTAAATCAAAGGGGATTGTGATATATATTAATTAATTGTTGTGAATTGAATGATTCTTCTAACGTAACGAGCAAAATTATATAGGAAACGAAGATATATTTTTATATTGAAATTAAAATAAAAGCAGACTAAATGTTGGACGTAAGTTTGATTAATAATTCCTTCCAGACGTCCTGAGAAAAATAAATAATGCGCTATGTTCAAAAATCATTTATATAAATATAAGCATGAAAAACAGAGGGACGAGAGAGGCGATTCTAGCACTAAGAACGGTAGTAGAAAAAAGAAAGAGGGTAGGAAAGGTAACTTGCATAGCTTTTGTAGATTTAGAAAAGGCATTTGATAATGTAGATTGGGACATAATGTTTAGAATTTTAAAAGAAACGGGTATAGATTATAAGGATCGGAGAATAATTTTTAATTTATATAAACACCAAACTGCCTTAGTTAGAATTGAGGGGGAAGAAGAGGTAGCAAAAATAGGGAAGGGAGTTCGGCAGGGATGTACACTCTCACCGTTATTATTTAATCTATATATAGAAGATGCAATAAACAAAGTAAAAGAAGAGTATAGTGTAGGTGTGAATGTACAGGGAGAGAAAATATATATGCTGAGATTCGCCGACGATATAGCTATATTGGAAGAAAGCGAAAAGAATTTAGAAAGGGTATTGAATGGTATGCAGGCAGTATTGACTAGGGATTTTAACATGAAAATAAATATAGGTAAAACTAAAGTGATGAGGTGTGACAAAAAGGAATGCAGTAGAAAAATGAGGATCACAATAGGAGATAATAGAATCGAAGAAGTGTCAGATTTTTGTTATTTAGGCAGTAGAATCACAAAAGATAATCGAAGCAAGGTAGATATAAAGTGTAGGATAGCACAGGGTAGGAAGGCATTCGTAGAAAAAGAACAGATTTTAAGATCAAATATTGACTTGGGTATTAGAAAAAGATTACTGAAGGTATATGTTTGGAGTGTAGCACTGTACGGGTGTGAGGCGTGGACTATAGGAAAGGAAGAGAAGCGTAGATTACAAGCACTTGAAATGTGGTGTTATAGGAGGATGATGAGGATTGGTTGGGAAGATAAAGTAACAAATGAAGCTGTACTAGAGTTAGTAGGGGAGAAGAGAAGTATCTGGAGAGTGTTACAGCGTAGGAGAGACAGATTAGTAGGGCATATTCTTAGGCATGGGGGGATTATGCATTTGATCATAGAAGGTAGAGTGGAGGGAAAGAGAGGGGTAGGTAGGCCTAGATTGGAGTATGTGAGTCAGATAGTTGAAGACGTTGAGATGAATAGCTATAGGGAGATGAAGGGATTAGCTCAGGATAGATCAGTTTCCAACCAATCTTTAGGATTGCGGACTCTTTAACTAACTAAGCATGAAAGAAATTTTGTAGAAATCGACTGAGTATTTTTCATCGATGAATTTTTTTAATTTGTAATTATATATCTACAAACTACTGGTGCAAATCAACGAGTTGTATTTTGCTCTAAATAAGGATAAATGGAATAGAAAGATAATAGACTAGTTCTAGATCTACAGTTGGAAACAACAGAAAGAATAATTTAAATAAACATCTAATAAAACGTGTATATGTATTAATAATCAATGAGAACTAATAGAAAGGCAATGAATATCTAAATATTAACAGTAGAATAGTGTAGAGTGGGTAGTTTTTGAGCGAATCTGAGAGGATAAGGGAGGACGGATAGGTGTGGCATTGCGGTATAGCTAGGATCTAAGGCGCGGGTTATAGTTTAGTGAAGGAGTGAAGGCTAGTGACGGAGCCACGCCGCGAGAGGGCGGGTCCGCCGCCCCCAGGCCCACTAACCAGCGACGTCGTGCCGAACAGTCGATACCAACCGATCACGATGTTGCTCAGGTTTAAATCGTCCAACATGATCTGCGCCACGCCCATGAACACCTTCTTGCCCTCGATGCGGCCGTAATCACCCCACACCGTCACCTAAACAATAGTAAATGCATCTCTGCGCTTCAAGATCGTCCAATTGGTAAATAATCAATGATCGAAAAATATAGTACAGCTGAAGATGGCGGTTTCGTTTTCGAAATGTGCATATGGCAGATGTTAAACTTTTCGCATTTTGATATAATTTCATAAGTACGCAATTCAGTCGCTTTTGTATCGAATTGCGACCATCGTTTTGGGGAATTTAAGGTGAGAAATAATGTATTGTTTACCTGGAGAACACAGCCTTGAAAATTCTCTCTAAAAGCCAATTGTTGCTGGTAGAGCGGATCCAAGGTTCGTCTGGCTGTGCTCGTTTTTGCTTTAGCAATGCACTTTTTACCATTCACCAGGTATACTTTCACATAAGGAGCTATAGAATGCAAACAAACAAAATTACATCACGGACGCACATCGAAAAAATATCAACAATAACTTAGTTTTATAAAAAGAATTTTGCTATATAAATTAAATGGCAACATTCTGTGGTACCTGGTAGCACTTTAGATCCAGGTCTTGACTGTAGTCCCCGAGCCCGGATCACCTCGCACTCGAGAAAGCCCTTTTGGTAACAGAGGGACAGCTGGATATCGCCCAAGGCGGGGGCGCCGAGCACCTGTCGGCCCACCAGCTGGCCGGGGCCGAGTCCGTCAATGAACTCGGACAGTTGGCCGCCCTCGCCGGTCAGGCGTGGCGACCATCTACGTATACATGGCAAATACCTTTTAAGAGTCCGAATTTCGACGAAACAACGCGCCGTATATAGTTCCTACTATACAACATGAACCATAGCTATATATATGCAAAGTTCATGATATATTACAAGGACTATATATAGACGACTTTTCTAATAAATTGCGAATTAGATGAAAAAAACAAAAAAATGTGTTCGTAATTGTTTTTTAATTTAATAACTTTAAATTGAATCTGATTTCCTTAAACGTAAAATATTATGAATTATTAAAAAACATTTTTCTGTAAAAAAAAAACGGAAGTGTTTATAACGGCTGATCACATAAAAAAATATCATTAAAAATACTAGACCGTTTAATTAACGAAATATGAAATTTGGTAATGACAGCTGAAAAAATGGTTTGCTTATTATTTTTGATCGCGCGTTATATTCTTCATCATTTTCTTTTCTTTGCGGAAAAAAAAGGATGTACGATAAAGGAGATTCGTTTTATCAATCGTCACTTTACGATTCATTATTACAATTTGATTATGGGTAGCATACACATAGATACATAGAGAGGTATAGATATTAGATGTAGTTTAAATATTCGGGCCAAGAACTACATTATTCAGAATAAAATTCTACAAAGTGAAAATATTAAACGAGGTGTACGTGGTAATTACACAAAAATAGATCCGTTCATTTACAATTGGGGCAAATTTATTTCAATTTGGCATTTATGTTGTCAGATCATACGGGTGTATTTGACATTGGTGAGAGTGCCATCTGTGAGTGCTCCGTGAACTAAACAAACGCATGCGCACATAAAAAAACAGTAATTTTTGTACCGCAATGTATATTTAGTTGAAAATTTGTTTTATTTATTTATTTATAGCAACATGCGGCAAAGCAGCGAGACCACTACCATACCAATCAGCGTAAATTAATTAGCATACATACCTTGCGGAAGGAATCCATCAACTAAAGGCGATAACAATTAAAGAAACAGATAAATCATCCCTTTTTTTTTTTGGTTCATGCTGTACAGGTACTAACAGAGAAGCTGGCAAAAAGACAAACCTTATCGTTAAGTAGAACAACGTGAGTTGTTCACGGAGGCGGCTCATTCAGCAAAGGGTACGTCACTGCGTTTTTGCTGTGCGTTCTGTGTTTGTGTGTGTGTGTGTGTGTGTGTGAGAAAGATATAAAGACTGAGTATGTGATTGTGAATGTGTTAGATAAACAGAGAGAGAATAAACCAATCAAGACAAAAATGTTGCCCACTCTTTGCACTACGACAGTAATCGAGACAATATAGAATACATCCACAGCTTAACACAACATTCAGATAAATAAGACAAATATTAATGATTTAATGATGCGGGTGGATTTTGAGAGTTCCAACTGGATTCTGCAAGTGTTCGGGACCGATAATTAAAAATGAATTTAAAATCAGTTTTATTATTTATAATTATATATATATATATTTTTTTTTTAAATCTGCTGTTGTTGTGGATTTGTACGGGTATATAACATGTTTGGTCTGTAAATGTGTGCGTGATTGTAACAACTTACGATGTTCCCTCGGAACCGATGATAGAATTGAGACTGGAAGCGCGCTGCTGCTGCTGTTGTTGCGCAGTGTGCTGCGCAGTGGCCGGATCTAGGGATGAGCGGTGTAGAGGCGGCTGTTGGCCATGCGTATGCACCACAGCGGTCTGTACACCGCCGGGTACCACCTCCTGCGATCGATGGATGCTGGGCGCCGGGTTGCGCTTGTGCCCGCGCAGGAACGCAACGCCACCACCACCACCGCTGCCACCCTCTGCGCAGGACGAGAGCGAGGGAGAGGAATGGATATGGGTTACAGTATAGTAAGCGACAGTGACGCAATATACGTGACAGCTAGAGCGCGCACGCGCACACACCACCGCTGTTTGTTTGCACAAATCGATGATCAGAGTGCATTTTGATTCCGTCTCTCAATTGTTAATATCAATAAATTACGAAACGTTGCGAAGAGGGAATCAAATTTTGCATTATAACCATTCATATTATGAACAATATTACAAGAAAACAGAAAACAATTTCGTAAATCAATACTTTTATGTACAGTATCCAACTGCATCAAGTTTCGATCAATTTGGATTTGCATATTATACGATTGGAAGTCAACATGATCATACAATGGAAGAACACCAAGCACTAGCGATTCTAATCTCTACTGTTAGATGCCAAGAAAATCATATAATTATATCAACAGTATTAGAACAGAACAAAAATAATAATAATGATAATGGTATTGCCAGAACACAAGCAGTAACGGCACTGTTTGATTTACGAATAATAAATACATATTAACGTAGTCGTTTACAAAAATACGTTATCTAAAATACTATATCATACGTAACTACTTGAAAAAGACTAGTAATATAATAAAGCTTCATTATACAGGATATAACAATTATAAGCGCATTTTTCTATAACATCCAGTGACTACGATACACACAGGATGATACAGAAATCGCACTTTTTACACCGCGCATAAGCTAAATTCTAAGTATCTACTACATTTCATCTACTGGCTATAACTCAATTTCTGCCTATTAATCGTATAATAAAATTAAACTAAAGCAGGGCAACGATACTACTCGTCGTTCCCAGCTAAAACACGAACGGTCGACGTATTTCCACACATATACACATTGGTCGTCCACTTAGATGGGAAGCAACGAATCTAATAGCTTTCGATCATATGTGGTTTTAATTTAATAGTACGGTACGACATTTTAATTCCTGCTGTTCTAACAGAATCCTCTCTATGTATTCTACATGTATGTTTCGCTCGAAATTAACGGCTTTGTTGGGATATAAGAAGAGGGGGGAGTTAGATAAAACAAGTCAAATATATTGCTTGTTTCGGTTAATTTTATTTTACGATAAGAAAAAGATGTTGATTTTAAACAAACTATAGAATTTTGTTTTTGTTTTGTCAATATTCGATTTTTAATAGAATTGAAATCGTCGTAGATTTCAATTTGCAGTTTAGGTATGATATTTTTTTTTAAATTATTATCGGAAATCTCGCAATATTTGACGAAGTTGTATGTATCTTATTTAGCTGGGATGCGAACCTATCACCGTCGGCCGACAGGTCACCGTCACTACTCGCAGACGAGCCCTGTTTCGACAGCCGAACATCCCCGGGCAAAACCTCCTCGCTTCGATGGACCGTGAATGACGTTTTCCCGCGCTTGCCGAACCCCATGCGACGTTTCCGTCCTTTTATGTTGTGGCGAAAAAAAAATGCAACATTGTTTTTTAAATTTTTTTTAAATAATTAATGAACAAACATAATTAACAAGGATATGGAATTGGTCGTTTCGCCGGATGTACGGAGATTGAGCGGAAACATACGATGTTATTACATACAACGTTCAACATATTTACTAATCTATTATCGCTACGATATTTGATAAAGACACCACTGGAGAGAAGATAAAATGATTATCTAGCCAACACATTTAGGATTTTTACAATTACAGTGCACATTTTTTACGATTACATTCTACTTTTGAGCGTTTCTTAAACCCCTTTTCGATTTGCTCATAAATATTTGAATCGGTGATTTTTCAAACGACTTACCCGTAGCGGAGAGCTGGCTAAGGGAATTGCTTTTCTTGCCGAGACCTTGGTTAAGGCTAGATCGGTCTCGCGGATGGAAACTTTCTTTCCGCACCACTTCTTTCGGCGGCACTTCCAACCCCTGCGCTATATGACCTACCGCCGTATCGCTCAAACTGCCATCTACATCAAACATTATATATCGCACATGTATTTTTCTAAAGTGATAATAACTCGACAAAATTAATTGTTGGTAAAAGGCGAAAAACGGTTGTGAGCTTGGTGAAAATACTTACAAAACAGTAGTGTTTCCAATAAGTTGGACACCTTTAAAACCCACTCTTTTTGTTAATTATTAGAATTTCTACGAAACTCCTACATGGTGATAACACAAAAATGCCGATTTTTGACATGTGTCACTTTAGAAATACATGTGCGATATAACACTTCGAAAAGTTCAAATGTCAAATATACTACTTCGAATTCTTAGCGTCTATTTACTAACCGGCTTTGTCTTCAGTGGGCGGTTCGGTATTGCTCAAACTGCGGGTGAACTGCCCCCCCCGTTTCACGCTACCCTCGCGGTGACTGCGCTGGTGCCTGGTGGCGCCCCCCACCGGGTCCAGTTCGAAGCCGCGGTCATCCAGGTGCTCCCTATCCGCGTGGTGGTGATGGTGGTGACCGTGCCTGGTTGATGTTGTCGTTGATCCTTCGGAACTACCCGCTGCACCGCTGCGGTGGTGGTGGTGACCCTCAGTCGACCGGTGACTGGATGTGTACGTGTATCGGTCTGAACCACCGCCACCAGAATATTCACTGTTTGTAAATATTTTACGGATGTAAAATAATGTAACAAAAAAAAAAACAACAACATAAAAAGTACTAAAAATAAACAATTAATTGACTCGAGTGTTACTTTGTGGTAGTTCATAGTAAATAGGTTTGTAGGAAAATAACTTAGTTATAATACCACTTAAAATATTTATATCTGATGATGCCCTTACCGGCGAAACCTGGTCAACAAATGTAAATATTTTAAGTGGTATTATAATTAAGTTATTTTCCTTCAAACCCATTTAAAAATAAACACTTAATTTCTTACTTACATTTTCAATAATACTATCAAATGTAATAATCGAAGATTCGATTAAAATAAAATATCACAGCATTTAAATACTGCACAAAACGATGACTACGACCACATTCTACTTCTTTGATGTTTTTTCAATGACTAATTTTATTTCTCGATTACATTGCGAAATTAGATTTTGTTGTTACGCCGGAATTCGCAATAACATTGATTTAATTTTGTAGCTATTTCTGAAAAAGATTTTCATTATATCGCGAGCGCAATTCCTCCGGATGTCGAAATATACTAAAATAGTAACAATTTTATGTTTCATGTTCGATTTGCTTCGTAAAATTTATAATTAGTTTTCAACGAATATAAATCATCGAATTGCGCAATTTAAATTTTGTTGTTACACATTTTGCGAATTGTAAATTCTATTCAGTGAAAAGAAAGTTCTATATAAAAAAAACACTTTCGATACATTTTCTGTTATTTCGAAGACAAATTGAAGTAAAACCACACTTATTTATCACACCACCGACACTCACGTGATCGTTCTCGTTGTCCCTCGCGGCCTTTCACTTTGCGTGGAGAAAGCGCTACTTGTTACGGACACAACAGACTCCATATCGCTGTCAAAGTCCACCAGCCCGAGGGGATCACCCCGGTCCGGTGACAATGACCGCCGTGTGGGATGCGAATGGTTCGCCAAGTCACTGTCACTTAAGCCACTGTAGCGCCGCTCCCAACCCGAGCCAGTACTCCTATATGTATGCATGTACCTGCGCCAAAAAAAAAATATTTTTATATTACGAATAGGTAATAATTTTGTCCTAGGAGGATATCGATTTAGCGATCAATCATTTGTTTACCTACAGCAAATATTTCAATATAAAACAGACGGCGAATTGGTAAATAAACATACGAGTTTGTACAAGTTGAATGTGCCCTTTTTATAAGATGATTATGATACTTACCTCATTCGATGTCTATTCGATCGCTCTTCTAAATCCTGCGAAACTCTTTCTTGTAATGCTCTAGCTAAAGCATGGGGCACTTGAGGCAGTTGCCTTTTCTTGGGCGATCCCGTGGGCGTGGCTGTTGCAGATCTAAAATGACATATAAATGCGTCGTTATATCTAAAACTACAAGCAGATGAAATTAAATAAAAAAGCGCAGTAGCAAAATTCTACAAAAGAAATGAGTAAATGTAGACAACTTGTACTATCTCATATATATTTATTCAACTGCTCACAATCTGGCACAAAATATCAAATTAAATCGTTCGTTGCGTAAGAATTATATTATTTTTTCCACGACATTATCTCATCCAACACTTACTTGTACTTTTTCATCCTCCAATACCTTTACTGTCTCACCAAAACATTAACCACAACACGAAATCTCACCTTGATTGGAACCGGGTCGACACGCCCGCCCCCCCACCACCACCACCGCCCATACTATCACCCATAACTCGGCTACCGCCCGACGAGGGCCCGTACAAAGCGTAATCATCGTGCCTGGTGCCGTCTGGCGGCGATAAAGACCGATGATCGCCGATCGCAATGCCCCCACCACCCCGCCCGCGCGGCGATTTCGACCGGGACCGGCCCATGTGCTGTAAGTGTTGGTCCTGGTACGCGTGCGTGATCGGATCGCTGTGATGGTAGCTGGGCGATTCGCACGGGGCGGCCGAGTGGCTGCGCACCGCCATCCCCGACTATAATACACGGTGATGGGTGAGCGTTTGCTTAGTTGTCAAAGTGTTGTTGTGTCGAAAAATGATGTGTTGATTCAGATTTTTTTTCTCGCAAATATCCCGGCGATTGAGTCAAGTGTTACCTTGTGGTAGTTCATAGTAAATGGATTAGAAGAAAAATTACTTAGTTATAAAATTTTAAGTGGTATTATAACATAGTTATTTTCCTTCATTTATAATCCATTTATAAATATATTCCTTATTTACAATAAAGGTGAACCTTTTCTTATAAAAAATGTTCGTGAAAGAATAAAAAAAGTAGTGTTCGAAATCTAATTAAAAAAAAAAAAATGTTAGAAAAAATCGTTTGCAGTAAAATGTAAAAAAAAAAATTTAAATATAAATATTATATATATATATCATATCTTAACAAGAGGCAAAATTGAATTTATCAAAACATTGTGAATACAAAAAAATTGGCAGTTATTTAAAGCAATAAATAAAACTGAAATATTGCGACGCACATTGTAAACTCATCAGTTATCATTTTTATAGGAATAAATCAATCAAAATGGTTTGAGAACATATTTGCATATCGTAGGAAAGTCATTTGTTTCCTTCATCTATGTTATTCTGCATATGACGCATTGTTCCATATTATATACACGGTAAAAACTATAACTTGACCGTATAAAAAACCATTTGTATGCTTTGTCTTGAAAATGGCAGCCCTCGAGAAGTACACACCATTAAATTTTATAGTGCCGATGGTGATTTGAATGTATTTATTGCCACGTCGTAAAATGCTCTGTTGTCAATTTGTTTAGAAATATAAATTTATTTCATACGGGATACTAAATTTTATAACACCACAAGAAAATTAAAATCAAATAATAGCTATACAATCCATTGTATATTTAATTTTAATTTGAATGAAGAACGTTTTGGTTTATCTTCTCAGCAAAGTTTACCAAATCGAAGCGATAATATTATATTATAAATTGATGATATGTGATGATTCGGAATAGATACTAGAATGTGTCATATGGAATTATTATTCGCCAGCAGCAGGATCATCATTCAAAAATCAAGCACGTTGCCATACCACATTTTTCTTGTGGCGCGTGGGCCAAATTTTTTGCCACTGTTTTAAGCGGGGGGGCTAAGTTATGCTCCCCTTTCCTACACATCACAATATTTCTTCCCCTAGGGGGGCGGGGGAGGTAGACGCTCGCATATTAGAACAACCGCAGATGAAGGTTGTGATATATCATATTTTATGAAGCGTCTACACTCAAACAATTAATTGGCTCTATATTTCAAATGGATTAAAAAGAGATTAATATTTATTTACAATTGAAGTGAAATAGGCCCTGGAATACAGTAGTATTTTTTTTCTGTTATGTTGACGCATGAAAAAATACGGTTTTGCTCTTCGTTTCTTTCATATGTTGGCGGTATTTCCAATTTCATTTAGAAATGCATAATGGCATAGTAGGTTTTAATGCAAATGCGCATTTTACAAGTTAAAAATTCAAGATTACACAAGGGTTAATTTTTCTGATACTTAAACTGTTATGAAGATTAAATTTGGTACATTTAATATTTTGAGGCGTTTAGAGTGGGGTATCCTCAGCGATGTATGTAGATGAATACCCCAGTTGATACAACCCTTATTTAGCAATCGATAAGATTTTGGACTGCATCCAAAAGTGGCTTTCATCGCGCTAGTATGTTTCTTTAGATATTTCCGCGACTACGCAAAAAACAAAGACTCTGTCAAATGTATATAGAAGCCACGTGGAGACCGTTTGTCAAGGTTTTATTTCAATTTGCCGATTACGTACAAAGCTTACGATTTTTGTACACGGTTATTATTTAAGAGCTCGAATTCAAAAATTACATTTTTCAAAGATATAAGCAATTTACCCTTCTGTAGCTCATCGACGCACCACCACCGTACATCCCCATGCCACCACCTATATCTTGATGATCCCTGCGACTCCTCCGCTCGCCCTTGCTTAGGGGCGGCGGTGGACTGCCGCCACTGCCTACGCTGCTGCTGATGCTCGCTCCGTCCGCGCCCGCCCTTCTCACCACGCCACCGATCACGTGGTGCGTTGACTGCGGGTGTTGTTGTTGCAAATGCGGATCCAAATCGCACTCGCTCGGTGTGTCCGAGTCACTGAATCGGCTGCCCGTCGTGCTCGGGGGCGATAGGTGCTCGCTGGGCGTCAGGTCAATGTCTTCGTGGGCGCCGAGCGTGCGCCAAGTGGTTTGTTGCTGGCTGGGCTAAAATAGGACGTTATTGACGTTAGTTATGTGGCGTAGAATTGCGAAAACCTCTAAATCTCGTAAAATATTCTCGAAATTAATAATAATAATTGCCATGTCTTTTCAAATAAAAGTATAATAAATAGGTAGGCTATGATACTAGTTGTGTCCACATCCACCCAATGGCCTATCTTCTGAAAACGTGAAAAATTCTATAAAGTATTTGAAAAAAACAACGAAAAATGACATTATGAAAAGTTAAGTAATTTTTATTGGTGATAAGTAATGACGCAATCGCTTAAAATTGGAAGTTATTTAATGACACTTAGTGATTTCCTACAATCAAAGAATATGAAATAATAAAAACTGATATAGTGATGCAGAAAAATAGGAAAATAGTAAGAAAAAAAAAATTGCATAGGGTGTATTTTTTTCGTACTTGGTCATCGAGTTGCCAGAGTTCCAAGACGGCCTCACCGAGAAAGTCATTGGCACCGTATCGTACGTAATCCCAAACGGTAATTTCTAAAGCTCGTAGTCTAAGGTCGGAGCGCCTCAGCCCGGAATATACAAAGGTTTGGTTCCACAAGGGTTCAGTCGTACCTTTCAATTAGGAAAAATCACAATTTCCAAAGAACCATCTTTCACTAATATTCAAACGTACAATTTATTTAAATTAAAGTATGTTTTTCTGACTTGTTAAATTAAACTTCAATAAGCGGCGCTTGGTTGCACAACTCGAAATTGATAATTTTGGCAAAGAGTAAATTTCAATTATGTTATTCACATTATATTCCTAAAAAAAAGTAAAGTATTTGTGAAAACCGTTTGTGCTCTTCATTCTTAAAGTAGATTCATACGAATGAATGTTATAAACTTATAATCTTAAGAGAAGTTAGTGTTAATATGTAAAGGTCTACATTGCTACTGGCCAGACATTGAGACTACGAATCCGGAGGCTCCGCATTGCTACATTTTACAATCTGCGAGCTCGATATATCCACGATCTGTGGTGGAGGCGCCAGAAATTTTTCTAAGCAATTTATAAAATTGTGGCGATCGAACTTTGCAAGGAGGCATAAAATGCTTTTAATTTTTTTTAAATAAAACATAATATATTTACAACAATGGTTTAAAATGAACTTTAGTAGTAAAGACATTACGTGTTTATCACTTTTCCTTTGGCGCCTAAGCATCAAGATTGTATTAAAAAAATCGATTTGATTTGGCTTGACAAAAAATGTTAGTTTTGCGCGTACGTCAATGCTTATAGTTCAACTAGGCAGCAGTCCAACATTTTCCGCTCGCTCTTTGCTTCGGATGATTTCTTGCCAGTTTGCCCTCTGGCACTAATAGTCTGACCCACTGGTTCTAAGAACGGGAACGGATAAATGGCGAATAACCACCAACGTATCTATGAATGTATATAACATCTATACACATCTTTAGGCATTGTCATAGCCCTATCTACACTTCTTCTGCTAGTCCTCAACAAATCTAAATATGATCATTTACGTTGCAAGAGATATCTAGTTATTGAATACTTTTAAAATAATGTGATAGTTGTGTATTATTATTATTTTTACGTATGTTAGTTAGCTAATGAAACAAATACAATGTGATACCTTTTTTATCTGTTTTATCCGCATTAAATTGTTTGAATTTTGTTAGTTGAGATTTCCAATTAATATTTCTATCAAATATACCACCTAATATTTTACGTAATTATTCTTGAAAATCTGCTAATTATACATTATCATCCTGATCACTATTATACTTATAATATAGATTAGTTAAAGAGTCCGCAATCCTAAAGATTGGTTGGAAACAGCACGCCATGCCGATCTATCCTGAGCTAATCCCTTCATCTCCCTATAGCTATTCATCTCAACGTCTTCAACTATCTGACTCACATACTCCAATCTAGGCCTACCTACCCCTCTCTTTCCCTCCACTCTACCTTCTATGATCAATTGCATAATCCCCCCCATGCCTAAGAATATGCCCTACTAATCTGTCTCTCCTACGCTGTAACACTCTCCAAATACTTCTCATCTCCCCTACTAACTCTAGTACAGCTTCATTTGTTACTTTATCTTCCCAACCAATCCTCATCATCCTCCTATAACACCACATTTCGAATGCTTGTAATCTACGCTTCTCTTCCTTTCCTATAGTCCACGCCTCACACCCGTACAGTGCTACACTCCAAACATATACCTTCAGTAATCTTTTTCTAATACCCAAGTTAATATTTGATCTTAAAATCTGTTCCTTTTCTATGAATGCCTTCCTACCCTGTGCTATCCTACACTTTATATCTACCTTGCTTCGATTATCTTTTGTGATTCTACTGCCTAAATAACAAAAATCTGACACTTCTTCGATTCTATTATCTCCTATTATGATCCTCATTTTTCTACTGCATTCCTTTTTGTCACACCTCATCACTTTAGTTTTACCTATATTTATTTTCATGTTAAAATCCCTAGTCAATACTGCCTGCATACCATTCAATACCCTTTCTAAATTCTTTTCGCTTTCTTCCAATATAGCTATATCGTCGGCGAATCTCAACATATATATTTTCTCTCCCTGTACATTCACACCTACACTATACTCTTCTTTTACTTTGTTTATTGCATCTTCTATATATAGATTAAATAATAACGGTGAAAGTGTACATCCCTGCCGAACTCCATTCCCTATTTTTGCTACCTCTTCTTCCCCCTCAATTCTAACTAAGGCAGTTTGGTGTTTATATAAATTAAAAATTATTCTCCTATCCTTATAATCTATACCCGTTTCTTTTAAAATTCTAAACATTATGTCCCAATCTACATTATCAAATGCCTTTTCTAAATCTACAAAAGCTATGCAAGTTACCTTTCCTACCCTCATTCTTTTTTCTACTACTGTTCTTAGTGCTAAAATCGCCTCCCTCGTCCCTCTGTTTTTCCTAAAACCAAACTGATCTTCTCCTAGCCTTTCCTCTACTTTATTTTCTAATCTCCTATAAATAATCTTTAGCAATATCTTCGATGCATGTGATAGTAGACTAATGGTCCTATAGTTCTCACACAAATTAGCTCCTATTTTCTTCGGCATTGTTACTATTCTACTACGCTGAAAATCCTGTGGTACTTCTCCCTTCTCATATATTTTACAAACTAACCCGTATAATCGCTCCTGCATTTTTTCCCCTGCGTGTTTTATTAATTAATTAATATAGATTATCACCCAAATACCGTAACAAGCATTAAGTAGCTAGATGTACATTTCAAGCGCTATGCCCCCATCTTCAGTAGCACAAGATAAAACTAAATAAAATATCTCTGTCACGAATCGTGATTGATATATATATATATATATATATATCGCTTGAAATGTACATCTAGCTACTTAATGCTTGTTACGGTATTTGGGTGATATTCTATATTATAATTTAACACCGTAGTGATAATTAAAAAAAAACAAAAACTATTATACTTGTTATATATCTCAAATGATCTTATTTATTAATTTACAATATTAGTTAATAATTGTTGGAGAGTTGTTTTTACACTTCTATATTTGTCTTTACTATAGTATGACCCCAATTGGTATATATTTTCCTTGATAAGCAATAAAAAATATTATCTTACATACAGCGTGCTCATTTAAATTAGTGAAATTTTGCGCATATCAAACGAAAGTGTCCCAAATAAATACCTTTTATTCATCCTACCAATAATGATATAAATTCAAGTCATTCCTACAAAACAAAGGATCAATTTTATATCGACATTAACTCACCCGCCAGAGTGCGCGTTCTCCTCTTGCTCTTCTCCGATCGGTCCGGCAGAAGGAACAGTTTACAGTACGGATTCCGGACCTGACCCGATCTGGCCTGCAGGCCAGCGGCGCACACGACCGTTACAAGTAACTGTAACGTGCTGGCATCGAAAGACAATCGCACTTGTATCCGACCGCCGACACTGTGCTGGTGGCTGGTACCGGCTGACGAGGTAGTGGCGGCACCACCACCGCCTGTGCCACGTGGTAACCGGTCGGGACTACCCGGGCTCGTGACGAGCACGTGTGGCCGCTCGCTGTAACAATCGCTAGCCATGGCCATACTGGTGCCGGTCGTATCTTGAGGCCATTGCGATTGGACTTGACCTATTCGGGTGTGAGGAGTTGTTCGTATGGATTAGATGAGCGTTAATACTGGAGGAGGTTTTTTTTTGTTTTCATGTGGGTATCGAAGGGTTATAGATACTCATGAGGTCGCAACTATTTGTTGTATATACAAGAAAATTTCTATCTAGAGCTGGTCTAAGATTGTTTGCAGGTTGCTTAGGTTTCCCCATTTCAAGCCTCGCTTAAGCTCTAGAATAGATCATTTCAAGCTCATTCGGCACCACAGCCAAAGATGTTATAAATTTGTAAATTACATTAAAAAAAAAAAAGCGTACTTGATCAATATTTGGCGCTTGTTTCGACGAGTGACTAAATGATTATTGTACAAATTCACAAGGGAATATTTTGCATTGAGGAAGAAGTGTTTTAATAAAAATCACGCTTGAAACCATGTCACACTTTAAAAATGTAATTTTTGTGTAAATAGTAAGTTGTTGCTCCCATATATCAGAAACTAATTATTTATAAACAGAAAATGGAACAAAAAAGAAGACTAGCGTGTAATAATAGAAAAGATCTGCACATAAAACATTCGCATAAAATCAGTAATAGTGATTTTATAAAAACATATGCAGAAAGAAGTATATATAATAATAGTTTGGTAGCAAGGGCGAAAAATATGATCGTGTAAAGAAATTTGTATATAAAGTGTGTTATGGTTTGAAGTGTTTTATTCGTGTGGTTTTGTAAAAAATAAAATTAAATTAAATGCACAATATTCCATCATCCCGTATATAGTGTGCTAGTTGTGAAACAAAATATTGGCAAAGAAAAATTGTTGGGTCTGATTTTTCGATATAAATTGTATACTATTGGTATAGGGATAATATTAATAATAATAATAATATAAGTTTTTATTCTAACGTATGCAAGAAATAATAGATTTTTTTTTAGGGTACTATCTATCAGTTCTTCCGCGATATATTGTTGCAAATTTGTTGTAAAGAGCGTGTATTTAAATTATCTTTGTATAGAATTAAAAAGAAATAAATAACCATCACATTCACATCATTTGGTAACAAATCTAATATTGAATCCTATTAACAATCCATAAAATCTATAAGCTCATCACTAAATACAACGGCAACAAATTTCCGCACTGTCTGTCAAAATTATTCAATTGCACCAAACAATCTATTGGATTATTTTCAAGTCGCATTTAATCATTGTATAGAATATCATTAGTTAAAGAGTCCGCAATCCTAAAGATTGGTTGGAAACAGCACGCCATGCCGATCTATCCTGAGCTAATCCCTTCATCTCCCTATAGCTATTCATCTCAACGTCTTCAACTATCTGACTCACATACTCCAATCTAGGCCTACCTACCCCTCTCTTTCCCTCCACTCTACCTTCTATGATCAATTGCATAATCCCCCCATGCCTAAGAATATGCCCTACTAATCTGTCTCTCCTACGCTGTAACACTCTCCAAATACTTCTCTTCTCCCCTACTAACTCTAGTACAGCTTCATTTGTTACTTTATCTTCCCAACCAATCCTCATCATCCTCCTATAACACCACATTTCAAGTGCTTCTAATCTACGCTTCTCTTCCTTTCCTATAGTCCACGCCTCACACCCGTACAGTGCTACACTCCAAACATATACCTTCAGTAATCTTTTTCTAATACCCAAGTCAATATTTGATCTTAAAATCTGTTCTTTTTCTACGAATGCCTTCCTACCCTGTGCTATCCTACACTTTATATCTACCTTGCTTCGATTATCTTTTGTGATTCTACTGCCTAAATAACAAAAATCTGACACTTCTTCGATTCTATTATCTCCTATTGAGATCCTCATTTTTCTACTGCATTCCTTTTTGTCACACCTCATCACTTTAGTTTTACCTATATTTATTTTCATGTTAAAATCCCTAGTCAATACTGCCTGCATACCATTCAATACCCTTTCTAAATTCTTTTCGCTTTCTTCCAATATAGCTATATCGTCGGCGAATCTCAGCATATATATTTTCTCTCCCTGTACATTCACACCTACACTATACTCTTCTTTTACTTTGTTTATTGCATCTTCTATATATAGATTAAATAATAACGGTGAGAGTGTACATCCCTGCCGAACTCCCTTCCCTATTTTTGCTACCTCTTCTTCCCCCTCAATTCTAACTAAGGCAGTTTGGTGTTTATATAAATTAAAAATTATTCTCCTATCCTTATAATCTATACCCGTTTCTTTTAAAATTCTAAACATTATGTCCCAATCTACATTGTCAAATGCCTTTTCTAAGTCTACAAAAGCTATGCAACTTACCTTTCCTACCCTCTTTCTTTTTTCTACTACCGTTCTTAGTGCTAGAATCGCCTCTCTCGTCCCTCTGTTTTTCCTAAAACCAAACTGATCTTCTCCTAGCCTTTCCTCTACTTTATTTTCTAAATATCATATAAAAAAAAAAAGCCGAGACTCAAAGCACGTATAATGTAAACTATATATATATGCGCACTTCGAAACCAACGCTCTCATCTGTAGTAGCGCAAGAATCACCGGTTTCGAATATATTCTATACGATTTTACGTCAATTTGTAAATATTGTATAATCCAGTAGATGGCGCCGTGCAATCGAGGCACAGTGCGGGCGTACCTCGCTTAGCGACGGACATCCGCCATGTGGCGGTGGCCGCCCGCTTGCTGGTCATCGGTCGCGACACAATCAGTTCAACGTTCGCGTCGTGCTTACTCTCCGCTATAATATCGGCAACGTCGTCGAAGCTGAGGCCGCGCAGCGAACGGGCGTTCCATTCGACCACCTCGTCGCCTGTCAACGTGCGACAGTATATATTAAAGCACGATGCGAGGTGACAGGTGCCACATGGGATCAAAGGAAAGCAGCCGCAAAGGAGAGGCACATTTAAAATTAATTTCGACATCATAATAGCAATTTGTTACTTGACATTTTTGACTTGACAACATTTGGTACATCCAAATCGGTTGATCTACACACCCGGTCTGAGTTGTCCTTGCACATCGGCGATACTGCCACGTTTCACCTTATCCACGACAGCGCCAATGCCGCCATGGTCTAATGTCCGACCGCCGACCACTTTCAGGCCTAATATAGCGGCACCCGTGGCCGTGGAGCCGCTACTGCTGCCACTACTTGTTGTCGTAGTGGCAGTTGTCGCCGTCGAGCCGGATGAGAGTGATTCCAATGTACAGCTGCCGCCACGGTGGAGGATCATATGGCCGATGAGGCGCGTGCCATCCAGTGACACTTGCCACGAAAGTGGATGCTGCTGATGTTGATTGTTTCGGGGTGCGGATGGAAGAGTGATTAGTTGATATGACGCGATTAAAGCGTGACTTAAATCTCATAACGCATAGTCGTCTTTTTTCTTATTCCAAAATAGAGAGTTTAGATTTAAACCGTTGGTTGAATCAAGGCGATAATATGTTGGAAATGTGCACGGCTGTTAGAGTAAGGACTTTGGTACTGTAAACTTACGAACGCGTTAATTATAAGATTGTTGCGTTTAATATTCGTACTTTTGTTTATATTGCACCCAATATTTTAGAATTTTTTTTTGCGAATTTGCGCTATAAATTGGTTTTAAAGACACAGATAATGTAAAAATCAGCGTCTACTCAAATTACAGTAATCGGAATTGCTTTTTAAGTGAAATAGAAAGGCCAAAAGATGTTCTAAAATTATATTTAAAAAATCGTCAGAAATTTATCATCCCTTTTAGCCATTCTATAAATTAACAATTCTTTTTTACCGCAATATTATTATCAATATGGAAACACCATTGCAAAAGCCATGCCACACGTATTAGTAAATAAATATTGATAACATAAATTTGAAGAAAAAAAGACACTTGAGACACATGCGAAATACAAAAAAAAACATGGTACATTTTGCATAAACGAATTTTGAATGGTCAATTGTCTTGACTTGAAGATTGCTGAATAATGTGTTATCATGTAGACCTAATCACTACACAATGAATTTGCCACGTAATACTACGCACGCCTGGCAACGTTTCGCGATTAGTGATTAAAATTATATTATAATATAGTTGATAGGGGATTAGCTATTGAATAGATGCTACTACGTGTTTTATGAAGGTACCACGCCGAAAATCCACGGTACGACTAGCGGCGATAATCAAACGAACGCAACGCGCATAGCGTTCGCCCATCTTAGGCAACTGAAGCTATTTTTCTTTTTACCATATACAAAACACTATAAAAACAGGATCGGAAGCACAAAAACACGATCCACAATGGCGCATGTTTGTATGTTTTAAAGCGATATTTCTACTGCTTTGGTTCTGTTATAAGCACTCACAAAAATTGAAGGTTGTCCATGAGGTATAAGCGAGGGTATACAAATAAGGCATTCGTTGGGTTATCACCGCCAAGTGAAGGTTCGGTCTGGCACCTTCATAAGACACAGTAAGAGCTAAGTTATACGGTGTGCATATGTCGCACCTTGGGCGGATCATTGGCACGTTGCGTGGTCGAGTCCTCGCTGGATGTGAACGTGGACGAGGTATCGATACCGGAGTCCCGGTGCGAGTCCTGGGAGCCCTGTCTACCGCCCGCCACCGCACTGGGCTGGTCGAAGCGCACCGTTTTCTTTCTCCGCTCGGTGAAGCGGCGATTGTCATCCGCGCTGAGGTCCTTCAGTGGCCGCGGTGCCACTATGTACAGCCAATCGCTGCCTGTGTGCGTGTTATATATAGATACGCTCAAGGCCATTCGGCCCGAACACAACAGACCGATCGTGATTCGTGTATTGTCGTACATCGTAGCGTTAGCTACATATAATAATCTAGTCGACCAGTGATGGTTCGGTTTTGGTTTCCGTATATGTATTTGAAATCGGGTCAGTATAAAGAGATAGAATGTACAGTGCGCCTCAAGCGATGTGTCGTATATATTAAAAATACCAAACCAAACAACGATAAACGAATACGATTTGTTGAAAAACATATATAAATATGGTATTCATGCTCAATAACTGCAAAAGTGATGCAAAATTTGGACACGAGACGGTAACACATCGAAAAAACGTAAGGATAGAGAATAAGAGACGGAAGGCTGGAAACAATACACAAAGAGATATAAATATGACGCATTGTTTGTTATTCTCACCCCCAGAAATTTTTGCATTTTTTCGTCGAGAATTGCTTGGCGGGTCAACCGTTCCGAATATTCGCGGTTCCCTGTAAGACACACCGCCGGACAGTAACTAATAACTTCAATTTAAATATTGGCTGTGCGGCCATCACGCGACTTTCATTTACACGCAGTTCGAAATAAGTAAAGTTCATTCGCCATGTTTGCAGAGCTTTCTGCTACTTTAGAGAAATTACTAAATACCATATAAATGTATAAAATTTTAAGCAAAAACTCGAAAACTACATGACGTATTTCAAGAAGACGTATATAAAATCACATCTAGACATTTCTTTATAAATATATATATCAGTTGAAGTTGATAATTAGAATATTTTACTTTAATAAAAAAAAATCCACTTCTTATTAACCGATGTTAATTAACAACTAATCAGTACTTCTAGATGACACTAAAAGCTAAATTTTCGAGTATGCGTAGAATCTGTTAAGTAATCACAGCCAGACAGACATAATCCCTAGAAATTTTCTGTAGAATATATTTTTCGTAGCATAAAATGTTGATATACTGTAAATGAGAGTAATAAACATAAAAAAATCTATCGAAATAATTACGTTAATAATCAGGCTGCAAAAAAGAAATAATTATTTACATAATTCATGTACATTTCAATATATTGTGTAATAACTAAAATCTCGTTTGCTATCACTGCCACTGTTTTTGCTTATCTAAATCTACAGCTAATTTGTAAATAACGAATCAAATGGGAGCAACAACGTCCAATAAATTACTAATCCTTTTTCAGAAAATATATCAGGTAAGGTTTATAGTAGATAACATACCGCTAATCACAAATTTCATTCCAACCTCCCACCAAACACACACTCGCCCACAGATGAAAATAAATAAATTTTGCGCACTCACCCTTTTCGCTGTCGTCGCGATCGTCACTTCCGTACTCGGGCGTTGATTTGAGGTCCTCCTCAGACGATGAGAACGACCTCTGTTGCCGCAGCGAGGCGCCACCACCGCCGACGCCACCACTGGCCCCGGCCATGGCACCGCCGCCACGACGCAGCTTTTTGTTACCGTTATTGTTGTTGTTGTTGTTGTAGTGCTGATAGCCGACGCCGGTGCCGACGCCCACGATGCCCGTGTGGTGCTGTGGGTGGTGGTGGTCTTGGTCGGGGTACCTGGAAAAGTATATTATAATTTTTTTTATAATTTGTTTGTTTGTGATTGGGATCAGATTGCAAACAGCTCGAAGCCAGTGAAGCATATCTGAGTTCTTGGGGAGGTATTAGGAACATATGGGAAAGGTGGGAAGCCTGTTACTATAGCGGTTCGCTATTCCGCTAAAGCTTAGTTAATTGTATCCCAACTAAGAATGGCACCGAGTATAGAGGATAGGTGGCGTTGAGCAACGGTCACCTATCCAAGCACTGACCTAGCGAGACGTTGCTTAACTCTTGTTATCGACGCTCAATGCATTACCCGCTAGGCCCCTCGGCGTATGTATATGTATATGTTATTAAATGAAGAATACAGTTTAGACATGCGTTTTTCTTACCGCCTAGGCACTAAATGTGGATGGGTTCGCATTAACCCTTCCAGTTCCCCTTGATAGTATCTTGGATCGTCTTCATTGTACGCACCTTGCTGTTGTGTTTGTTGATACACTGGAAAAAAAATCATATCGAATCAAATATTGTCGATTATCAAATTTCCAATCACATCCGCACCTCCAGCACTGCCACCCACCCCCACCCTAGCACTATCCTGCTCCGAATATTGCCGTCTCAACGTACTGTTGCTCCTCTGCTGCAGTAACGGTTGGTTCTCCTTTTCTGCGGCAGAGTGCGCTCTCTCCAGCTTGGGTCGCTTGTCGCTGGGCGCTTGCTGTTGCATGCCGCCCCCACCGCTCGCGCCCATCATACCCATGGATAGGTCGTGCGGATGACCGCCGCCCATCCCGCTCCCGCTACCCGTCACCACACCACCACCACCGATCCACTGACCGGTCTTAGAGAGCAGCTCTTGTTTCTTGCGACATAAAATGCACACCCACACCACCTGAACAAAACAAAAAATTGGTTTCATTGTCATTGACGTGATTTTTATTAAAGTTCTGAGAGAGACGTAAATTATAACGCCAAACGGAATATTATTATTAGTACTCAAAATTAGATAATATAAATTAACTATGTAACTAAAAAAAATCAATTTAAATTTGGATAAAAATACTGAACTAATATGACATAGAAAAGAGTACAAATATTGTATTAAGCTGACGTAAGCACATAATAAGACACGATCTAATTCCCGGGAACACGTTTCATCTCAAGAATGACATTTTCCTGGCAATTCATCATCTTAAACGTAAACCTCCCAGTTAATTTGCGTCATTATCCTTGTTTTGTCTCCCGGCGGCGGCGGCGGCGGCGGCGGCGACGACGACAACGGTGGCAGCGTCCACCACCGCCGCCGCCGCCGCCGCTTGTCTCAATTAAATGGCTTCTCGACATGTGGTAATTTTATTTGCTATGTGCACAAAATAGATTTGAATGCATGTACAATCCTACGCAATAAAACTGGCCACGTCATTCGAGTTTCGAAGACAAAATGTCGAATTTACCTTTCAAATTTCGCAAATATTAGAAACTATTTTGAGAAACAGCCGTTGCACTTTTAATTGTCACTTTTTACAGTCACGTTGTAATACGACGCGTCATTCAATTGGCAATATATATAATGACGTTAGATATGTCAGTAGTTCGTTTGTGATGACTTGACATTTTAAAGTTGCAATGTTGCAGATAAAGAGCGATTATATTACAGAGGATTTTGTTTATTTTCTAGTACAAACACTCCGTATATATGATGGATATATAATGTGCATTGTTGATGGCTTATTTGTTATTCATTGATGTTCTCATATTACGCGCGTAGGACCTCGTGCGAACGTAGAAGTGGAGTTGAATGGAAATGGGAGATCGCAAAATATTTGCTAATAAACTTGCGACAGTCGTTTTTGCTGTAGGTGTTTATCGCAATATTACATCATTCACCCCACTGCGCATAATACGCGCACGTGATACATTAATTTTTATAAGGGCTTAATTAATTAATAATAATAAAATGGTTATGATAATCAAAGGCGATGTAATTGTTGTTATAAGTAGAGATAAAATAGAGATATTCTAGAGATAAAATTGACGTATAGTGATTCACAAAGCAAAATTATTTAAAAATTAATTACAATGTAGCGTAGACTTAATTTTTTTTATCAGAGTGATGGGAGCATTTATGGAATATATTGCAATAATCGTGTTGATTGCAACTATTGCTAGCTATTACATAATATCAAATCTAGATTATCAGAACTAAAAGATAATAATAATTTAGGCCAATTAGCTTTATATAATGACGCAATATTTCAGGTCAACAGAAAAAATATTAAGTGTACAAACTGTTTTATAAACGGGCGTTCTTCGAGAAAATGCATATTTGGCAACAATGTCTACGTAGGTCGTATTTAAATGTGTGACATGCGCGTGCGCCTGTGCAATAGCAAGAGTCCATTTCACCGTTGCCATATCGAAACTAAATGCTGATATTTAAGGAATCATTAAAAATACTTTCGTAAGTATTCATACTTGACAGTTGTTATTTAATAATAATTGCCTAAAAAATGACAATTGCATTTCATGCATATTTATGTTTTAATTTATAAAGATAATGGCAACAGTGTTCAAAAATACCACATACGATATACAGAAAAAATATAAGGAACTAAGGAACTTAATTAATAGGAAATGCAAGCTAGCGAAAGAAGAGTGGATAAAAGGAAACTGTGAGGATATTGAGGAGGATATGAGAAGAGGTAAAGTAGATTTGGGCTACAGGAAAATTAAGTCACATTTTTCTAAAGTAAAACCAAAGGGTAACATTATATGTGATAAGCAGGGTAAGGAACTCACAGAAAATAAGGAAAAAGCTAGAAGATGGAAGGAGTATCTTGAAGATTTATATAAAGGTAGGCAGGACATGGAGGAGCTAGAAAATGTGGAACAGATAGATGAGGATGACTTAGGTCCTAGCATACTTAGGTCAGAGTTTCATAGAGCATTAAATGATTTACGGAATAACAAAGCAGAGGGGATTGATATGATACCAGCCGAATTAATAAAACACGCAGGGGAAAAAATGCAGGAGCGATTATACAGGTTAGTTTGTAAAATATATGAGAAGGGAGAAGTACCACAGGATTTTCAGCGTAGTAGAATAGTAACAATGCCGAAGAAAATAGGAGCTAAATTGTGTGAGAACTATAGGACCATTAGCCTACTATCACATGCATCGAAGATATTGTTAAAGATTATTTATAGGAGATTAGAAAATAAAGTAGAGGAAAGGCTAGGAGAAGATCAGTTTGGTTTTAGGAAAAACAGAGGGACGAGAGAGGCGATTCTAGCACTAAGAACGGTAGTAGAAAAAAGAAATAGGGTAGGAAAGGTAACTTGCATAGCTTTTGTAGATTTAGAAAAGGCATTTGATAATGTAGATTGGGACATAATGTTTAGAATTTTAAAAGAAACGGGTATAGATTATAAGGATAGGAGAATAATTTTTAATTTATATAAACACCAAACTGCCTTAGTTAGAATTGAGGGGGAAGAAGAGGTAGCAAAAATAGGGAAGGGAGTTCGGCAGGGATGTACACTCTCACCGTTATTATTTAATCTATATATAGAAGATGCAATAAACAAAGTAAAAGAAGAGTATAGTGTAGGTGTGAATGTACAGGGAGAGAAAATATATATGTTGAGATTCGCCGACGATATAGCTATATTGGAAGAAAGCGAAAAGAATTTAGAAAGGGTATTGAATGGTATGCAGGCAATATTGACTAGGGATTTTAACATGAAAATAAATATAGGTAAAACTAAAGTGATGAGGTGTGACAAAAAGGAATGCAGTAGAAAAATGAAGATCTCAATAGGAGATAATAGAATCGAAGAAGTGTCAGATTTTTGTTATTTAGGCAGTAGAATCACAAAAGATAATCGAAGCAAAGTAGATATAAAGTGTAGGATAGCACAGGGTAGGAAGGCATTCGTAGAAAAAGAACAGATTTTAAGATCAAATATTGACTTGGGTATTAGAAAAAGATTACTGAAGGTATATGTTTGGAGTGTAGCACTGTACGGGTGTGAGGCGTGGACTATAGGAAAGGAAGAGAAGCGTAGATTACAAGCATTAGAAATGTGGTGTTATAGGAGGATGATGAGGATTGGTTGGGAAGATAAAGTAACAAATGAAGCTGTACTAGAGTTAGTAGGGGAGAAGAGAAGTATCTGGAGAGTGTTACAGCGTAGGAGAGACAGATTAGTAGGGCATATTCTTAGGCATGGGGGGATTATGCAATTGATCATAGAAGGTAGAGTGGAGGGAAAGAGAGGGGTAGGTAGGCCTAGATTGGAGTATGTGAGTCAGATAGTTGAAGACGTTGAGATGAATAGCTATAGGGAGATGAAGGGATTAGCTCAGGATAGATCGGCATGGCGTGCTGTTTCCAACCAATCTTTAGGATTGCGGACTGTTTAACTAACTATGGTATATATAATTTTATATAATTGGAAACATTATCAAAAACGTTAATAATTCTTTAAAAGTAATTGTTCATATGGAAGACTTTCCTCAGGATAACTGTCAAAAAAAAAGGAGTACGCTGAAAATATACAGAAAGGCCTCGAAATATAAATCAATACAATCTTATATGAGGACTTTTAGTTTAAGAAATGATCGATACTAAAACTAAATTAAGCGTGCACTTTTGCGCAATTTACAAATGGAAATGATATGGTCATAAATCAAATATAATCGATCAACTTTCAATAGAACTTATTAGAATTATGTAGAAGCGCGCCGTGTTTTAAGAGCAACACACTGTACAATCAATATTGTCGGTGCGTCACCGGTTGCCGCGTTGCCATAGTGCAACCATCGGCCAACAGCTTGTGTTGTGTACGGCGTCTGCTATGGCAGTTGCCACCGCCACAGCCGCCGCCGGCAGCAGCGGCGACGTGTGGCGCGTCGTGACGTCAGTCACAGCACAACACAACCGCCTCCGATCATCACCGTATGCGAAACAGCCCAGATAATCAGTCTGATGTTATTTCTTACGCCCAAACTACTTCGAATGCATAAATACGATATCGAATATGATCTACTGTCATAACATATGCCTACTGTCATAACATATGCCTACTGTCATAACATATGCCTACTGTCATAACATATGCCTACTGTCAGGACATATATACAAAAACGCATTTGTACTGTTTGTTAGAATTGTAACAGGTTGCTTATAGCAGTGATAAAATAAATCAATGTGTTGATTTGAACTATTTTTTAGTTATAGAGTATTTATATGTCAACGTGGTTCCTAACCTGTAAGATATACATTTTGACATGTATATGCTCGTGCTTATATTTTGTCGGGTTTAAATATTGAACAACCGGCTTTACAGTCCTTGCTATATTATCTTCGCGGCAAAACTACAAAGTTATGTTAAACCATTGCTTATATTAGCTTTTTATTAGTCTACACGGTCATCGATAATTAGTTCAGATGGTGATACAATGCACTTTACTCTTAAAAAAATTAATCCGCTTGCGTTGTGGATTTTTATAAACAATAAAAAATGTTTCCGCAGTTCTTTTAAATGTTGTAAATTTTTTCAAAACTGTTTTGTTCGAAGTAAATTAACGCCCATTGATTTTAATTTTAAAAAAATCTTTAACAAAAAAGTTAATTATATTCACAGCACGCTGTATACTAATATTTGAAACAATCCTCAATTTTTTGTTGAATAATGTCGTTTTACAAAAGCAAAAATTCGTCGTTGAAGAAAAATAACCGGATATTATACTAATATTTCTGAACATGTATAAGATGTCTTGCGCAGAACTTGAAGATTTATAATGTCATACATTAGGGCATTTGGCTATGTGTCAGCGAAGAGGATTCTTGACATTTGCAACCGTACACTGCGCATCCGGTTATACTTCACACTCTTATAATATCGCTGCCACAAAATAGAAAAATTCACAGACTAAATCGATATACCAGAAATACATAAATTAATTTTAATTGTCACTTAAATGAAACGAAAGACAGCAAATTAAAATGTACTTGTGACATTTGAAATGACGTAATTTTTCTGACAACGATAGTACAATCTAATGCAGCATCAACTAGAAGAGAAGAAACGTTACACGCTTTTAGCTTACGCGAGATTACTTCCTGCGTGTAGGTAGTTCCTTTTGCACTTAAAAATTTTCAAATCCCGAACAGAAGAAGTTTAATCTTCAGCTAGGTTGAGGAAAGAGATAATTTCAAATTTCAATAAATAAAATTCAAAGTATCGATATTAATCGAAATGTTTGCTTCCATGCATCATTTTTTTAACAAAAATTACAGTTTTTCCCTTTCTTGAACCTTGAATTTTTATGTTTTCTTAAGTCAAAAAATGTAACATTGAAAATTGTCCCAATACTATCAAAAAAAAATTCTATTTTGGACGGCAAAAAATCTCATTTTAAAAATATCTAAAAGCTAATTTGAACTACTAAATCATATCTTGTACTACTAACCCTAGACATATCCATATAACAAAAAAAAAAGATTAAAGTGTGTGTTTTTCATTCCACATCATCTAATTCATTCATACGTCATATCTTATTTTGATTCATACAGGGTAGGCGCCCACGCCATTTCGTATACTACGAATACCCATGCGTGGGTCCAGTAAGATAATTCGCGCTCGTTCAAAAGAACGGGACACAAAAGCACCAGACTAACGACGCAATGAAGAACACGACCAGGCGAAGATACAGAAATAAAGAAAGTACAGACGCATAACATATAGTCCGGATTAAGTTAGTTCGTTTTAAGTTAACTGTCTATGAATAGTGAGCCTATGTTAAAAAAATAAAAATAAAAGTCGCGAAAAAAAATATTAGAATTTATTATGTATAAATGATGTGGTTGTGTGTTCAGTCGATTTTTTGGCTTGTTGATAATGTACAAAGATAAAATTTTGCACAAGGATTGCAAAAGTGCTGTATTTCAACGAAATTTTTTGTATTTTTTTTTTTAGAAAAATGTTAATAAACATGATGAAATGAAAATTTTAATTATTAAAACAATGCAAAGTGATATAACATATATTATGTCATTAAATACTATAATATACTGCTTTAGCTATTTAATTATTTAAATAAAAATATATAAAAAACAATCCAAATTTGATTGATCCGCCAAAAAAATGAATTACCTACAAAAATTAAATACCTACCTAAATATGAGCTTAATCAGGACTAACTTGATCCTAACCTGCTTTACGACTATTTTATAACATCCACGCCATCTATATAAATATTAGTCTACTATATATTTATTTATTATCTACATTAGTTTGATTTGTTTTAGCTCTAGCTATCGTATTTACACCCCCAAATTCTTTCACGAGATTGCTTCAAATTTACGTAGGCGCCTTTGCTATCGCAAATGACATAATGACACTTAATATATGACAGGTGAAACTTCGACAAGAGATTTGTTACATCGAATGCCTAGTTGAAATAATTTAAAAAAAAAATGTTTTCGATAGGTCATTAGTAGAGTATATTTAACGACAATAAAAAGCTAATTTTATTAGGAAGAAGAGGTAGCAAAAATAGGGAAGGGAGTTCGGCAGGGATGTACACTCTCACCGTTATTATTTAATCTATATATAGAAGATGCAATAAACAAAGTAAAAGAAGAGTATAGTGTAGGTGTGAATGTACAGGGAGAGAAAATATATATGCTGAGATTCGCCGACGATATAGCTATATTGGAAGAAAGCGAAAAGAATTTAGAAAAGGTATTGAATGGTATGCAGGCAGTATTGACTAGGGATTTTAACATGAAAATAAATATAGGTAAAACTAAAGTGATGAGGTGTGACAAAAAGGAATGCAGCAGAAAAATGAGGATCACAATAGGAGATAATAGAATCGAAGAAGTGTCAGATTTTTGTTATTTAGGCAGTAGAATCACAAAAGATAATCGAAGCAAGGTAGATATAAAGTGTAGGATAGCACAGGGTAGGAAGGCATTCGTAGAAAAAGAACAGATTTTAAGATCAAATATTGACTTGGGTATTAGAAAAAGATTACTGAAGGTATATGTTTGGAGTGTAGCACTGTACGGGTGTGAGGCGTGGACTATAGGAAAGGAAGAGAAGCGTAGATTAGAAGCACTTGAAATGTGGTGTTATAGGAGGATGGTGAGGATTGGTTGGGAAGAGAAAGTAACAAATGAAGCTGTACTAGAGTTAGTAGAGGAGAAGAGAAGTATTTGGAGAGTGTTACAGCGTAGGAGAGACAGATTAGTAGGGCATATTCTTAGGCATGGGGGGATTATGCAATTGATCATAGAAGGTAGAGTGGAGGGAAAGAGAGGGGTAGGTAGGCCTAGATTGGAGTATGTGAGTCAGATAGTTGAAGACGTTGAGATGAATAGCTATAGGGAGATGAAGGGATTAGCTCAGGATAGATCGGCATGGCGTGCTGTTTCCAACCAATCTTTAGGATTGCGGACTCTTTAACTAACTAAAAAGCTAAAAGATATTCAGATTAATTTCCTCAAAAAATGCATATATCGCAAAAAATAAAGATCAGTGGCACGTGCATAAATAAGTGGAAATTGCATTTAGATATAACAAAATATAATATTAATTTAGACAAAATGAATAGATAAAGACATCGAATAATAAATGTTCGATTCGATGCATTATACGTATTAAAATCAACGTATACACAAAGCCGTAAATTGTGTTTTCGTGTTTTTTAAATAGATCTATACAATAATGGGAATTACCACATGGCAAGGTTACCAAAAACATGACACGATATAAAAATCTGATTTATGTTTAGTTTAACCGATTTTCACGCGTATAGATAGAACTGTAAATTATGGATCATGATATGTCATTGTCATATATGTCATTGGAGAATACAGAAAAAAGAGTGTTCTAACAAATAGGAATAATTTAGTAATCGTATATAACAATATTTAACCAAAAATAATAAGAAATAATTTTAAATATTGACAGTAATTTTCTAAAAATATGTTTACGGCTCAAAATAAAGATATATTTTACTACGATTATCACTTCTATCATATCTAATCGAATTGTTTACAGTTCATTTAATAATAGAAATGTCAAAATTGACAGAAATGTCAAAAAAATGACACAAATATCACGCTAATGTAGTACTATTTTAAGTAGTAATTTGTTTTTGAACAAGTCATGTTTTTTTTTAAATATAACATTCCTTCAATTTTTATTTCAATAATGAATAAATACTATGCGGCCATTATTGCAATCGGACTGGAATGTTATTTAATTTGACATCAGTCACGCGAATGGGGAATATCGTTCTAAAACGGCAATATCGAGAGGGTTGCGGATTTAAAGGTTATGTAAATGTACCTTGTTGGATCGGAGGGTGACTTTGCCGCCACAGCGCGCGCAGCACCGGATCGAACAGTAGTTGCACAGGTGTCCGACGCCATCTGCGAACTTGGTCTTGAGGCAGATGTGACAGGTGGCATCCAGCTCCACGCCGTCCTTCTTCTGTTGTTCACTGCGCGCTCGGATCGTGTCCTCCAGGATCTGCACTTCGTCCGCTTTCCTCCTGCACAAAAAAAAAACCGACAATGATATAACCTCACTTTTTAATCCTTCGACATGCAAAATAAGTATCAATCAATATTTTTCGGTGTAAATTAAAGGATTTTCATTCAACGTCTTATTATAGATTTTAAAATATTCGCGTTTTCGATGAAATAATGCCAAAAAGTACCGAAGAGATAATTGAATTTTTATCTGACCTGATATTCTTATTCTATATAAACAATGTTACTTATTTGATTAATGTACCGCATGTAAATATAAATACACCCACGAGTAACATTTGTTTAAATTTCAGGACACTGCATATACAGAGTGATTCTAAACACGCCCTATCGAAAGCCATATAAAATAAATTGAACGTAAATATTTTCTAACGGATCATTTGAGGAGCTAAATATTTCAAAAAAAAAGATTTATAAACAACTTTAATATGTAATATATCCCCTACATGCATAAACCGCGTAATCAACCCCCGAGTGAGACATTATATGCTATAACCCTGTATACACATACATTTATGTAACAACCTTATGTTACGTGTGGGAGACATTTTGCCGGTGTACTGTAAATGTAAATGCTGACATTTACTGGCTACAGCATAATAGAATAACATGGCGATATATACCAACTGTAATGTTATTCATTATCTATCTATTAAGGATATTGCAAATATTTATACGAGAGTAGACTAATTACCGGTGGTTTTTTTTTTTAATATAAATACGAAGCATAAATGATTGAGTTAATGAAATATGATATAATAGTGTAATATGCTGTGGCTTAGCTTTAAGTGAAGGACCGGGATTTAAAAAAAAGTTGGGATAATATTTTAGATTCGAATTTCAATATAATTATAATAAATTTTTGAAAAACACTTTTTTATAATAGGGATTTCTCCCTGTTGATTACATCCTGTGACCTGACCTGACCTGACCTTGACAGGTATGTTGTTTTGAACCAGAGTGAAGTTGTCTACAAGCACAGTTCAAAAATATCGATAAAAGTTAATTTTGTATAAACGAAATATCAATTTAGATCCGAATACTCATTATTTATATTATTTCATATTTAATTGTTGAATGAGGAAGAGAAAATATTCGATTTTACTGATGTTTCGTGGTAAAAATGTCAAAGTACAATAATCGGCAATGTTCGGTAAAATGTTAATACCGTACCGTTGACAGGACGTAAGTACCTCATGATTTCTTGTTCGCGCTGCTCCTCTTGCTTCTGGCGCATCATGACGCCCTCTATAATGGCACGCTCCTCCACCGTGAGGTGGCTGAGGTCCGGGCCGCCGCCCTCGTCCATTATCTCCTCCACCTCGTCCTCCGTGACCGTCACCGACTCACCGCCGCATCCGAAGGCCACCGCCGATAGCGGTAGTACCACCGCCGCTGGACCACTGCTGCTGCCAACTACTACGACCACGCCACCCGAACGTGACTCTCTCATACACAAGCAGCACAAGGCACAAGACACGCGCACATACGTCACACGGATATCACGTCGTACCCGTTCGTGTTGTTCCGGTACTCACGATATGATGATGATATTGACCGCCAAGCACATGGCCTGTATCAGTATCGACACCATCAGGTGGTCGACTGATGACGTTGGCACCCCCTTCGAGTTCGTACTTTATTAACCGATACGGAACAGCGGCGGCGAATGCGAACGTGACAGAGCGAAACGGAAATCGAGACTCGTGACAGATTGTAGCCTCTATATAGTGTCAATATGATAATATACCACTCACCACTGCAATGAAACAAACACCTAGTTTTAGTTATAAGTCTTGCTCTTGTGGCGATGTTTCTTCTTAATGCGACCACCGAGACCCAGGTGGTTCTTCATCCCCATAGCACGTCGACTGATAATGGGCATTTCACCCGCCACCGACAATAAACACTACTCAGGCCGTTCGAGTACATTCCCATCGCCTGGATTGACATCCTCAACTCCAAATCAGAATCAAAAGTCGATTTAGCGAACCCAAAGCTCGACAGATAGTGGCAGTACTACAGTTTTCACTTGCACTTTTCCGTGGACACGTTTCTGGTTTGTGGTTGACGGGTCTCGTTGTCTTCCATCATTGTCGTGTGCGTCCACTTATGCGGCAATACTATCTAGTTGGTCTGCCCAGTCACTGTCGTACCTTCAGGTTGTTCGGGGACGATTTGGAACAGTTCTTGGCCCAGTGATGGCAGACGACCCTTATTTTGACGATCGTCCTGTGCTTAGTCTGGACGCTTGGCTGTCCACGACCATTCATGTTGTCTGTCAGTTCGAAAGCGGGCTATATATCCTGCGTGTATATAGCGATAAATATTTTTCCAACCGTATACTAGTTTCGTCTAGGGTTCCCTTGTGCCATCAACTAACATCAAATCAACAATATTTTAAACAAATCCTACCGCAATCGCTTTACACGTTCTGTGTGAACATCAAATATCTCAACCGCAACAAAAAATTCAATTCGGAATGAAGGTGAGTTGTCCATATCCAATTCCAGCTTCTTTTCAGTACCAACAATATCGATGTAACGACGTTTGGTAACCTTAGATCCAGTACGGTATTTCTCGTCGCTGCGACTTGCGAGCGAATTGACGCTATGGCCGCCCCCGTACATAGAACGGGGACGGCAATAGTCGTCGCCGCCTGAGTCGGCCAATCGGCGCTCGCGGCGGCGGCGACGTCACGCGATTAGATGGGTGTTTATTGATCGCGTATGTTAGGTACATATGTGTGTGTGTCTCTATATCAGACGAGGACTCGGAGCATATATGATTGTGTGTGTGTGGGGGCGGCAGCAGGAGAGGTGGGGGCGGCAGCAGGAGAGATGGCGGTGGCGGCAGAGCAGCGGATATGGTACCGATGATTAACAGCAGGGCTCGCTGACAATCGCTGGTGTAGTATGCGACGATGTTCTAACGTGCGTGATGTGGTTTCGTTGGTGTGGAGGCGGCTAACGCCATCTATCATAAAAAAAAGCTAGTTTAGTGAAGATTTCTAGGACATCTCATGATCGAAATTTGAAGTAAAACAAACTTCAATAAATTGTTTTAAAAATTATCACTACGGTGTTAAATTATAATATAAAATATCACCCAAATACCGTTACAAGCATTCAGTAGCTAGATGTACATTTCAAGCGCTATGCTTCATTATAATATAGAATATCACCCAAATACCGTAACAAGCATTCAGTAGCTAGATATAGATTTCAAGCGCTATGCCTCATTATAATATAGAATATCACCCAAATACTGTAACAAGCATTAAGTAGCTAGATGTACATTTCAAGCGCAATGCTTCATTATAATATAGAATATCACCTAAATACCGTAACAAGCATTCAGTAGCTAGATATAGATTTCAAGCGCTATGCTTCATTATAATATAGAATATCACCCAAATACCGTAACAAGCATTCAGTAGCTAGATATAGATTTCAAGCGCTATGCTTCATTATAATATAGAATATCACCCAAATACCGTAACAAGCATTCAGTAGCTAGATATAGATTTCAAGCGCAATGCTTCATTATAATATAGAATATCACCCAAATACCGTAACAAGCATTCAGTAGCTAGATATAGATTTCAAGCGCTATGCTTCATTATAATATAGAATATCACCCAAATACCGTAACAAGCATTCAGTAGCTAGATATAGATTTCAAGCGCTATGCTTCATTATAATATAGAATATCACCCAAATACCGTAACAAGCATTCAGTAGCTAGATATAGATTTCAAGCGCTATACTTCATTATAATATAGAATATCACCCAAATACCGTAACAAGCATTAAGTAGCTAGATGTACATTTCAAGCGCAATGCTTCATTATAATATAGAATATCACCCAAATACCGTAACAAGCATTCAGTAGCTAGATATAGATTTCAAGCGCTATGCTTCATTATAATATAGAATATCACCCAAATACCGTAACAAGCATTCAGTAGCTAGATATAGATTTCAAGCGCAATGCTTCATTATAATATAGAATATCACCCAAATACCATAACAAGCATTCAGTAGCTAGATATAGATTTCAAGCGCTATGCTTCATTATAATATAGAATATCACCCAAATACCGTAACAAGCATTAATTAGCTAGATGTGCTACTGAAGATAGCGCTTGAAATGTACATCTAGCTACTTAATGCTTGTTATGGTATTTGGGTGATATTTTATATTCAATAAATTGTGATTAAAATAATATCATCACGTAATCAAAAGCAATAATTCTGTTAAACTCCAGTTGCCTTATTATAATGCCGTTGAGGTTATTGTTTAGATAATATTATTGCGCATGTGCGAGGCGCATGCAATTTGCGCGTCTCTTCAAATTGTGGCAAATTAATAACATGATGGAGCTACTTATATGCCTATCTCTAGTAAAATTGGAAAATTAAAGAAACAACATTACTTCCTTATAGTCTAGAATATCACCCCAAAACCGTAGCATTAAGTATTGGTATTTTTTTTCCAACTGGCGAACGTCCGCGGCTGCAAGGGCATGCGTACTTGTCTTACAGCCGCTAAAGCGTTCACATATAAACATCCTCTATGGCATATCTGATTGGTAGTTGCTGTCTGTGCAGCGGTTATCGGTGCGCGGATGTTCGCCAGATGGAAAAAATGTACCTGTAGCTAGATGCGCATTTCGATTTATTAAAAACTTATTAAATGTATTATAGTGTTGACACAAATATACTTTAACATGGATAAAATAATTAATTAATTTTTTGATATTCCCGTTGTAGATTACAAATAATAATTACATATTTCAATTACGAATCAAAACGCGTACATTTCTTCTCAGTCAGATTCTTTATCTTATGTGTTTAATAAACATGACAAGTTTTAAATGTATTTTTAATAAGCGAAAGTTCATTTGAAGATAGTAACAAAGAAATATGATATCGCTAAAAGATCTCAAATTTCAATTACCAATAAATCAATGGATTAATTAACTTAATCTTAATGAAATTGACCTGCATCTGTTAGGTTATTAATTAATTCGAGATATGAGGAAGTATAAAAGATGATGTGGTTAAAATGTTGTAGTTTTTCATCACCAAAGGCACTTCAAATAACTTTTAGTGTGTTAATCGGTAATTTTGAGTCATTATTCAATCTAAAATATATTAAAGCAATATAATTTAATAGTACAATTTTATTACAAATAATAATTTATACAAAAAAAAAGTTCTCAATAGATGTGGTAGAAAAAATGTTTCATAGATCCTTTCAAAATGTTCATTACTTTTTCAATTCATTTGTTTTTTAGAACTTCAAAAATGAGTCCAAAAATTGATGTGGTAACTGAAGAAGTTAAATTGGGCGAAGGACCTCACTGGGATATTCAACAAAAATGTTTATATTACGTAGACATTTTTGGTCAAGCTATCCATAAATACATACCATCAAAAAATCAACACACTAAAGCAACAATTGGTAATAGCATTCTCTTCTTCGTGCAATTTTCTTACCATAATTTTAAATGTTAATAATATTATTAACAACGCCATTTTAAGTTGAATTGTGTCTAATTTTTAGAGGGAGGACCAGTGACTTTGTTAGTACCCGTTGAAGGTACTAACGACCGTTTTCTTGTCAGTATTGGAAGAAAATTGGTAATAGTCCGTTGGGACGGTAAATCTGAAACTGTAAGCAGCATGGAAACCTTGCTAGAAGTCGAAAATGAACCAGAGTATGAAGGAAATCGTTTTAATGATGGCAAAGCGGATCCGGTTGGAAGATTATGGGCAGGTAAATGTTATTTAAATGCCTCACTTCCATCTTCAGTACCGCAATAATCAACTAACATTATTAACATCATAAAAGTGTTGTATGAAAATGGGAAACTATGTTTTTTTTTACAGGCACAATGGGTCCAGAACCCGAAATTGGGAAACTAGAACATGAAAAAGGGACACTATACACCCTTGTTGGAAAACATGTGGTGCAAAAACATTTGTCAAAAGTTAGTATTGCTAATGGCTTGGCATGGAACATACCCATGAAGAAAATGTACTACATCGATTCACCATTACGAACTATCGACGAATATGATTACGATATGGAAGAGGGTACCATATGTAAGTACGAAAATTAAAGAAATTAGAATTTACGCCATTTGTGCGCACGTAAAAAACGACTGTAAAAATGCTAATAAAAAATCTATTTTCTAGCTAACAAGCGCGTAGTTTTCGATTTGGAAAAGTACAATATACCAGGTGTTCCAGATGGTATGACAATTGATACGAACGGAAATTTGTGGGTAGCCGTTTTTGACGGCAGCAGAGTGCTGCATATTAATCCAACCACATCGGAATTGATAACTACCATCAACTTTCCAGTTAAACAGGTAAAATTCATTTAATGATCGGAAATAATTAATTAGTTCAAATACGCAGGTATTTTAATTACTTATTGAGACTATTCAATGTATAAAAGATCATAAAGAAATTGTGAACACTTGATCAAATGTCGTATTATACAGGGTATTAATTGTGCGCATAATATTGTAAAGGGTTTGGTAGTAAATAAAAAAATACATAAATATCTTTGCAGATAACGGCCGTGGCATTTGGAGGTCCGAACATGGACGAGATGTATGTGACGTCGGCGCAGTTGGTGGTCAAAGGAGTGACACAACCGAAACCTGCGGGAGCGGTGTTTAAAGTGACGGGAACTGGCGCTAAAGGATTGCCCGGCTACAAAGTCAATATGGACAAATTGCGCTGAAGATAATTTTAAATTACGCTAATATTTGTAACGCAGTGTTTTCGATTTTAATTACGTAAATGGGTCTAATTTTGCGAAATTATTTTTAATACGGTAGATGTAACTTATGTAATATTATTAGAAAATAATAAAAAGGTTGGTACATGAAAAAATGATCATTTTATAAATTATTCAACTTTTTTAAAGGGGTAGTTTAAATAAAAATTCTTTTTAAATGTCGATATATCACCAAAACCAATACGACTTATAAAAACACATATTTATTGTCTATACTGCTACAATTGTAACAAGAGCATGTACACAACGAAAGACATACGATTTTCAATTAAACTTCCGCCATATCGCGAAGAATAATATATTCGGCGCTGCGCCGGCGCGCATTTTCCTTCTCCCTTCGACATTATCTCATCAACGTAAAAGTGCAATAGAAGAGCGGACTAACCGCCGCCGACAGCAGCGCCACAGCCAACATCGGCCGATGTACAAACCACGATACGCCGATAACAAAGAGACCTACCGACGCCGCGATAATAAAATGGTGGGAGGAGGTCATTTCGCCAGCGAGGATGCGCCGAAGACCGCTTATACGAGAAACTGAATATTTTATAAGGTTAAAAAAAAATTTTTTTTTGGTACAAATTTAGCAATATCTTACTTAGTATTCGTAATAGTTTGGACAAGCACACTGTTGCCGCGTAGAGCATAAATATGCCAATTCCTCTCAATTTCCACGTTTCAAATCGAGCGTCCGAATGTTCCGCGTGAAACATTTGGAAGACATTGAGAGTACCGTGACGCAGTAAAATAATTTCGTGCGCTTTACTTGTATGAAACGGTACAATAACACCATTTTTCTGCATGCCGACTATAGATACCTTAATACATATCAAAATGCACGTATATAGAATATAAAATGTTGGGCGCCTAGTGATTTGACGTTACCCATTCTCCATTGGCGCCCGAATAATAGTACTGCACGCGAATATCACCCACTTCCGGGCGCCACACGTCCTCCGAATGGTAATATATACCCAAATGCAATTTGATATCGCGACGTTCCGGACGATCGTCGCTAGTGACCTCCACGTAATCGGCGAATTTCCGCTTTAAATGAATGCCAAATGTGTGGTGGCCCACCTTAACAGTGGGTGAGATTTGAATTCGATTTTCTAAAGGAATTGAACTGAAAAAAAACCGCATCTCTGCGTGAAAATACGATTTTGTTTCGAAAATCAACTGATCGTACGTGGGATTTTGATGGCCGTGTCTTATATAAAAATTTCTGCTATCCACTAATTTGTCTCTCCATTCTGTTACGTAATAAAAATCGTTGTCGTCGTTATGGGCTTCCTGAGTGACGTCACCATAGTCTCGAGGTCTACAAAGAAGCATTTAAAATGGAGCATTTGACAGATCATTGATATATATTTTTTAACGCAATAGTGCTAAAAAAAAAGTGCTTTAGAATAACGAAAAAAAAAATCGTACGTTCTCTCTTCCACCCATTGGTACATTTGTACCCGGCGTTTTAGTTGTACACACTGTATAGCGACGCCGTATTCAGGTTCCGTCAGGGGCTCATCAATAATGAGACGGCCCGTAATGTGCACGAGCCTGCCATCGTATTCCGGTAGCACTGGCTCGTGCACATTCAACTCTATCACGTTGTCAAAGGCCTCGTCCAAGGAGTAGGCACGGTGCACGGCACGGCCCTTTTTGGCAAAACACTTTTGTCAGAAATTACATGTGAATTTTTAATTTTTTTTATTGAGGATTAAAATTAATTTTACGCTTAGATAATTTACTATTAGAAAAGAGTTTTTGGCGAAGATACCTCATTCCACGACAGAGTACAAAATCCCGCTATAAGAGCAATAAGGCCAATTACCGATGTAAGCCAAGATTTTTTAAATTCTTCTACCAGCGATAGTGTCATTCCTAAAATGAATTATAACAACGTAAATATAAAATTAATTTTATAAATGTACAACTCACAGAAAATAAGGAAAAAGCTAGAAGATGGAAGGAGTATCTTGAAGATTTATATAAAGGTAGGCAGGACATGGAGGAGCTAGAAAATGTGGAACAGATAGATGAGGATGACTTAGGTCCTAGCATACTTAGGTCAGAGTTTCATAGAGCATTAAATGATTTACGGAATAACAAAGCAGCGGGGATTGATATGATACCAGCCGAATTAATAAAACACGCAGGGGAAAAAATGCAGGAGCGATTATACAGGTTAGTTTGTAAAATATATGAGAAGGGAGAAGTACCACAGGATTTTCAGCGTAGTAGAATAGTAACAATGCCGAAGAAAATAGGAGCTAATTTGTGTGAGAACTATAGGACCATTAGTCTACTATCACATGCATCGAAGATATTGTTAAAGATTATTTATAGGAGATTAGAAAATAAAGTAGAGGAAAGGCTAGGAGAAGATCAGTTTGGTTTTAGGAAAAACAGAGTGACGAGAGAGGCGATTCTAGCACTAAGAACGGTAGTAGAAAAAAGAAAGAGGGTAGGAAAGGTAACTTGCATAGCTTTTGTAGACTTAGAAAAGGCATTTGATAATGTAGATTGGGACATAATGTTTAGAATTTTAAAAGAAACGGGTATAGATTATAAGGATAGGAGAATAATTTTTAATTTATATAAACACCAAACTGCCTTAGTTAGAATTGAGGGGGAAGAAGAGGTAGCAAAAATAAGGAAGGGAGTTCGGCAGGGATGTACACTTTCACCGTTATTATTTAATCTATATATAGAAGATGCAATAAACAAAGTAAAAGAAGAGTATAGTGTAGGTGTGAATGTACAGGGAGAGAAAATATATATGCTGAGATTCGCCGACGATATAGCTATATTGGAAGAAAGCGAAAAGAATTTAGAAAGGGTATTGAATGGTATGCAGGCAGTATTGACTAGGGATTTTAACATGAAAATAAATATAGGTAAAACTAAAGTGATGAGGTGTGACAAAAAGGAATGCAGTAGAAAAATGAGGATCTCAATAGGAGATAATAGAATCGAAGAAGTGTCAGATTTTTGTTATTTAGGCAGTAGAATCACAAAAGATAATCGAAGCAAGGTAGATATAAAGTGTAGGATAGCACAGGGTAGGAAGGCATTCGTAGAAAAAGAACAGATTTTAAGATCAAATATTGACTTGGGTATTAGAAAAAGATTACTGAAGGTATATGTTTGGAGTGTAGCACTGTACGGGTGTGAGGCGTGGACTATAGGAAAGGAAGAGAAGCGTAGATTAGAAGCACTTGAAATGTGGTGTTATAGGAGGATGATGAGGATTGGTTGGGAAGATAAAGTAACAAATGAAGCTGTACTAGAGTTAGTAGGGGAGAAGAGAAGTATCTGGAGAGTGTTACAGCGTAGGAGAGACAGATTAGTAGGGCATATCCTTAGACATGGGGGGATTATGCAATTGATCATAGAAGGTAGAGTGGAGGGAAAGAGAGGGGTAGGTAGGCCTAGATTGGAGTATGTGAGTCAGATAGTTGAAGACGTTGAGATGAATAGCTATAGGGAGATGAAGGGATTAGCTCGGTATAGATCGGCATGGCGTGCTGTTTCCAACCAATCTTTAGGATTGCGGACTCTTTAACTAACAACTAAATTTGAGAAAAATTTGAGAAAAAAAATAAAGTTGTCGCTATCCTTCATCAAGACTAAAAGCATATACTATAGGAGCCAATAATATTTGTTGTAAAATAATAAGTAATATAGACTTGCAATAAAAATTTAAGTAAATATCTATTTTTTTGCTAGGTTTAAATGGATCGTAAATCCCGTGCAGCTTTACAATAAATTTATTAATAAGGTCATTGTCGTGATATATTAAATTTTTATTTTAAAGTCATACGTAATAAATAAAAATTGTATGATACATTACTAGAATTATTATGTATAATATAAAACATGCTCCGTCTTTGTCTAACACTTCGGATTTATTTGTGTTAAAGTTAAATTGTGTTTAAAAATCTAATATAGACTAAATAGGAAACACGCATGCTCCAGAAGTAGTATAGCGAAGCGTTCAAGTGGAAATTAATGCAGGCAATAAAAATGATAACGAAGATTAATACGGTGCTGGAAACGTAACAAAATTCACGTGGACGCAGAAAACGATGGTACGTACCTATTTTACACAGAATCGGTAATGTTTCGTACGAATTAGCTAATTTTTACGTTTACGTACATACCGAATATGAATCCGCCCGGGACCAAAACAGCGGCAGATATTGATTAAGCTTGTTGGAGTTCGTATAGGCAACCAGCGTGACCGAGTGTCCAGCTAACTTCACGCTACAGCAACGCGGGAGCGCGGGAAATTAAAATAAGATCCGAGTCGATCGCGCGGAATTCATGATTTAATTATCCGCAATGCGCGCTTTGGTGGTCTCGATATGGGTGTTTATAAATCTCGTTTTCTTCGGGATGTGCAGCTATATGTACCTGCTGTGGTCGCAATACTGGATGTACCTCGACAAAGAGACGCAAACCGTCTCGAACAATTACGAACAGCAGATTTTTCTGTACAATCGCGGATATCCGCTAAACGGCACGTCCAAATATAATGCCGACGCCCCGGCGGAAGTGAAAAATCGCACGAAACATGCCGCGAAAGAAAATAGCACCGTCACAATAATCAAAAATAGCAGGCCCAGATTTCCCAATTTGCAAAGCGAAGAATTCACATTGGACACGGATAAATATAAATGCACGGAGAACGATTCGAGCGCAGATTGCGACGAGAAAATTGCCGAGTACAGAGAGAAGATTTTAAACGAACTGAAGAGAGTCTTTCTCGACGAGAGTAACGTGCTAAAATCGGGATTGGAGACGATGAACCCGTATAATGTCCAGTACAGAGGGCGTAGGGGTAACTTCATGAACAAAGGCAGGATGGAACTTCTGTGCGAATTGAAGAGAGTTCGGGTTAATACCCTTAAGAGAAGCAATCAAATTCTAATGCATACTGTGCTGAGGGATTATTTGCCGCGCAGAGGACTTCTTGAAAATAAACATTTTAGGTCTTGTGCTATTGTAGCCAGCTCTGGAAGCCTCAAAGGATCCAGTCTAGGAAAATTTATAGGTATAAATTTAGAAAATTTGAAATATATGTAGCGTGAAATTTAGTATAAAGTAGTGCTGTGCCTTTTTACCGATAAAAAAGTTATATTAACAAAGTAATTATATTTACTCCCATCCCCATTCAATATAGGAATCGGTTGATACTTCAAATTTGCCTCTAAATTAGTTCAAATACAAATCGCTCGATAATATTAGAACTATCGGCATTTTTAATAAATTGGCATTATTGTAATACCCTGTACAAGTAATGTTGCAAATTCCTTTATAAAAAAATTGTAGGCATAAATAGTATAGAGCAAATTTAAAAAAACCAAAATGAAATAAAAAGTTCTTAATTATAGATTCCCACGAGGTGGTGTTACGATTTAATCACGCCCCGACTAACAACCACGAAACAGACGTCGGATCAAAAACGACCATACGAATTCTGAATTCCCAGGTAACGCCGAAATCTATTTCACACGACCGAATCAAACACTTTAAGAATAATATGCCCATCAGGTGGTCACGCAAGCGAAATATCATTTCCTAACATCGCCGCTATACCGCAACGTCACGCTACTAGCGTGGGATCCGTCCAACTATACGGCAACACTGGCCGAATGGTACGAACGCCCCGAATACGATTTGTTCCCCTACTATATGCGCTATAGACATGGCAACGTGCCAATATTCGTAGACGCGCAAACGCCAACGACTCCAAATGCTAATAACGACATCGACGATCATTTACAAGGGCTACATAAGGAATATAGTAGCGGGGGCGGTAATAAGGGACGAATTTACCTGCTGGACCCGTCCAGTTTGTGGCGATTGTGGGATTATTTGCAGAGCAACGCGCCGAATCGGCTGCGAAGAAATCCGCCGAGTTCCGGTTTTTTGGGCATGTCACTGCTGCTACCCGTTTGCGATTACGTTGACGTGATGGAGTATGTTCCGTCTGTGCGCGTGACACGCAAGTGTCACTACTATGACAATGTGGATAATGCAGCGTGCACGTTCGGTGTGTGGCACCCTCTAGCGGCGGAGAAGTTGCTCACGTATTCGCTCAATATTGCCGATGATAGGACGGTCTTTGGTAGCGGTTATGTCAGAGTGGCTGGATTTAAGTTCTTACAATGCTAGAAGAAAAATAATGTGTGAAAAATTAGAACACCACGCCAAAGTCGAGTTACTATTTGCACTTATTTAAAACAAACAATTTTTAAACTACTCACTACATTTAAGTAAACTATTTCAAGTTGGTCATTTTTAACTCTTGTGATTAACATTTTGAAATAATTTTTATATTGGCGATATTTTTCCGTTTCCTTTTATTTTTTAGTATAGACTTTATTTTAAATATAGAGTGTTAAAAAAAAAAACTATGGTGACCTCTGTAGAAAATGATAAATATAATGATTATGAGCAAAAAACGGAAACACTCAGTATGTATTTAAAAACTCATTTTTTTTCAAATAAAATAAAATGTATTGTACTATAAATTTAGAACGAAAGAACATAAAATAATTGATCTAGTCCGAATTTAGCATAAATTGTTTTTTATTTTATTTATTAAATTTTAATATGAATAATTAGAAAATTTTATTTAAAAAGCAATTTAATATAATGTTGTTTGATTATTTTATTCTAGTCGTAATTTATTGTTGTTATTAGTTTTAATTGTTATAATTAAAGTTAGGTGTTCGTGAAAATGTAATAAAATTTTTACTATTGTAAAAATTTAAACAATTAAAGACTTGTAGAATACTGAAATAAAAATTACTAGCAATTCGTAAATAATTACATTTATTTTCCCGATATTCTAAATATAAAAGTCTATTTTTTTGTCAACTTTTAGTTATTAAATGTTTGATTTCAAACGTATTTATTACTTATCATGATTTTTGTTTAAATTAAAATAATTTTCTAAATAGGTGATACAGTGGAAAATTAAAAAGAATTATTACAATTGTCAATAATAAAACAACTTAGTTCAAGTTCATAATATTAAGTTCATTTGTCATCGAAGTAAATATAGTAAGTAGAAATATGTAATAAGTACAGATCTTATAAAAAAAATTCGTGGAATTTCCCTGGTTTTGTAAGAACAAAACAGGCACGTATTCTACTTAATTTTTTGATAAATCATGCCGAGAAAATAAAAAATTTAACGTTTTATTTCTTAATTCAATTTCACGTATAGAATTCTATTAAATTTTATTACTAAAATATTTTTTTTTATAAAAAAATATCTCGAAAAGACATAAAAATATTAAAACTTCATATTTAACCATTAGAAGAATTGCTTAAATCAATATATCTTTATAAATTGCATTTATTTTTGAGTACCGCTCTGCATTGTCATTGAATATCCCCTAATTACTCATTATATTGTTACATTTATGAATATAAACGAACTATATCGCTTAAGGAAGGTGCGCTGGTATTTACAGACGTAGATAACAATAAACAATATCTATTGAATGACGACAAGTTATTCTCTTATTTAGCAATTCCTCGATAAATATTTGAACAAAATGAGTAGAAAAAAATTGGGACTTTCTAAGTCCCGAAAGATCGAAATACTCAACCGTCAATTTCGTTTCATTTACGGTTTCGATAAACAAAAAAACCGCATTTTTGTTGGCGCGAATAAAATAAATAAGAATCTTCAACGTGCTCAAATAAATTATAAAACACAATGCTCGTTCAATAAATAGAAAATTATTTAATTAATGCGACTAAATCGACGTTTCATTCGGTTTTAATTAATTTATATCGAATGGTATTTCGAATCGCTTAGTCATAGACTTATAAATTCGATGTTGCGTAATTTCAGGAACAGCAAATCGAAAGAAAAAATACAACATCTGCATCAATTTTGGAGAAATCACAAAGGAAAACGCTTCACATTATTATTAAGATGTGATTCATTCTTCCAGTAAGATACAGGATCAAAAATAATTTTAATTGAAATATATTTTGCAAATTTATTTTTGGCCAGTAAAAATTATTTCTTCTATTGTCCGAATTATCGACGAATTTATTCACCTGTACCGAAGATGGAGGCGTAGCGTTCGAAATGCGTATTGCGCATTTGAATTCCTCCAAGTTACAGTATTTGTTCGATATTGTATAAAATTGAAGGATTACAGGGCGAAAAAAAAATGTTTTCGGATTTAATACCCTGTATATTACCGATTCTCTTACATATAATAGTGCAAGTACTTTTTTTTTGTGGGTGGCAAATAAAGAGCGATTAGTGTCAAATTGAAAGATTGCAGAATTTTATTATAATGAGTCACAGGACAAGAGAGATATACGCAATGCTGCAACACTGTCTAATATAATAAAAGCAATGTTGCAACGTTGAACAAAACTGACAACAGAAAAGTTTTTTTTTTTTTAATCTGCAGGAGTGGCCAAAGAATATTTAAAGTGCGTTATAAAATTATTGGAAACGTAAAAAAATGTATAAAAACAAAGCCATCAATTTTTTTTTTAATGGTCAGTGAACCGGAAAATTTCACCGATATTACAGAACGATAGTAATGAAATTGCGGTTCGATTAAAAAACGCGTGTGGCAGCTCCATTGTTGTTTACAAGCGTCTAACTCGATTGAATGAAAACTGTTCCTTATTTTGCGTTACTTTCTCCAATATAATACGTTCGATAATAATGCACACAATAGATTGGCCATCGTTATACAGTAATACATATTCCTCGACGCCATAACGCTATTTTACTTGCTTCTTTTATTATTTTATACAAATTATGTGTATACACTCTCGCTAAATTATACGACGACCTATAATTGATGCTTAGTGCATTTGTTTTTATAAAGGAATCTTCGAACATGTCAAATGTTTCTCCATATTAGTTCAAATTACCTGTTAGTTGTCATTTATGAAAATCCAATTGAAGATATTTTTGACATTTATTATAATTTTCTCAATAAGGGGTTTTTGTCTCCAATACGTCAAATTTGTCTCCAATACGTCAAATTTGTCTCCAATACGTCAAATTTGTCTGCAAATTAGTTCAAATAATCGACGAGCCTTTGTTTTATTCTTAAACAAATATTGAATTTTTTATTAAATCAGTATCATAATATTATTTCGATATTACAATAGAATTAGAACTTTAATATATATTTTTATTATTAATTAAAAAAATATATATTCAAAAAAAAATTTTTTTATTGCTTAAAGATGCCCAATATTAAATAGACGGAATAAAAACGCACAACCCGAATAGTGATGTGTAGTTCACAATGGTTCACGATGGGCGTGCTGTGACGATGTATTGTAGCGACCTATAAGTCACTATTACCTAGTTCGTGAACTATCAACTAGATGGTGCACGGTGTACGTATTGATGTACTTGCAGTATATATATACTTGCAGTATAGTATACATTACATATACAGTACTATATATGTAATGTATATGTAATGTATATGTAATGTATATTAAAGGAATGCAGTAGAAAAATGAGGATCACAATAGGAGATAATAGAATCGAAGAAGTGTCAGATTTTTGTTATTTAGGCAGTAGAATCACAAAAGATAATCGAAGCAAGGTAGATATAAAGTGTAGGATAGCACAGGGTAGGAAGGCATTCGTAGAAAAGGAACAGATTTTAAGATCAAATATTGACTTGGGTATTAGAAAAAGATTACTGAAGGTATATGTTTGGAGTGTAGCACTGTACGGGTGTGAGGCGTGGACTATAGGAAAGGAAGAGAAGCGTAGATTACAAGCATTCGAAATGTGGTGTTATAGGAGGATGATGAGGATTGGTTGGGAAGATAAAGTAACAAATGAAGCTGTACTAGAGTTAGTAGGGGAGAGGAGAAGTATTTGGAGAGTGTTACAGCGTAGGAGAGACAGATTAGTAGGGCATATCCTTAGGCATGGGGGGATTATGCAATTGATCATAGAAGGTAGAGTGGAGGAAAGAGAGGGGTAGGTAGGCCTAGATTGGAGTATGTGAGTCAGATAGTTGAAGACGTTGAGATGAATAGCTATAGGGAGATGAAGGGATTAGCTCAGGATAGATCGGCATGGCGTGCTGTTTCCAACCAATCTTTAGGATTGCGGACTCTTTAACTAATACAGTACTAACATTTATTTAGCGATAAAGTGTTGGTGAACGGAACGAAATATAAATATGTTCTTAAATATGTCATGCCATAGCAAATTTTTGCAATAATGTGTAAAAAGAAACATCTAAATCGTATAGTTCTTCTATTTCATACTGAGTGCAATACAATCACTTAATATTAAGTCAAAGCTTTGAAGTTTGACCAAAGAAGATTCGGAATAGAAAATATAAATTATAACGCCAAACAAAACGATTCTATCTAGTTCATTTTATTATAGTTTGTACATTTAATTTTCAAGTGTAAGTAAAGTAGTAAACATTTTCATCAGTAACTACCAATAAGTATTTTAGAACTTCATATAAATAATCGTGAGTACCTAGAGAAGATTATTTTTGTTTATATTTGATAAATTTTGTATAAATTGTAAACGATGCAACTATAGTATACATTACATATACAGTACTAACATTTATTTAGTGATAAAGTGTGTTGGTGAACGGAACGAAATAGGAAACTCGATGTATTTCATATTAAATGCTGACATCTAGTAGGAAGAAGCAACATTAGGACCTAGTTCGTGCACTATCAACTAGATGGTGCACGGTGTACGTATTGATGTACTTGTACTAGGTCCTGCATCCGTCCTGTACTAAACCGTTCAGTACACGACGATGCAGTATAGTATACATTACATATACAGTACTAACATTTATTTAGTGATAAAGTGTGTTGGTGAACGGAACGAAATTATATTTCCTTATGGATATGTTTTGTATAAATTAGAAACATTGTTGTCTTTTCTTTCTCATTATTAATTCAAAATAAGTATTGTATTATGTCAATTTATTTATTTTTTACCATTTAATATTTTTATATTGAGACAAAAAGAGATTATTTTCAGTATGTGCATGTATTTGGTCATATAGGTGGTGAACTAGTTCATTTTTAAAAGATGTGGTAGTTCACGACCTATAGTTCGTGAAATGAACTACGAATTAGGTGCTCAAAGTGACCTACAGTTTGCCATCGCTAAACCCGAGCTACATTTCGCCAAATTATTATTTAACGATGCATTATATAATGTTTTCTGTTTTACTAATTTCGTTCACTTGGCATGGGCTAGATAGATAGATCAATTTCGATTCCGTTCGTTGTGATCGCGTGAAATAATTAATTGACACTAATAACACAGTGTTGCAATAAAACGTCGGCGGCGTTAATTCGCTCACGACCATATTGAAGCGATCATCGTTTTCCGTGAATATTTTTTTAATGGAAATGCTTCGCTCGGTAAAATATTGTTGCAGAAATTGAAACTATTAATGAGGCGATTTTATCTGGAAGCAGATGGCGCTGCTTTTATACGCCGCGATTGTAATTAGAAAAGGCCATTACTTATTAAGCGAATTGTAATTTGTTAAATGAAAGATGTCTTTGTTTGTGCGCAATTAAAAATTGTGTGGTTTATAAATTTAAAAAAAAAATTATACATTAGCGTTGTAACGAATGCTAATTTTTGAAATAATTAATATATCGGCTTATTTGTTAAAAAAAAAAAAGTCATTTTAAATAAATGCAACTGTAATTTTAAATGCATTTGGTAATTAGTACTGTAAAATAATGAAACAGAAAATTTTTTTTTCGCATTTTTCTCATATTTTCGATTTGCTAATGTATAATAAAAAATGCGAGTCTATTAAATTATTAAGTAGGTAAACAAAATTTGAAAATTATTATATCAGCGTAATAGCGAATAATAACCACATTGAGCGGAAGTGCTAATATTTATAGTCTTAAAATTAAAATAGAGGAAGATGCTAACAACATATTACTTGTTAACATAGAATAATTAATGTAATAACAATGCTATTATAAGTAGCAGGTATTTATTATTATGTAATGAGATATATATATTTTTTTCATAAGCATGTGAATGTTGTGTGTAGTTATAAGTTAAGGGGGCGGTTTCGTATGTTAATTCTCAACAGAAAAAAAACTGGTTATTTTCTGGCAAGTAATTTTTTTTAACAAAGAGAAGTCGTAAGGAGGTAACGTTTTTAACACACATTAAGGAAGGTTTAGATTAGATTATGACAAATTTTCACGGTGTTTGTTTCGATGGATATTTTGTTGTTAAATCTCAAAGTAGGTGATTTTTTTTTGTCAAATATTTTTTCTAATTTAAAACTAACGCATCATCAAACAAATTTGCCGAGGCCTTAATATCTAAATTGGAATATTTTTGACAGCTGAGTGTCAAATTTGCATCACCGCACTATGTGTAGTTAAAAAATTCTTAACTCGAAATTTACAAAACATTTTTCAAGTTAAAAACGAGAAAATTCTATACTTTTTCGCGTATTTTCCAGTATTTTTATTTATAGTTCTAATTTATAAATCAACAAAGAGAAGTCGTACGGAGGTAATATTTTTAACACACATTAAGGAAGGTTTAGATTAGATTATGACAAATTTTCACGGTGTTTGTTTCGATGGATATTTTGTTGTTAAATCTCAAAGTAGGTGATTTTTTTTTGTCAAATATTTTTTCTAATTTAAGATTAACGCATCGTCAAACTAATTTGACAAGGCCTTAATATCTAAATTGGAATATTTTTGACAGATGAGTGTCAAATTTGCATCACTGCACTATGTTTAGTTAAAAAACTCTTAACTCGAAATTTACAAAACATTTTTCAAGTTAAAAACGAGAAAATTCGATACTTTTTCGCGTATTTTCCAGTATTTTTATTTATATTTCTAATTTATAAATCAACAAAGAGAAGTCGTACGGAGGTAATATTTTTTACACACATTAAGGAAGGTTTAGATTAGATAATGACAAATGTTGACGGTGTTTGTTTCGATGGATATTTTGTTGTTAAATCTCAAAGTAGGTGATTTTTTTTTGTCAAATATTTTTTCCAATTTAAAACTAACGCATCATCAAACAAATTTTCCGAGGCCTTAATATCTAAATTGGAATATTTTTGACAGCTGAGTGTCAATTTACATCACTGCACTATGTTTAGCAAAAAAATTCTTTACTCGAAATTTACAAAACATTTTTCAAGTTAAAAACGAGAAAATTCTATACTTTTTCGCGTATTTTCCAGTATTTTTATTTATAGTTCTAATTTATAAATCAACAAAGAGAAGTCGTACGGAGGTAATATTTTTAACACACATTAAGGAAGGTTTAGATTAGATTATGACAAATTTTCACGGTGTTTGTTTCGATGGATATTTTGTTGTTAAATCTCAAAGTAGGTGATTTTTTTTTGTCAAATATTTTTTCCAATTTAAGACTAACGCATCATCAAACAAATTTGCCGAGGCCTTAATATCTAAATTGGAATATTTTTGACAGCTGAGTGTCAAATTTGCATCACCGCACTATGTGTAGTTAAAAAATTCTTAACTCGAAATTTACAAAACATTTTTCAAGTTAAAAACGAGAAAATTCGATACTTTTTCGCGTATTTTCCAGTACTTTTGTTTATATTTCTAATTTATAAATCAACAAAGAGAAGTCGTACGGAGGTAATATTTTTTACACACATTAAGGAAGGTTTAGAATAGATAATGACAAATGTTGACGGTGTTTGTTTCGATGGATATTTTGTTGTTAAATCTCAAAGTAGGTGATTTTTTTTGTCAAATATTTTTTCCAATTTAAGATTAACGCATCGTCAAACTAATTTGCCAAGGCCTTAATATCTAAATTGGAATATTTTTGACAGCCGAGTGTCAAATTTATATCACTGCACTATGTTTAGTTAAAAAATTCTTAACTCGAAATTTACAAAACATTTTTCAAATTAAAAAACGAGAAAATTCTATACTTTTTCGCGTATTTTCCACCAGTACTTTTGTTTATATTTCTAATTTATAAATCAACAAAGAGAAGTCGTACGGAGGTAATATTTTTTACACACATTAAGGACGGTTTAGATTAGATAATGACAAATTTTGACAGTGTTATTTTTGATGGATATTTTCTTGTTAAATCTCAAAGTACGAGATTTTTTTTTGTCAATATTTTTTTTCCAATTTAAGACTGCCAAAAACTAACGCATCATCGAAAAAAATTGCCAAGGCCTTAATATAATTTTTTGACAGCTGAGTGTCAAATTTACATCACTGCACTATGTTTAGCAAAAAAAAATTCTTAACTCGAAATTTACAAAACATTTTTCATATTGGTAGGCGTATCGCACTAGTAGGCCATATATTGTTCATAGCGTATTTGAACTACTGACCTGACTAATGCATATTTATCGTATCGATGCGATTTGTCAACAAAATGTGATTAATTAACGTGTACTTACAAAAATATAGCGAAATAATAGTTGAGACTACTTTAATGTAACATTTAAAAGAAATATTATAGAAATTCAACTGACGTTATATGTCAAATGTCGCGATTGTATATTATAGATCAGCTGTTAATCATAATTAACCATCAATGAGTTGAATTGTTGAAAATATTGAGGTTAGGGATGTTATTCAGCTAACTGCGTAGCAATAAGCATGTAAGTTATATATATTATGTGCATGGTTGCCATAAAATATGTTGAGAATAAATTTACCGAACGAATTAAATATTTAGAATGTGTTTAAAATTGTTGAATAAAATCGATTGAAATAGTAAATATTAGTATTAATTGCAGGTGTTTTGTTTTGAATTTTTACGGAAATTCAATTATTATGCCAGGCGTAAATGGTAAATCGAAACAAATTTCTTCAGAGGCAAGGTTTATGGAATAGAATGTGGTTTTTATTATTCATGGTGGCGTTGCTCGGTGCCGATCTTCTTCCGGAAATTTAAAATGAATAAATTTACTTCGATTTACTCTTCCTAACATAAATAATTTATACAATAAAACATTTATCGATAAACAATTCTACATTTATTGAAATGTCATTTTTTCTGTTGGTCTATACTGGGTGCTGCTTCAGCTCACTCAACACAAAAAATTAAAAAATTTAAATATTGAATTTTTATTATATTTTACTTTAGAAAATGTATTAGCTATTAACGCTTTTCAATTAATATTAAAAATTATTAAGAAATGTTGCAAAATTATCACCCTGTATATTTTCGTACGTGCCATATACGTAAAAAATGTACTTTTAACGTAAAATAACCTGATCTTATTTACTTTTTCGTCAAAAAAAATTTATATTGTGTATAAAATAATCGGAAGAAGAGTTTAAATTTATTTTAAGCGACATTCTTCTTTCGTATAAACAGCCGAAGCCAAAGTATGTGCTGTGAATAAAAAATTCTTCTATTTTTAGTTGTACGCGTAAAGAAAAGATGTTGCAAGAAAAGCACATCAATTTGCGCGGTTATAATGAGAAAATGGATGGATTTTTTTAAAGAAAAATTCAAAAATTTCATTAAATCATTAAACGATTTTTGATTTTTATTACAATTTGTTGTATAAAAAAATCTTCTGATACGTGTCAAATTTACTTCCAAATTAGTTCAAATTACCGCGACGTCGACATTTACGAAATTGGAACTACTGATTTTTTTAATTATATGAACACTAAGCGCATTAATTGGAAAAATGGATGGAATTTTTGCTATAAAATAAAAAGGTTTTATAAATTCGCAAATTTGCGATACGAAAAAATTAATTAAAAAATGATTTGTTGGATATTAAATTTGAAATATGTAAAATTTACACAATAATATACCCTAAATGCGTCCTGGTTTGTCGAGCACAAATAAACTAATAAATGAATCGTCAATCTTTTGACATTGACATTACCACTTGAACGTACACGCATTAAATTAAACTAATGATAATGGGCCCCCCAAAAATTGATTGTTAAAAAAAACTACACTCATTTTAACTCATTATAAGTATAAAACAGTAAACATACAGGCTGTCCAAAAAAAGCATGGCACATCACTTGAAACCATATTTATTTAATTAACCACTCTATACAGCTCGTTTTCTTTAAATTGGCGAAGAATGACAGAAGTATACGCATCATAAATCAAAACCGGCATAATGGCTTGACCAATACAGTACAGAGCAGTGCTATTCAAAACAGTATGGCGTCAGTTTAATGCATATATATTTTAAAAAAAATTGAAAAATAGAAAAACAAAAAAATGGATCTATGACGACAAAATAAAATAATAAATTTTATTATATTTTCTATTTTAACGTAATTTCAAGTCATTTTGATTTTTTTTAAATCGAATAGAGCCACCGAAATTTAATATAAAATTGTTTATCTAACCGATTATTTTATCGAAAATATGTTTGAAATTTTTTTTACATGTATTTTTTCTTAAATAACCAGCAATAGAAAAATTGAGTGTACTAAATCAAGTCCGGACTAAATATTTGAGAATATTAAGAATTATAAAGAAAATAAATTACAAAAAATTATCATTCGCATTTTGTTTGTTCGTTCGATACGTTATTTACTTATTCGTAAAATTTATTTTGACAATTTGACATTTGCTATGCCAAAATCGTGATTAACTTAATTTTTCGAATATTACTAACAACGCGATAGTTTAGTTAATTAAAAAATTGAAATAAATCGAAAAAATGTTGCAAATAAATAATTCGTTTCAAAAAAATATCCATTTTTTTAATGCAAAAATCAGTTTGGCAATTATTACAGGACAGGATAACTTTGTTGCCATTTAACAAATTTTTTTCTCCCCACCCAATCCTCATCATATTCCTAAAGCACCACATATCGAATGAACTAATCGTTCGCACCTCACAACCATACAATGCTGCAATAATTTCAATAAATTGATTTCGAAACGATTCAGAAAACAAACAAACGTTTCTCGCCGTTTTATCGAACGGAATTTGCTCGATAGCAATCTACAAACGTTCGATAATTCTGTGGTTAAATAAACCATTGACGTATAACGAGGCGGTAGATAAGCGAACGGTAGGATCGCGGAATAAAAGCAGCGCGATCGGCAGGATCGCATCCAGTCGCTTTTTTAACAGCACTCTGTGCCGGTTAGACAGCCAGCAGACAGTTGAGTCGCGAGTGAGCGCTCTCGCGATTTTACACGACCTACTGACAGCGTTAGTTCGTTTAGTTTAGGCGCGCGTTACGGCGGTTAGTTCAACCAAACTACCCTTCGATTAGACTGTATCAAACCATCGCGGCGCAAAACATTGGGGGTGCATTTATCCACCGGCAGATTTCGTTAATAATTTCGTTTTTTGTGTGTTTAATGTGGGCGAGTTTTTTTTTGTTGTTTTCAGTTTTATCGGAGATAGTGACAGATAAGTTGTATTGGATTAATGATAAAATAATTGACGTAGCGAGTTTCGCCGCTGCTGGAGCGTTTTTGGAACGTAGTTTCGAATATTTACGATTAAAAAAACCGTTTTTGTGAAGATGATGATGCGATTTCTTGTGCTGGTTGCTGTCAGCTTTGTACAGGCCTTACATGGAGCTCCAGCTGCCAATTCTGCCATGGTAAGGCGGATTGTATATTATAAAAAAATCTTTGCTAATTATTTAAATTTATTAGAGATCAAATACACACTTTAGAAAAAAATACTAAAAAAAATTAGTCCAATCTATAGATAGATATTAAAGTATTTTAGAAAATTTGTAGATTTTTTCTACAAAAAAAATTTTTTAAATAAAAAATAATAATAAAAAATTGTAAAAAAAAAATAATAAAAAAAAATTGTAAAAAAAAAATGCAAGTGTTAGATTGTTAAAATTTCGACAAAAAGTTTATTAAAAATTTTTTTTGGGGGGGGATATAAAAACGATTTTCTGATTTCTGACTATACAAACAAATAATGAAATAAGTGGTAGGACCTTTTGCGTCTTCGTCATTATATTTATTCGCTGATATTGTCAAAGTTTGATCAATAAATCGGAAAAATATAAGCGATGTTTTTGTGGAGGACAAATAATATGGCCGAAAATGTTATTTAAAGAACAAAAAAAATTCTATATAATTTTTAATCGACAATTGTTCAATTTTGGATGATTCATTAGTTTTGGGTAAATCGAATAAAGATTGGCAAAAAAAAAATTTGTATCGGGCAAATTTTATTACTATTTTACTACAAAATAAAAAAATATATTATCCATTTTATCGATAATATATTTTACCGATAAGATGATAGATAAAAATTTTACATTTTCAGTATTTGAACAAACATTTTTTTTTGCCTTTGTTATTTTCTTGTATATATTTATTATTTGCGTATAAAATATTTTCAATAAATTTTTTTTTGTTTGAAGTAAGATTCGTTATCAAATCGCATAATTACTTGAAAATTTTGTAAGTTACCTACCCAGTTTTCAACAAATGATCATATTTTGCGTTTTTTTTTACAGCAAAATGAGAAAAATTGGGTTATTTTATGAAATTTTAAATCAAGAGGAGTAATAATATTTTAAGTAATAAATTTAAAAAAATAAATAGCAGAGCAACTATTCTAAATTCACGCATTTAAAATTGTTAGCAACTAATTTAAGTATACAATTCGACGAATCTTTTGCGCCTTTTAATTAAAATTTGTTTAAATTAAATTTTAAAATATGCTAAAAAAAAACTATTATTATACAAAAAATAAATTCTTAGCCGAAACCTTCTTTCCATTTTTTCTTGTTTTTTCTTAAAATTTGCCTAGGCCTGAAAGTTAACCACAAAAAAAAAAATTTCATCAAAAAAATCAAACGATAAAACGCGTAATCTGGAAAAGGAACAAAAAAATACCTAATGAAAGGAGTTAATAAAAATACGTTATTTGGAATTTCGCACAAAAATAAGTCATAGCTTGAAATGAGGCGATAATCGATATTAGTGTGCAATTTTTCAGAACTATTCGATCATTTCAGGTGAATTTATGAATTAGTCGAATACGAATCATATTATATATATATATATATATAGATTTTTAAATAATTATTTATGCAGTCATGGTCAACCACTTGTGTAATATAAATGGAAAATATTAAAACAAACTCGTAAAATAGCTCGTGTTAAATTAAATCGATAGAACAATAAAAGATTAATAATCCGGGAATTTAGAAAATTTAAAATATCAAACGTTTTATATTCATTTCACCGTTTTTTTTTTTTTTTTTTATAAATAGTGTTGTCTATTAAATTTATAAATTTCTAAAAAATATTTTTATCACCTTAATTCTACCTTAAATTTTTTTTTATTATTAAACTCAATTTTACCTCTATTTTTTAAATCCGACATTAATAATTTTTAACTGACACACTTGTTTTAATACATTTTGAATTTAAAATTCCCGCAACAAAACGTAGCGCGTGCGCAATCTATTAAAGGGCCACTTGTCAAACTTCCAAATAGTAAAAATACATATAATACTTTTTTATAACTATGGTAACCATTTCTGCACGCATATCAAAAATGTCAACACTGCCATTACTGTTATGTCAATACAATCGGTCATTTATACAAATAATACAGTCGATACAGTCAGCCACTCATATTTCCTATTTATTTTCAGTCAGAAAAGCCATTTCGAAGATGTACAATAAAGCGAATCGACAAAGAAAAGAAATTCTTCCATCATTCAAAAAAAATACCATTTTCAGGGCTGTAGGTTAAAGATTGAAACAGAAAATTATAAAACGTCAAATTTGACCATGACAAATTTATTTTATCTGTCAACAATTGTCCACAATGAATTTATAGATTTCGAATTTACTGTTAGAGGAAATTATTTAAATCACTGAATTATGCATTTACTACAAAGTCGTCTGTCTTTTGACAGCTGAGATATAGTTTATTTAATCAATGAGTATTGTAGATAACTTGCAGTCAGTATTAAGTATATTCACCTTGATATGATCTATAAATGGATGTCAGATATGACTCACGCACTTAATCATTCTCTTTTCCGCGTATCGTATGTTAATTTTTTTTTTTCGCATGTTAAACGATGTTAGAAAGAATGCCAGACGTACGATGTAATATTTGCTGTAGTAAATTTAATTTGAAAAATCTATAGTGACTAAGTTTATTTCGGTCAGTTAATCACGTAAGAGCAAAATGATTATTGTAGGAATCTGTAAAAATGATAAATAGGTTTTCGTTATTTTAAAAAATGGTTTGTATTTAAAAAAAAACGCACAATAGTGTCGGAATTATTTGTGTACTGACGTGTGTGGTGTTTCTAGACACTGTTGCCAATTTAAATTCGTTATAAGTTAATAAATAAATAAAAATCAGATGAGGTAGTTTATATAATACGATTTTTTACGAGAAATATTTTTGTTAAGGTGTAAATTAAAATTAAAAATATCGAGCATAAATATTTGTACAAAAACTTATGAAAGTATTTTTTTTTAATGATTCTTTAAATATCAGCGTTTAGATTCGATATGGCAACGGTGGATGGGAGTTTCGATGTATGACACATGCGCACCACGCATATTAGACATTTAAATACTACCTACGTCATCATAGAGAACTTTACATTGATACAAATGTTATGCAAATATGCCTAAGTTAAAAATAGTTTTAAAAAAATGCAGAAATTATTGAAAAATATTAAAAAAAAATTGAATACAAAATTTTTTGAAAGAATATTTTCAAGAACTTTTGAAGAAAAAAAAACGCCATGGTTGCCCAAATTGAATTACATCAATTATGAACTGGGAAAAATATTGTATTCCATTAAATTTTTCACGATTACGAGTTTCAATGGATCTTTTATTAAATATTATGGGAAGCATCATCATCACTAAAGTTATGTTTGGATTTGCAGGGGGGTATTTAATGATATTTAACATTTTCCTTCAGCAAAAACACGTAGCAGTTGTAGTATTTGCAGTATTTAAAATTAACGGTAGTATACAGGTTCATTCATAACTTTAACTCAGCCAAATATTGATTCATCATCGACCATATATTGACTTATAGGTATTTAGCGTTTCTTTTTGTTCTACAAAATTTGTAATGCTCATTATTTGCTCGAAACCACGTAAAATGACAAATCGCTAAAGCATGATGTGTCTCGAAACAACAAAGTAATTATTAAATAAGCGCATGAGATAACAAACTATTATGGGCTAGGTTTTTCTTTTCTAAAGTTTGATCAATATTTTTATTTATTTTGCCTGTTTGTTCTTAAGCGGTGTAATGACACTGGTGCAAAGAGTGGTATCTTGTCTTGAATGGGCAAATATTTAATTCTTTGTTTAGTTTAAATACAGAAGATATAATAAGATAATGTATAAATATTTATTAAAAAGTGCAGATTTTATTCTATCGTTAGTTTTGTTGAAGATAATTAAAAAATATATATATAAATAAGTAAAAATAGTAGTAAAAATCATATATTTAAACTGCTGATTTGAAAAGGTTCTAGCAATATATAAAAAAAAATTAGTAAAAGTTGACGAAATATCAAATTAAATATATTAATTATTTTTTTTGGAAAAAAACAATTGCAAAAAATTTTTAAACACTTTTGCATATTGAAAATCATATATATGAATAAAAATAGTTAAACAATTTACTGCTGTTTTAAAAAAGGTCCAGCAATATGTATTTTTTGAATTAGTGAAAATCAAAATGTTCAAATACAAATTTATAAATTTTTTGGGAAAAACAAAAAAAAATGTTTTATGATCGAAATGGACTACTTAAAAAAAAAAAACATCCAAACATATTTTGATCAATCAAAGATGCAAAATGCAAGTGCGATGGTATTTACATATTTAAGCTATTAATTTGTTCGTCATCGTTCTACGAAAAATATCATCCAAATCAAAGATGTAAATAATCCGATTGCAATTCTGAATATGGCATATTTTGGGTGCGTTATGGATTCATTCGGCCACGATTGGATTAGTGACTGAATTATGTTGGCGGTCGTCTGTCAGTCAGAATCCCAAAAGACGATGACACGCATTTTTTGTATTTTAGGGAACGAAATTTAATGTGACACCGGACTCAATTTACTCCAGATTAAAGACAAAACGCTACAAAAATTCTTGGACGAGAATAAAAAATATTTCACACGTAAAAAAATTGTATATATATCTCAATGGAGTCTTCTTCATCAACAATAATTATCAATCTTATTATAATATATCTCCAGATCTGTACAATTTTTTTAAATTTTTTAATTAAAAAAAAACTACTAATTTTACGACATTTGAATGAATTTTTTTTGCGGTAATCTTAAAATATTTGTATGTGGTTTTCCAAAACATTGTTGCCATTATAATTTCTTCATACGTAAAAAATAAATATACATCAGTTGCAGTAATTTATATAATAAGCAAACTTTTTTACTGATTAAAGCGAATAGTAATTAAAAATTTATATAGTAAAAACTTGCGCAAAGTATTTTTTTAAAACGTTTCTTTAAAAATCAGCATTTAGATTCGATATGGCAACGTTGGATTGGACTTTTGCTTTATGACGCATGCGCACCGTGCATATCAGACATTTAAACATCACACACGTCATCATAGGTAAATTTACATTGGGTCAAATATTATGCAAATTGCCTACCTTAAAAACAAACGATACATTCTAATTTTAATTTACATTAACTAAAGAACTTCGACGAAACGTTCATAATCAACATGTATTCTTCTCCTACGCCCTGCGTGAGCTAAACCACACTTGATATCCCCTTTTCCCTACCTTCTATTACTAAAATATATATTTAAAAAATGTGACTTTTGAATAGTCAAATATTTCGGTTGAACGCAAAATAGTTTTCGAGTAATCCACGTCCGGCCAAATATATGCAATTTTGTAGACTGCATCAAATGAAATCGTACGCTGCATTACATATTTGGAATGTATATAAATGCAAAGTTATGCAGGTGCATCATATTTGCACCTGATCCATACATATAAATTATAAGTACGCTTTACACAAAAGGGGACATTTGTATTTACATGTCCACCCGATTTTTAAGGTGTGTAGTTTTTGGTTTTTTTTTTAAGAACATATATGAAAGACAGTTCAATATACTGCCGCTGAAGAATATTTTATCATACAGGATATAGGAAAAAATATCGATAATAGACTAACTTCATAATTAACTAATTATGAAGCGCAGAAAAAATATTTTGTTTACGAAAACGCGATTATTTTTTTGAAAAACACACGTGATTTTTTTATTTTTAATATATTTTTTAATATAGAAGAAAAAATACGTTTGTTGTTATATACGAAACATTTTTTATTTCGGAAACAAACTAATTTCGAATATTTACTCACCCTGTAGATTTAAAATGCAAAAAAACAAAAACATATTTTTACTCTTCAATAAAATTGTATATCTTTATATCGAGCGTGACAAACAAACGTTTATAAAAAAAAATCGCGGTAAGTATGGATGGAAGATAATATATGGAGGACTTTGTCAACATCGGAAGACAACAGAACTCAAATTTGACAAATGACTGTCATATGCAAGTGTCTCGTAGATGCGCGTTGAATAATAAGTAGGTTGTAAACAAAAGCGAATTATGTTGACGTTTTAAAAAAGAATTGAGCGTTATGTAGATTTAAAGTCAATAGTAATGCGTCGATACGTATGCAGTGCTATAGTGCGCATGTCTTTGATTGTATAGAACAATTTTACAAATTCGCCATTTTTTTTTAGTTTCGTCCAAAAAATTATCTTGTTTAAATTCAGAAAGAAAAATTAATTACCGATTTTTATTACAACTCGTTATAATATTTTTTTTATAGTTTTTAAACTATCGCGTGATTTTTTTGATAAAAATAATTTTGTTCCGCAATTCAAAATACGTGCATATAATTCTTTACATTTTTTTGATAGCAAAAAGCAGGAACGAAAAATATTTCGAATATTATTGCGATAGATCGTAAAAGCGACTTATTTACGTATTCATTTTGCGGTAATTTTAAGTACCTAGGTACTAATTTCGTACCAAATAATTAACCAAATAATTTTTTATATCAACCGCTAGTAATTGATTAAAATATGATGTGTGTATGTTTTAATTAAACGCATAAAAACATTGTCAGTATTTTTATAAATATATTTCTTTCTACTGTTTTCAAAGATTAGATAGCGTTGATTTGTTTAAAATAAAAATCGCAAAAATTAGGAATTTTTACCAAAAAATCCATGTTAAAAATACAACAACAAAATATATATATAATAAAAAAATAATAATCTACTTATATTAATGATTTTTTTTTGCACGGAGTGCAATAATTTAGTTTGAGCGGATATATATATTTTTTAATATCCATTTAAACTGAAATAGAATAAATATTTGCATCCGTAATTTTCATTGCCCTTGGTATTATTAAAATAACTCGATCTTTTAAACTGATTTTATATTATAATCTCATTTATACGCTTGGATATTATTACTTTTGACGGCCATGGTAATGATCTTGATATTTATATAAAGATACTTAATTCTAATATCGACTGTATATATATTTTTCGTATAGTTTTTTTTTAATTGCTCAAAAAATACGTTTGAAAAATGAAGCGATTTCAATTTGACCGAAACAGCATTCCATCGTAATGGAATGGCTTTCTTCACTTTCAGCGTTAAAATGACAATCTAAATACGGTTCGAGATGGTATTTATCGTAATTGACACATCGCGCGCGTCCTCCTTCGCGGAATACCACTTTATAAAGCTCCCGACAGCGCCTCGTGGAATCACACCACAACAAACATTTGCATAATTTCGCAGACCTATGCCCCCCCCCTCCCCCCCATCGATTTTTTGTTAAGTCCCATTACGATTCACGGACGTTTAAAGCAACTATTCAAATTCTGTATCGAAATTACGGCCAATGTCATTACCAAAGAAACTTCTTGCAACAACAAATGCACTTTGCAATCAAATTCGCGCGAAATATAAAATCGATATCAGACAAGTTATTACAGTTAAAAACGACGATTTATTCGACTATAGTTTCGCTTATAAAGCATTATCAGGTAGCGATGGCAAACTGTAGGTCATTTTGAGGACCTACTAAATAAATGTTAGTACTGTATATGTAATGTATACTATACTGCAAGTACATCAATACGTACACCGTGCACCATCTAGTTGATAGTTCACGAACTAGGTCATAGTGACCTATAGGTCGTTACATAACATCGCACTTTGCAATCAAATTCGCGCGAAATATAAAATTGATATCAGCAAAGTTATTACAGTTAAAAACGGTGATTTATTCGACTATAGTTTCTCTTATAAAGCATTATCAGGTAGCGATGGCAAACTGTAGGTCATTTTGAGGACCTACTAAATAAATGTTAGTACTGTATATGTAATGTATACTATACTGCAAGTACATCAATACGTACACCGTGCACCATCTAGTTGATAGTTCACGAACTAGGTCATAGTGACCTATAGGTCGTTACATAACATCGCACTTTGCAATCAAATTCGCGCGAAATATAAAATTGATATCAGCAAAGTTATTACAGTTAAAAACGGTGATTTATTCGACTATAGTTTCGCTTATAAAGCATTATCAGGTAGCGATGGCAAACTGTAGGTCATTTTGAGGACCTACTAAATAAATGTTAGTACTGTATATGTAATGTATACTATACTGCAAGTATATATAGTACAAGTACATCAATACGTACACCGTGCACCATCTAGTTGATAGTTCACGAACTAGGTCATAGTGACCTATAGGTCGTTACACAACATCGCACTTTGCAATCAAATTCGCGCGAAATATAAAATTGATATCAGCAAAGTTATTACAGTTAAAAACGACGATTTATTCGACTATAGTTTTGCTTATAAAGCATTATCAGGTAGCGATGGCAAACTGTAGGTCATTTTGAGGACCTACTAAATAAATGTTAGTACTGTATATGTAATGTATACTATACTGCAAGTATATATATACTGCAAGTACATCAATACGTACACCGTGCACCATCTAGTTGATAGTTCACGAACTAGGTCATAGTGACCTATAGGTCGTTACATAACATCGCACTTTGCAATCAAATTCGCGCGAAATATAAAACTGATATCAGCAAAGTTATTACAGTTAAAAACGGTGATTTATTCGACTATAGTTTCTCTTATAAAGCATTATCAGGTAGCGATGGCAAACTGTAGGTCATTTTGAGGACCTACTAAATAAATGTTAGTACTGTATATGTAATGTATACTATACTGCAAGTATATATATACTGCAAGTACATCAATACGTACACCGTGCACCATCTAGTTGATAGTTCACGAACTAGGTCATAGTGACCTATAGGTCGTTACATAACATCGCACTTTGCAATCAAATTCGCGCGAAATATAAAATTGATATCAGCAAAGTTATTACAGTTAAAAACGGTGATTTATTCGACTATAGTTTCGCTTATAAAGCATTATCAGGTAGCGATGACAAACTGTAGGTCATTTTGAGGACCTACTAAATAAATGTTAGTACTGTATATGTAATGTATACTATACTGCAAGTATATATATACTGCAAGTACATCAATACGTACACCGTGCACCATCTAGTTGATAGTTCACGAACTAGGTCATAGTGACCTATAGGTCGTTACATAACATCGCACTTTGCAATCAAATTCGCGCGAAATATAAAATTGATATCAGCAAAGTTATTACAGTTAAAAACGGTGATTTATTCGACTATAGTTTCGCTTATAAAGCATTATCAGGTAGCGATGACAAACTGTAGGTCATTTTGAGGACCTACTAAATAAATGTTAGTACTGTATATGTAATGTATACTATACGGCAAGTATATATATAGTACAAGTACATCAATACGTATACCGTGCACCATCTAGTTGATAGTTCACGAACTAGGTCATAGTGACCTATAGGTCGTTACATAAGATCGCACTTTGCAATCAAATTCGCGCGAAATATAAAATTGATATCAGCAAAGTTATTACAGTTAAAAACGATGATTTATTCGACTATAGTTTCGCTTATAAAGCATTATCAGGTAGCGATGGCAAACTGTAGGTCATTTTGAGGACCTACTAAATAAATGTTAGTACTGTATATGTAATGTATACTATACTGCAAGTATATATATACTGCAAGTACATCAATACGTACACCGTGCACCATCTAGTTGATAGTTCACGAACTAGGTCATAGTGACCTATAGGTCGTTACATAACATCGCACTTTGCAGTCAAATTCGCGCGAAATATAAAATTGATATCAGCAAAGTTATTACAGTTAAAAACGATGATTTATTCGACTATAGTTTCGCTTATAAAGCATTATCAGGTAGCGATGGCAAACTGTAGGTCATTTTGAGGACCTACTAAATAAATGTTAGTACTGTATATGTAATGTATACTATACTGCAAGTATATATATACTGCAAGTACATCAATACGTACACCGTGCACCATCTAGTTGATAGTTCACGAACTAGGTCATAGTGACCTATAGGTCGTTACACAACATCGCACTTTGCAATCAAATTCGCGCGAAATATAAAATTGATATCAGCAAAGTTATTACAGTTAAAAACGATGATTTATTCGACTATAGTTTCGCTTATAAAGCATTATCAGGTAGCGATGGCAAACTGTAGGTCATTTTGAGGACCTACTAAATAAATGTTAGTACTGTATATGTAATGTATACTATACTGCAAGTATATATATACTGCAAGTACATCAATACGTACACCGTGCACCATCTAGTTGATAGTTCACGAACTAGGTCATAGTGACCTATAGGTCGTTACATAACATCGCACTTTGCAATCAAATTCGAGCGAAATATAAAATTGATACCAGCAAAGTTATTACAGTTAAAAACGACGATTTATTCGACTATAGTTTCGCTTATAAAGCATTATCAGGTAGCGATGACAAACTGTAGGTCATTTTGAGGACCTACTAAATAAATGTTAGTACTGTATATGTAATGTATACTATACGGCAAGTATATATATACTGCAAGTACATCAATACGTACACCGTGCACCATCTAGTTGATAGTTCACGAACTAGGTCATAGTGACCTATAGGTCGTTACATAACATCGCACTTTACAGTCAAATTCGCGCGAAATATAAAATCAATATCAGACAAGTTATTACAGTTAAAAACGATGATTTATTCGACTATAGTTTCGCTTATAAAGCATTATCAGGTAGCGATGGCAAACTGTAGGTCACTTTGAGGACCTACTAAATAAATGTTAGTACTGTATATGTAATGTATACTATACGGCAAGTATATATATAGTACAAGTACATCAATACGTACACCGTGCACCATCTAGTTGATAGTTCACGAACTAGGTCATAGTGACTGTTGCAAAACATCGTCACAATACGCCCGTCATTTGATTGAACCGTTATTATATTTTTTCTACTACCCTTGTTAGTATTAAATAAGTGCATAACATTGTGGTATTTTTTAGACAATATTTGTTGCTATGGACTTAACGATGATAAAAAAACAACTTTTTACAATGGCGCAAACATATGGATTTTTTTTTAATGATATAGAATATTATGATTGAACTCCTGTATGGTAATGGTAGGTGACCTTTGGTACTTATGCACGGTACTACCGTACCGAGGCAACCTTGCAGAAATTGCCGCCACAAAGCAAACCATTGCCCCATTATTCATTTGCATCTATTTCGAATATATCCCAGGGTTCTATGAGTACCATCTACGTATTATACGGTGTGTTTGTGCCATATGTTATGGGATGCGCGGAATAATCATTATTTCCGGTATCGTGACATGTACTCGCCAACAAATAATAAATATACGTATAGATGCATCGACACAATACAATAAAATAATTGCACATGCATGTGTAGTCGCCTTTATTTAGTTTGGCGCAACTATTTGCTTCTCTACTGCGCATTGAGGGTAGTATCAAGAATGCCTGTAGCTAGAGTTGCCTATATAAAACAACAAAAACCGTTTCATTTACATGAAAACTTATAAATAACTAGAAACCAATGTGATTTTTTTTAAAGTTATGTTTTTTTTTAAATTAAATTAATAAAAAAAAACTTCATGAGTTGTACAAACGTTTGCAACCGCGGGCCGCTGATTTAATTTATCATTGGCGCGAATTAGTTGTCAAGGTCTTGTAATAAATGCGATCAAAAGTTACAAAAAAAATTAGATCGTTTTCACGTGTAAATCCAGTTTTTGCAGTCTTTTGTGATTGAATCCCAATCGACATCGTCGTTTTTTATTGCTTTATTACACGGTTTAAATGTTCATCGAATTAGCCAACCGTAACTGCAAAATTCTATCGAACCCGTTTATTTGTCTATTACCTATCTATATATTTTATTATAATATTTATTCTTTCACGCAAACTATCAAGGTCTAATTTATTCTATCGTTAGTCAAAATATTTTAAAGCAATTTCATCGTTCGAAATGTAAAAGAATTTTTTTTTATCAATAAGTTTACGGATTTTTTGTTTGCAAATGAAGACAAGTTATTAAATAATATTTCACGTTTATAGGTGCAGTTGCCACAGAAGTAGTTCTTTGCTAATTTAACTTTTAGGACTTGTAGGAGCAGTACCGGTTTTTTTTTTTTTGGTAAACGAAGTGGACTTATAAAAACGCGTCGCTCTTTTTTGCAACAATTTCTTTTTGGCTGAGTTATAATCGGAGTTCGGGCATTCGAATTTACCACTCAGCGAAATGTCTATATTTTGCACTTATTAAGTCATTTTGTTTAATGCAACCCAATAAACGAGATTATATACCTCAAGAAAATGGCTTCGTATTTAAGAAAATTTATGTTTTCAGAACAAAATAACATCATCATCGTGATTTTATGAATTCAATTAATATTTAAGTACAAGTAAAATCTTGTTGAATTTTTGTTAAATAATTTTTACGGTTTCCGATTTTTTTTGAGAAACTCACCCATCAGACATGCGCAGAAAAAGACGTATTTATCGAATAAATCGACAAAAATTTGAACTACTTCTATTTTTAACTAATCAAATAAATGGTAAAACTAGTAGTGAGAGATAATGGCATATTTAACTGTCACGTTGACATATTTAACTGTCATTTTGACATATGTCACTATGCACTGCATGGTATATAATTAGAACGTTTGCTACACAAAAACATAAAATACTTTTCTATAAGAATATTTTCTCATAGAAAGTTGAAATAAATTTCCACTAATTTTCAATAATTTACAGCAATTATATAATCAATAATGAAAAAGTAAAGTTTCAGCTTTGTACTTATAACCTAATAGTTGACCAAAAAAGAAAAAAAGTCGTCAAAACATTAAAATTAGTCATGGAAATATTTTAGGTAGTCCAATTTTTTTTTTGTTATCGCTACGTACAAGCGAGATAGATAAGAAAATACCATGCGTTAATATAAAAGATAAAAAATATTTGCTTAGTTTTAATAAGGTGCGTTTGCACAAACTAATTAGACAAATTAGATTATCTTTCGTGCGCAATAAAAATATATTTAATATTTAATAAATACAACTTTATTTTGAATAACTCGAAAATTTTTGTGTGAAAATCTCTTCTTTCTTTTCAAAATTGGAAACATTTCTCTGATATTAGAAAGTTCGTATGTAGGCAAACAAAATAAATAAAAGGAAACGTGTTTTCAAGGTAAAATGAAAATATTGTACGAGTATTTTCCATTTCGTCTACCATTAAGTCGTGAATTATTAATTCAGAATCAATAGATGTGTTCATTTCAATTAAAATTGGGCGAAACCTTGAGCTTGACGCTATTTACGAGTGATTCATCACTGTGATACTTACAAATGGCAACAGCGCGTACAAATAATTTAAAAAATATATCTTTCTGTCACTCATTTGAGTCATATCATAATTTTTTGAGCTAATTCTTTCATTTTTCTTATAGATAGTCAACCCAACGTACTCTTCTATACGATTTATATCAAATATCTTTTCTGGATCTTTCCATTTGAACTGCCTTTTATATATAATCGCATAATGTTGTTTAAAAAAATTTTTAATAGATTTGTTTATTGGCTAATTTTAGTGAGCCTGCAATTTATGGTGAAAAATAATTAATATAAAAAATTTTTAATCTATTTTTTTTACATAAAAAAAAAGTATGTGTCCTAAAATTCGACCAATAATTTTTTTACTATAATTTAAAGATATCGCTAGAATAAAAAAAAATAAGAACAAACAAATTGTCATGTCAATTCAGAAATTTAATTAAGGAAATTTAATATATTCTACGAATGGCCTAAATTTTATAAAATTTGCAATTAAAAAATTTTTTTGCTAGTCTCCCAAAGAAATTTGGAATAATTTTTCTTGTAAATTCACAAAAAAAAACACTCAACCTGATCTTTAAATTTCCATGAAAATGAAACATATTTTTTTGTAAAATTTATATACAAAAAATATGATATAGTGACACGATTTTTTAACGGTCACTTAACATGCAATTTCTACGATATCGACAATGAAAAATAACATGCAACTTATTGATATATTGTTGAATAAAAGTTATTTTCAACAATTTCAAATAATTACATACCGGACAAAAAAAAATCACAAACCCGAACATAATAATATAAAAATATATTTTTTTAAGCAATTGCCGGTTTCTAAATTAGCCTTCGGACATGATTCAAATAAATAATCGAAATATTGAAATTTGAAAAAAATAAATATAGTTTTTTTTTTAATAATTCCAAACAATTTTTTTTAATACTTGTAATATTATTTTTACAATACGTTGCGTGCTATTTTTTATTCACAAATTTCATATATTCAATAATAAAATATTATCTAACAAACAGTTGTTATATATTGTCTGATTGAAGAAGGAAAAAAATTACCAAAAAAAAAAATCTATTGACATTTACAATTTGCACATTCCTTTTTCTGGTATATTATACAGTTGTTAAGCTTATTACGTAAAATAAGATATAATATAATAGACCCGATTATTGGACCAAATCGCCTCGCAAAAAGCGTGCAAATTATTGGCGAGCGTTATCGAAGATTTTCTACAGGCAGTTGTATAAGAGAGGAACGATTCGTTTGTTATAAAAACAAAAGATATCGAACGAATATTTACGCAAAAATTTAATTTGCTTTGCGCACAATATGGAAATAAATTTATAACACGCGAAGTTAAGAAGAATTTGCATTATTTAAAATTTTAACGCTCGATATTGTCTAATAAAACATTTATTGTATTTTTTTTTAGAATAAATTAAATTTTTTAATCGAAAAAATGGCAAGACAAAAATATTTGCAACAAATTGAAGATTTCAAATTTATTGCGCAAAAATATATAAATGAATCATCTGCAATGACAAATTTATAAGCATCATAAATTATGAATCATTTTTTGTTTTAACCAAAAAAAAATTCGTAAAAATCGAATGGATATCGAATAATAATTAAAAATTCGTTTATTGGAAGTGGTAATATTAGTAGAATTTTATTTATTTAAAAAAAAAAAGTGTATAAAAAATCTGGACGTTGCTAAAAGTTAGTTTAATAAATTAACTTAAGGTTGAAAAATTTAAATAAAAAAAAATTTATGTTACTTTCTGTTAAAAAAAAATTTATATTATTTATGACTTTAGTATATAATTTTCTATCAAATCGCTGATTGTACATGCGTTTTAGTTTTAAAGTCGTTGCATTTCCGCGTTTTATTAACGATGATATCTAATTGAACTCTGTAGATAATTATCGCGCGATATTATAAAGTCATTTCAACAATTAGTTGAAATTGTCTTTGGAAAATGAATGAATAAAATTGCTCGGTATAATTTTTTTTGCAGAAAATGAGGAAATTTATCAATAATAGTTACGTAACTATATATGCATATTTGTTTGCAATACGTATTTTATTATCTAACGTCGTTTTTTTTTCTAGTTATTACAAAAAATGTTCCTATATTTTTTATCAACTGCACGTAAAAGTCGTTTTTTTTTTTTGTTATACATATTTACAAATAAAATGTAAATTCTATCCTTGTACCATTTTTTATTGATACTTTATTTAAAAAAATAAAAGTGTCGATATTAAAATACAACCATCATAATTTAATTTTTACAATTGGAACTAAATAGACGTATTCATCTAATCATTCCAAATTATTGTATATACTATTATTCTATTGGCGGAGAATTTTGGTATTATTTTATTTTGTCGTTATAAATCCATTTTTCCCTAATTTTTTAAAAATATATACGCATTAAATTTATCGTTATTCACTTGTTGTAAACCGATTACAAATTTTTATATAGTTAGTTAAAGAGTCCGCAATCCTAAAGATTGGTTGGAAACAGCACGCCATGCCGATCTATCCTGAGCTAATCCCTTCATCTCCCTATAGCTATTCATCTCAACGTCTTCAACTATCTGACTCACATACTCCAATCTAGGCCTACCTACCCCTCTCTTTCCCTCCACTCTACCTTCTATGATCAATTGCATAATCCCCCCATGCCTAAGAATATGCCCTACTAATCTGTCTCTCCTACGCTGTAACACTCTCCAAATACTTCTCTTCTCCCCTACTAACTCTAGTACAGCTTCATTTGTTACTTTATCTTCCCAACCAATCCTCATCATCCTCCTATAACACCACATTTCAAGTGCTTCTAATCTACGCTTCTCTTCCTTTCCTATAGTCCACGCCTCACACCCGTACAGTGCTACACTCCAAACATATACCTTCAGTAATCTTTTTCTAATACCCAAGTCAATATTTTATCTTAAAATCTGTTCTTTTTCTACGAATGTCTTCCTACCCTGTGCTATCCTACACTTTATATCTACCTTGCTTCGATTATCTTTTGTGATTCTACTGCCTAAATAACAAAAATCTGACACTTCTTCGATTCTATTATCTCCTATTGTGATCCTCATTTTTCTACTGCATTCCTTTTTGTCACACCTCATCACTTTAGTTTTACCTATATTTATTTTCATGTTAAAATCCCTAGTCAATACTGCCTGCATACCATTCAATACCCTTTCTAAATTCTTTTCGCTTTCTTCCAATATAGCTATATCGTCGGCGAATCTCAACATATATATTATCTCTCCCTGTACATTCATACCTACACTATACTCTTCTTTTACTTTGTTTATTGCATCTTCTATATATAGATTAAATAATAACGGTGAAAGTGTACATCCCTGCCGAACTCCCTTCCCTATTTTTGCTACCTCTTCTTCCCCCTGAATTCTAACTAAGGCAGTTTGGTGTTTATATAAATTAAAAATTATTCTCCTATCCTTATAATCTATACCCGTTTCTTTTAAAATTCTAAACATTATGTCCAAATCTACATTATCAAATGCCTTTTCTAAATCTACAAAAGCTATGCAAGTTACCTTTCCTACCCTCATTCTTTTTTCTACTACTGTTCTTAGTGCTAAAATCGCCTCCCTCGTCCCTCTGTTTTTCCTAAAACCAAACTGATCTTCTCCTAGCCTTTCCTCTACTTTATTTTCTAATCTCCTATAAATAATCTTTAACAATATCTTCGATGCATGTGATAGTAGACTAATGGTCCTATAGTTCTCACACAAATTAGCTCCTATTTTCTTTGGCATTGTTACTATTCTACTACGCTGAAAATCCTGTGGTACTTCTCCCTTCTCATATATTTTACAAACTAACCTGTACAATCGCTCCTGCATTTTTTCCCCTGCGTGTTTTATTAATTCGGCTGGTATCATATCAATCCCCGCTGCTTTGTTATTCCGTAAATCATTTAATGCTCTATGAAACTCTGACCTAAGTATGCTAGGACCTAAGTCATCCTCATCTATCTGTTCCACATTTTCTAGCTCCTCCATGTCCTGCCTACCTTTATATAAATCTTCAAGATACTCCTTCCATCTTCTAGCTTTTTCCTTATTTTCTGTGAGTTCCTTACCCTGCTTATCACATATAATGTTACCCTTTGGTTTTACTTTAGAAAAATGTGACTTAATTTTCCTGTAGCCCAAATCTACTTTACCTCTTCTCATATCCTCCTCAATATCCTCACAATTTTTTATATAACAAATCGAATAACTCATCCTTCCATTTGCTGCAGTATAATATATATATTTTTTTAAATATTCTATCTGCCCTTCTAGTTAGCATAAATGCAAATTATTCCGCAAAAGTCGGCTGCAGATGTTAAATTATTTTCTATATAACCAAGGAAGAACTAAAAATTTTCACTGAATATTAAATGAACGCTAAGAAGTAAAGGTCAGCTCATTTTTTTTTTAATTAGTCGTCTGCGCATAGGGTTGTACTTATTTGGGGTTATATAATACCAGTGGTGCCAGACAATAAAAAATACTCTAGGTCTAAAAATTTAAATTTGTCACTATTTTATAGCTATCGTACAAATTTATTATGACATGGATATAATAAGTATTTATCAACATGTCTTATATTCTAATATAACTTTTCTGCATTTTGTAACTTTATTAATTTATAAAATGGTTATAATTGTGCCTGGTGATTTGTCAACATTGCATTTATTAGGACGCACACCTACTGCACTAGACACACCTACTTATTCTTTGGAGAAGACAGAAGCGTAGCGTGTTTTGGTAGAATTATATTTATTGAAATTAAAGTTATATTTTTGTTCAAAATCGAAATAATATTCTATGCCTAGCTCAACGCCAACCCACCCAATAGTTTTAATTTTACTTTGTTTCTTTTTTTTTTAATATTATATGTTTTCAATTGATTGTATTTTGTAATAAATATTTTTTTTATATCTCTTATCTCTAGTTAATATTAATCCTTTTAAAACATAACTATCTAAATATTTCATCGTTAATAAAAATACGAACATTGAACAATATTTTCAATAAGTGTGAAATAAATATATAAAATGTCAGCTGAAGCTTAAGTGATTTTATTTCGAATTTATTTTCAAATTTTATTAATTTTCGACATATAATTTTTAAATAATATTAGTGAATTTGCAAAAAAAAAGTATCAGTACTGCACTGGAATATTTAATATGCTACACGATTGATACCATCATATTTCGAATAGCACTGCTCTGTACTGTATTGGTCAAGCCATTATACCGGTTTTAATTTATGATGCGTGTACTTCTGTCATTCTTCGAAAATAAAAAAATAAAACGAGCTGTAAGTATAATTGGCAATTTTCTATTTATATTCGGTAATTACTGGTAAAAATTCCAAAAATTTTATAACCCCAAATATATTGTATTTAAAAAATGCTCGAAATAATATTTTATGTAGGATAAAGTTGCTTAAAAAAAAAAATCTCATATGAAAATGCAATTATTTTTAAAATTAATATTTGAAAACTCAATGTGCAAAGTGTTAATAAAAAACCTCGGATAAGGACGCCAATGTAAATTCGCTATTACATATACGTGGAATTTTGATTTCAGTTGTATCTGTCGCAATTTGGATATCTTAAAGCGGACATGAAAAGAGGAGGATCGCAAAAAGAATCGTTGGTGGATATTAGTAATGCAGTGGCGGAGTTCCAGAACTTTGCTGGATTAAATGTAACAGGTGCGGTAGCATTTCTAATCGTATTGGTGCAATATTGTATTTTGTTACGCGTATTTAGGAGAGCTGGATGAAGAGACGTTGAAAATAATGAGTCTTTCGAGGTGCGGCGTGAAAGATATTGTTGGATCTGGACAGGATTCGAGATCAAAAAGATACGCCCTGCAAGGTATTTATAAATAATCATTTGCGGTACAGCAAAAAGTATAAATCCCCATCTCTTCAGTTCTGATTAATTATTATTATTTTTTAAATAAACGAAGACCCATACGAAATCGACCGGTGTTGTAAATCCACCAATACCAACGAAAAATTCGCAAAAAAAATTACCGACTTTAACGACTTCTGATTTTTAGGCAGCCGATGGAAGGTGAAGAATCTCACATATCGCATCAGCAAGTACCCGAAAAAGCTAGAAACTGGCGCGGTGGATAGCGAAGTCTCTAAAGCGTTCAATGTGTGGAGCGGATTTACAGATCTTACCTTCAGGGCGGTCAAAACCAATCCTCACATTGATATCCGATTTGAATATGGCGAGCATGGTGATGGCGATCCGTTCGACGGGCCTGGTGGTACACTCGCGCATGCCTACTTCCCGGTAAGCGAATTTCACCCTTCACCCTTGACCCGGTCAAGATCGTTAGTCCATTTCGAAACATTGATTTATTTTAGTCTGGAATTAGAAGAGCAAAATAGTATAATATTTTACATTGTTTAGTTTGGATTATTTCTAATTATTACCCCCCCCCCCCCATGTCTGAGAATAGTTAATCTTTTACACACTTGACGTAATTATTGTTTTCCTTTTACGATATCGAAATAAAATTCGTTGAATTGTAAAATAAGCGGATATAAAATCGATAAGCACGTGGATAATACATATGACGAATTTGACCATAAGATAATCGATAATGAATATTCATTAACCGCATCATTGCAGAGTTAACAATAAATAAACAATGAAGCGAAATAATTATAATTATACCGTACAAGATGGATTGCGATAATTACGTGTACAAATATCGTTTAAATAGAAAAATGTTCAAAAAAGTATCCTAATATCTAGAAGAAGAACAATTAGGCAGTTTTCTATTCGCGCACTAATCCCATGTCATAAACTACGACCCAGCGCCACGCCGTCAATCCTACTATTCGTTTGCGCACACGTATAAGGTGATATACGCACGGCTGGCTACAAATTATTAGTTAGTTAAAGAGTCCGCAATCCTAATTTTTTATAATGACCATTGCATAAATAACGATTAGAATGTGAATGTTGAATATTCACTTCGTGTAATTTACAATTAAAGTTAAAGAGTCCGCAATCCTAAAGATTGGTTGGAAACAGCACGCCATGCCGATCTATCCTGAGCTAATCCCTTCATCTCCCTATAGCTATTCATCTCAACGTCTTCAACTATCTGACTCACATACTCCAATTTAGGCCTACCTACCCCTCTCTTTCCCTCCACTCTACCTTCTATGATCAATTGCATAATCCCCCCATGCCTAAGAATATGCCCTACTAATCTGTCTCTCCTACGCTGTAACACTCTCCAAATACTTCTCTTCTCCCCTACTAACTCTAGTACAGCTTCATTTGTTACTTTATCTTCCCAACCAATTCTCATCATCCTCCTATAACACCACATTTCGAATGCTTGTAATCTACGCTTCTCTTCCTTTCCTATAGTCCACGCCTCACACCCGTACAGTGCTACACTTCAAACATATACCTTCAGTAATCTTTTTCTAATACCCAAGTCAATATTTGATCTTAAAATCTGTTCCTTTTCTACGAATGCCTTCCTACCCTGTGCTATCCTACACTTTATATCTACCTTGCTTCGATTATCTTTTGTGATTCTACTGCCTAAATAACAAAAATCTGACACTTCTTCGATTCTATTATCTCCTATTGTGATCCTCATTTTTCTACTGCATTCCTTTTTGTCACACCTCATCACTTTAGTTTTACCTATATTTATTTTCATGTTAAAATCCCTAGTCAATACTGCCTGCATACCATTCAATACCCTTTCTAAATTCTTTTCGCTTTCTTCCAATATAGCTATATCGTGGGCGAATCTCAACATATATATTTTCTCTCCCTGTACATTCACACCTACACTATACTCTTCTTTTACTTTGTTTATTGCATCTTCTATATATAGATTAAATAATAACGGTGAGAGTGTACATCCCTGCCGAACTCCCTTCCCTATTTTTGCTACCTCTTCTTCCCCCTCAATTCTAACTAAGGCAGTTTGGTGTTTATATAAATTAAAAATTATTCTCCTATCCTTATAATCTATACCCGTTTCTTTTAAAATTCTAAACATTATGTCCCAATCTACATTATCAAATGCCTTTTCTAAATCTACAAAAGCTATGCAAGTTACCTTTCCTACCCTCATTCTTTTTTCTACTACTGTTCTTAGTGCTAAAATCGCCTCCCTCGTCCCTCTGTTTTTCCTAAAACCAAACTGATCTTCTCCTAGCCTTTCCTCTACTTTATTTTCTAATCTCCTATAAATAATCTTTAACAATATCTTCGATGCATGTGATAGTAGGCTAATGGTCCTATAGTTCTCACACAAATTAGCTCCTATTTTCTTCGGCATTGTTACTATTCTACTACGCTGAAAATCCTGTGGTACTTCTCCCTTCTCATATATTTTACAAACTAACCTGTATAATCGCTCCTGCATTTTTTCCCCTGCGTGTTAAATTATTAACAATTAATAATATTCTAATAAAAAAAATTAATAATGTGGAACAAAAAGAGTATACAGTAATATAGGTCAGGTCAGGTCAGGTGTGTGTGCGTGCGCAGTTAATGTATCTATTTCCGGTCGGAGTTTTGTTGTTGGCGCAAATAGAGAATCTTTTAATCCGCTAATAAGACCGGCCGAAAAATTAAACACACAGGTTTATGGGGGCGACGCCCACTTCGATGCTGCGGAACAATGGACGATCGACTCCTACCGCGGCACAAATCTCTTCCAAGTCGCCGCTCACGAGTTCGGACATTCGCTCGGTCTGAGCCATTCGGACGTGCGTTCAGCGCTTATGTCACCCTTCTACCGCGGTTACGAACCCATTTTCGAGCTAGACCAAGACGATATCCTCGGCATTCAAGCACTATATGGGAAGAAGAGCGGCCGAAGACCGACGCCACGACCGCTGCCACCGCCAGAGGATGACGACGATGACGATGAAGATGGCGAAGAAAGCTCGTTCCCTAACCACATACCCGGCTCGAGCGATGAAGCTGTATTGTGCAAAGATCCAAAGTTCGATACGATATTCGTCAATGCGAACGATGAGATGTTTGTGTTTAAGGGCGATAACTATTGGCAGCTGGATAATGATAAGATTATGCATGATCAGCCGAGGAAGATTAGAGATACTTGGAGGGGTTTGGAAGGGAATATTGATGCCGCGTTTACGTATAAAAATGGCAAAACGTATTTCTTTAAGGGCAGCAAATACTGGAGATTTATTGGTAACAAAATGGAGGCTGGGTATCCTAAATCAATTGCCGAAGGATTCACGGGCATCCCAGATAATATCGATGCAGCTACCGTGTGGAGTGGCAATGGAAAAATCTATTTCTACAAAGGTACATTCGATCGATATCGCATCGTGCTCAGAATTTTCTGCCATTTGCTTCTCGATGATCAGGTTCGAAATTCTGGCAATTCAACCCGACACAGCGGCCCCCCGTTAAAAGCACCTACCCGAAACCAATCGGCAATTGGGAGGGTGTACCGAACGAACTCGATGGCGCAATGAAGGACTCTAACGGCTACACGTACTTCTTCAAGAGCGGAGCGTATTATCGGTTCAACGATCAGGCGTTCGCCGTGGACATTGTGGAGCCGGCGTTCCCCCGATCCACGGCCAACTGGTGGTTCGGCTGTAAAGGGGCGCCACGTGGCACGTTAGGTACGACCGTGACACGGAAGAATGCCCGCGGCCTGGCCGGTGGGGCCACCAGTTATGACTGGCTACATGGCCTCAGTGTGGCCAGCGACGAGGACGGAAGCGATAAGACGTTGAACGATGCAGGTATTGACAAGTCAGGCTGGTAGTTGGGCAATGCGAAATTACGTATGTTTGCATGAATGTGACGGCATGAGGTGATGTAACATGGGAACTACGTGAATTGAACAAACACAAGCTTTCATTTTTTTGATACATTTCGTTAGATTTGTCAATAATTTCGTCAATTTCGTCGAACTTTGTCATCGGGTATTTCTACATCATCATCATCTCATTCTGTTACTTATCCAAGTAAAAAGTTAATCTAAAGCGTTTTAATATTGTTACTAATTGCAAGACCAACTGTCTTAAAAGAAAATACGTGCATGATTGAACATCTAAACTAATATGGTACAAGAAACTTAAAACTATTATTCAACATACATAAAGCCAACACTTAAACATCATAATTTCTTGCAAAAAAAATATTAAAATTCGACAATAATTAAAAACCAAAGGTGTAAATAACTAAAAAATATTTATGCGCGTTTGTTGGTATCAATAAATTACTTATCTTTTCGGGAACTAAAATGAAATGAATCGTTAGTCATAAATTGTGGACTAATATAATTTCTTTTTCCTCTTAACAACGAATTATTCTAGTTAATGTAAAAAAATATCGCTTCCAACCTCCGAGCTGCAGTACGTATTCATAGAATAAGATATTTTCAGAAATTTTAGCAATTGTTTGAAAAATGCACCGTGATCGCCGCTTTCTTTGTAAAAAAAAATTTTTTTGTAAACTACAAAATTCTCGAATTTGTTTGCTACTTTCATCTTGCATTGCGTGTAGACCTTACACTGTGTGTTGAATGTGTTTTAATGTTATTAATTGCTGCATTTATGTTCTTGTGTTGTTTCTAGTTAATTTATCTCATCTATTTCATCATCATGACCCTCATCTTCGCATTACATCATAAACTATACGACCATCCTTCATTTATAACTGAATAGTGTTTGTTTTTTTTTTTTTTTAATTGTAAGTATGTATTCAAAGCAAAAAATCTACTCCGAGAAATAACGTCATAAAAAATTTGATTTCGAAAATATATACTTTAAAAACGACGCCTGATATATCATACCGCCCTTTCAGTCAATTAACTGAACGTTAATCAAATAATTTACCATCTAATTATATTTAAAGTAACTGTCGAGTAATAATTAATTCATCGCACCAGATAAAGGTCTTTGTGACATGCTCGAGTAAGATTTGCGTTCGGTTAAATGACGGATCGGAAAAATACACGGTATGATAAATGATGGGAATTCGTATAAAATATATATGCAGTGAGATCGAAGAAATGAAACGTCGCAAAAATCGATTTGAAGACGAATTAAAAGGCGTTCTGCGACCTCACTGTATTTGATCTGATAGAATACATCGATTATTGCCATCACATAATCATATACAATTGATTCTATAGAATTAGATGATGTTTGGTTGCACTTTTTTTAATTGCACCGTATTATATTACTGCTAGATTATAGTAGTTTGTTTTCGTAGCCGCCGCTAATTGCAAGTTATTAGCAATTTAGTTCTTCTTTAGAGCATTCATTAGCGCAAGTATTATTCCGCAAAAACCACTTTAATGTTTTGCCGCACCATTTTTTTTGCTCATACTCTACTATCCGCTGTTTTTCTAGTAAGCTAGCAATTATTTTATTTATACAAATTATTACACCAAAGTCTGGACGAAATTACCAACTCACGACTAATTTATTGCTATTTTCTATCGATACGCGAAATAATGGATTTTTTTTTTAGAAATAAATATTACATTAAATCTGGTTATCGATTTGTATATCGTGAAAATGAATCAATCACGATTTTGCTGTAAACAATACAACATACTGTAAGAATTTTTTTTTTAGAAATTTTGCAACGTAAAATTTAATAATTTATATTGTTTGTTTCGAAAAATTCATAGTTCTAACTAGCGATGTGTAGCATAACTAGCACGGTGTACTTGTACTAGGTCTTGAACCCATCGTGTACTAAACCGTTCAGTACACGACGATGCAGTATAGTATACATTACATATACAGTACTAATATTTATTTAGTGATAAAGTGTGTTGGTGAACGGAATGAAATAGGAAACTTCATGTATTTCATATTAAATGCTGACATCTAGTAGGAAGAAGCAACATTAGGACCTAGTTCGTGAACTATCAACTAGATGGTGCACGGTGTACGTATTGATGTACTTGCAGTATAGTATACATTACATATACAGTACTAACATTTATTTAGTGATAAAGTGTGTTGATGAACGGAACGAAATAGGAAACTCGATATATTTCATATTAAATGCTGTCATCTAGTAGGAAGAAGCAACATTAGGACCTAGTTCGTGAACTATCAACTAGATGGTGCACGGTGTACGTATTGATGTACTTGTACTAGGTCCTGAACCCGTCGTGTACTAAACCGTTTAGTACACGACGATGCAGTATAGTATACATTACATATACAGTACTAATATTTATTTAGTGATAAAGTGTGTTGGTGAACGGAACGAAATATAAATATGTTCTTAAATATGTCATGCCATAGCAAAGTTTTGCAATAATGCAAAAATAAACATCTAAATCTAACAGTTCTTCTATTTCACACTGAGTGCAATGCAAATCACTTAATATTAAGTCAAAGCTTTGAAGTTTGACCAAAGAAGATTCGGAATAGAAAATATAAATTAAAACGCCAAACAAAACGATTCTATCTAGTTCATTTTATAATAGTTTGTACATTTAATTTTCAATTGTTAGTAAAGTAGTAAACATTTTCATCAGTAGCTACCAATAAGTATTTTAGAACTTCATATAAATAATCGTTAGTACCTAGAGAAGATTATTTTTCTTTATATATATGTTTTGTATAAATTGTAAACGATGCAGTATAGTATACATTACATATACAGTACTAACATTTATTTAGTGATAAAGTGTGTTGATGAACGGAACGAAATAGGAAACTTGATGTATTTCATATTAAATGCTGACATCTAGTAGGAAGAAGCAACATTAGGACCTAGTTCGTGCACTATCAACTAGATGGTGCACGGTGTACGTATTGATGTACTTGTACTAGGTCCTGAATCCGTCCTGTGCTAAACCGTTCAGTACACGACGATGCAGTATAGTATACATTACATATACAGTACTAACATTTATTTAGTGATAAAGTGTGTTGGTGAACGGAACGAAATTATATTTCCTTATGGATATGTTTTGTATAAATTAGAAACATTGTTGTCTTTTCTTTCTCATTATTAATTCAAAATAAGTATTGTATATTTCAATTTATTTATTTTTTACCATTTAATATTTTTATATTGAGAAAAAAAGAGATTATTTTCAGTATGTGCATGTAGGTCGTGAACTAGTTCATTTAAAAAAGATGTTAGTAGTTCACGACCTATAGTTCGTGAACGGTTCATTGAAATGAACTACGAACTAAGTTCTCAAAGTGACCTACAGTTTGCCATCGCTAGTTCCAACATATAAAAAGTATTGTAAATGGAATTAGAATAGTTTAAAATCGTGATTTATGTACTCTTCTCTTTCGTAACATATTGAATAGATGATTTTTTTTTTAAATTGACAATTAATAATATTGAAGTTGGTATCGCTTCGTCCGCTGGTGTCGTGAATAATTTGTCGCGTAGGAGAAAGTAGGCTTAGCCGTTGTTTGTTTTTGTTTTGGTTGGCATTGTCGATGAGGCAGTGTTTCGAAGGAACCCCTGGTTAATAATTAATATGCGACGGGGCTATTCCAGACTCTACCCGGTCGCGCACGCGCGGGTCATCCAAGCGGCGCCAGTCGCACCGCTGAGGCCGCTGCGTCCGACCACTACCATTTTTTTTTAAACGTATGTTCAACGGTAACTTTTAATTTATATAGCACTCACCATACGCCCTCTTCAAACAATATATACCATCCAAATTTAACGTATCCTCCACAGCGCACAAGTGTATCATCGACACAATGCGCTTGCGCACTGGGCAGACTGTCGTAATCTGTTCAAAACACTTCGAAATGTCACCATAAATCAACACACTCTTGTTAAACGAATGATAGTTCATTTGATCATCTGTATATATTGTTTGAAAAGCGTTTTTCACGATCACATATAATCAAAATCATTGTCGTGTATAGCCAATGTTAGCTTATTGTTTACATAATTGTTTTCTGATCAATAACTTACAATGTTTCAAGCCAATTGCAAAATAACATTAACAATTGACTAATAATTTAACCGATCCTCTGGCTGCATAATCTAGGTCTACACCAAGAGACGGACAGCGATGCGCACGATAGCGCCAATCGGAACGGACGGTCAGCGGGAAGCACATGGTTGACCAACGCGCCATCTACCGGCCTTATCCTACTAGTGCTAGCTCACCTCTTAACGTAACCTCTAGTAACTACTAACGGAAATTGACTTAAGTCTTGTCAACCAACTGACGTTATTCTTGTTGCAGTACTAGCTACTAGGCCAACTATGTCATTTTATAAACGACACGATAGTACCAGGATTTGTATTCAGGTAAAAGAAAGGTAGCAATTGACGTGGATCTTAAATCTTCAGTGTTTTTGTTGTTGTTTCGATAAGTTTTGATATGCAAGTAGAACGATCTTAGAATATGAAAAGTCAATTTTTACGATTTATTAAATATTCTGAATCCGAATGAAGTACGAATCTAGGGAATACTAACGTTTCAATAATGTATTCGGTAAAAACAGCCGACAATAATTATTATTAAAAAAAACTGGGTGCATTTTTTTCAGAACAATTGTAAAATAATATTTGTGCGAGTAGATTTTTTGTTCTCAAACAGGACTGAGCCGTAGCTATTTTTTGTGTATATGTTCTATTTATACCTATGTGATTTTAAATGTAAACATCATAAAATAGTACTTTAGATTTAGGCTTTAATTTGTAGGAACTTCGCGCTTTAACTATTATATAACCATATTATTTCTACTGTTACGATAGATTATATCATAAAGCAATATAATTACAGTTTGCGTGCATCAATTGAATTAAATAAAATTCATTCACCATAATCAACTACTGTATATAATTATTTGTATGTATTAATTATAATTAATGTATAATAGTGAAACATTGTATGCAAGATAGGATAAATAAACAATATTTTGTATAAAATTTAAATCGATTTTTCCCAGTACAGTAATTTGTCAATGAATTACTTAGAAACCTGAATAGATTCTAGAAACAGAAACCTCTAATCAAAATTTCGCAAATAGATCAAAGAGGGCGCCCTAGAATATACACAGGAATATTTCCCGTCATCGATTATTTGACAGATGGGTTACGAATGTAATACTTTCAAACATTCTACGCGTATATATCGTGCGTGCGACAGTTCTACCCCTGTAGTAGAATACTGAATATAAGATCAATTATCGATTGGTGCGAGTGCGCTGGCGCGGTCCGTGCACGCGCATGTCTACTGCACTATGGTGAGTAGAGGGCGCTAACAGAGCAGCGTGATAGAACCGAATGAGATGGGTTATATGTGGGCGTGAGAGTGACTGTGTGAAAATACCTGTTGTCCAGCGATGCCAATGTTGGAGGTTTAAGCAATTTTTTATGTGGAAGATAATCGGAAATGAATTTAAAAATAGATGTGGTTTCAAAGATGAATATATCCAATATTTGGTATTTAATACGTACGATTAAATTAGAGACCTGAATTAAGGAAAAGGATCTGCGATAAGGGAATTGTTTTCTATACGAGAATAAATTATTTGAATGTTGCAATATTGGAAAATTCCGCGATTGCTCCCTATCGATACTACACAATATTCGGCTTCGAATTAGTCGATGAATTAAATTAGGATAGGTAAACTCGAGAAGATGGTAACAGCAAATTGATGGTATTTGAGAGAGGTTTGGCAATGTAGGTGGGAGACCCCCGGGCAGCAGAGCACAGTAGCATAGGCAGAGTAGGCTGTGAGCAGGAGAGCTTGGGAGCAGCGGCGCGGCGCAATCACGATGACGGGAATACCGCCGCCGTAACATCCCACAGGATCGGTGCGCACACACGCCAGAGCACGAGCACGACCTCCTACTACCTACACCAAAGACCGCTGCTGCGATTAGCGATCCGCCGACAACCGCCACCGCTGGCGCTGTCAGTAGAGAGCAGCTAGAAGCTGAGGGCAGCCAGCCGCAGCAGCAGCAAGCAGCAGTAGCAATCAGCAGCAGCCAGGACTGTATCGGGACAGTGTGTTTGTGATAAGAGGGAGATCATCTGACTGGTGGCACTGGACCTCCTGGACTGTCTGTGATTGCCTGTGAATGTGCGAGGGTGTTCAATATTGTCGCGTGTTATGGCTGTGTGTGTGAACGTAACGTGTATGCCTGCAACGGAACTGGTGTGCTCGAACCCGAACTGGAACACCTAACAATTAACCATCAACTTGATACCTAGCGACCAGCGGACCAAATCAGAGACCAACCAGTGCATAGTGCGACCGAACCTGCCAGGAACTATATCATCCAGGATAGCTAATTGAATTTGCAATTGGAGGTGACGCTAGATGCTGGAATGACGTATCCTTCATCTCGTGTTAGATAACGAGCCAATTAATGGATACGGGAGCGATGCATCTCTCATGTTCAGCAGAGTTACTTGAAAGCGGCATGCATGTTCTCTTGGAGACTGTGCCTGATCCTAGGCTAGGATTGCCCGCCACCGCCACCGCCACCGCCAACTACCGCAACCCTCAACCTATACACGCTCACTGACTGACACATATATACGTACGGACAAACGCACGCGAAACGAACGAGAAGAGTACAGCGCTATAGTGGCTAGGTGGTGTGAAAGCTGGCGACAGCGAGAGGATAGCAATATCAAATCGTGGTGTGCGTGGTGTGTATGTGTGTGACGGTGACGGCGGCGGCGGCGGCGGCGGCATCCACGCTGGAGCGAAACAGAGAGGAGATTTGTGGCAGCGGAAATAACGGAGAACGCAGCTACTAAGATGGCGGCCCCTTACGCGGTAGCCGCCACATATTTGCCGCATGCTCTAGACCCGTCACATGATTATCTCTTGGCGCGCGTGTTACTCTGTGCTTCCTGTGATCCGGATATTATAGCAACCGCTGCTCTAAGCCGCCCAATTCCATACACTTCCAGTGCTTTAGACCATGTCTCCAAAATTGCGGCAATACACCACCACCTTCACGCAGAGAAGCCTCCCATGATAAAGAAGTTTCTTGTTGAAAAACCGAACAGTGCCATAGAAGTATGTGTTATTGAAGATGACATCAGATTTCTGGTTCTAGATTTCAATGATGTCGAGTGTTGAAGTGCCATTAAAAGAATAGGTGGAGGTGGTGGTGTGATGTGATGCACAGACAACTCCACAAAACGAAGAAACGGAAAAAAAGAGACAACAACGATAACAGCCGCTGACCTGATACGGTTGTTTTTTTTTGGCAAAATTAGAGAGTATCCAAGGGCGTACAAGTACTTAGACTGGCAGAAAAGACAGAGAGTGCTTAGACAAGAGTTGGTGAAGGAGTGTGCAGTAGCAGAAGAAGTAGTTGTTTAACGTGTAGGCCGGGGGAGAATGGTGCAGCAGCCGAGTCATCAGTATGAGCGTGGCCCGTGGGGGGGCGAGTACTACAGTTACCACTACCAGGAGGAGGCTGTCAGTGTCATTGTCAGAGTATCCGGTACTAAGCAACAGGAGAACGAGAGTGGCGCACGCGTCCCACAGTCACAAAATAGTTCTAGTACCACCTGCAGTAGACGTGCAAACAGAACGCTACATAATAGAGAGACGACCTAACAAACGGTCGTCACGGCGCTACTGGGGCCGCGGTGTGGGAAGGCACTCCAGCCGCTCACAGCGATGCTACCGGCTTCCGTAGCCGTCCTCACCGTGCCCTGCCTCGCAGAATGCTCCGGGCCCCGCCGGGCCTTGCGCTACTCCTCTTGATGGCCGGCCTGGCGTGTGCCGCCACCCATACAACCACTCACACACTCAGCACCAATACCAATCACCAACAGTCGCACCGACAGCAACAGCAGCATCATCATAATTCTAACAAATCGTTCTTAACAACTGCACTGCGAATAGCGAGGAACGCGAACTCAAACCTGAAGACCGGGTTAGCTACATCAAGCACGAGGAAATCCGCCCTGGAGGTGCTGAATCCGTGGCTGTCTGCGTGTGACCTGCAACCGGCGAGTGCCACAGATCTGAGTCCCGACACGTGCACTACGGCACCGGAAGCCGCCATGTGGACCACAACCCAGTGTCCACCGCCCTGCCCCACTGTTTCCACCATCACCACTACCGCCTCAAGCTCGCGGCGATCCGGACCCGGTAGCACAACCACCACCCGGACCCACGCTAGTGCCAGTTCAACACCTGCACCTAATCACCACAACCAACAACAACAACAACAGCAACAACAGTGCCTTGTATACTTGGAAGACACGCACAAAGACGAGGTGTGCGACCTGCCGGTCGCTAGTGGCAGTGGTAAGGCCTCGCTGGCCGAGGCGAGGGCCAAACGGCGGGCCAAAATGGCCCAGTTCCGTTTGCGCCACTGCTGCGAGCACACCGTCGACTCGGCCCTGCCTGAGGTGCTCCTATATGGTCGCGGCGGCGAGGATTCGGGCAGCACCGTGAGTGTAGCAGATGATACGCGAATGTGTAGACAGTTGGTAGGTGCCCTATTGGAGGTGGACGCCTTGGCGGCGCGGGTGTCTTGTGAATTCGCAGAGGTGCTGGCACGCTACGATTGTGGCCAGCGTTACTCGATAAGGCACCAGTGTGAAGATTGTAAGGTAAGATTAACTTGTCTTGATGGATAGACCACAAAAATCTTTGCGTTTTAGCTTCTAGTCCTCTTTGCAGTAAGAATATCACAATATTTAAATTCCATACATTTAGATTCTCTTGTGACCAATGTAAATTGCAAATCTCTAAATATACAAATAGTTTCTAAAGATATCGAATGATTCTTAGCGAAGGAATACAATTTTCTTCGAATGTTGCTACGCAATTCGAAATAAAAAAATTGATGATTACAATTTTTTTTTATTTCTGCCTTATAAAGTGGTCATAACATTTTTTCCAGAGAATAAAAATCCCGCGGTAATATTGAATATCACTTCCCCTAACAAACAGCGATTGTGCGAACTCCACCAGATCAAGTACTAATACTGCGATCATGAGCAAAATTGAGGAAAACATGAAGAAAAACCTCGAAATTCTCGTAAACGGCTTAGTGACGGATGCTAGCGTGGCAAGCGACTACTTTTATTTACCGTTCCATGTCATATGCCACCCATGCAGATACTAAGAGATGATATAAGAAAAACCATTGATCGCTCTTCAAATTCAACACCTAGTCTAGCATAAACATAATCTTGCTAGACAGATATTTGCAATATCTAAGCATGCATTTCAGTGAAGTATTAGAAATCTCGTGACCAGACTTATCCCTTATCAACTGTGAACCCATCAATCAATACCACTTTCCTGTATACAGTTTGTTCCTATAGATGGAATATAACCTCAGATTCGCAGTTGGATGGAAGTTTATATAAAGACATCACCTCGGAAAGGCCTTCTTTGTAGTAAAGTAGAAACATGATGGGATCGTGACCAGGGTTGTAACTCAAATTTTAAAGAAACCATTAGTATAAATATGTGCACCTAAACAGGTTTTGTAAAAATGCCGTTGTAAGAGAGTTAAATTCGAATTTTATCTACGAGTGTTGGAAGCACCACCAAGATGTTTTATTTTACTATTATAGGTGTGTAAAAATCTCCCAGTTCAAATTGATGAATAGAAGAAATCATATATTTGGAATTAGAACTGATAGTGTGCATGAAGGCGTCAACATTTACGGCAAACTTACGACGTTCACGAACGTTGTAAAATAGTATATGAATACTGGCAACTTTATAGACCAATATATTCTGCAATTGTATTTGAAATCTTTATCTCCCAATAAAAGTGTAAATGATACTTAGAAATCGGCCCATTGGAGTATTAAAAAATCACGTTGCTTGTAGTCTTATACTGGAAAAAGTTATAAATCTTCCACGACGTTTTCTTTCTTATAATGTCCTCAACAATTTATCCTTATCTCAACCTGGTGGACAGCAAGCAGGCAATATACTCACTCTATATCTCATTTTGACCACTCCAAGAATCTCTTGTAGACAGGGTTAAACTGATTATATCATCCTTTGAAGCGCAGAAGGATCATTTTCATTTGTTGCTTTCGTGTATTATCCAGACTTGATGTCTACAAGTACATTTTTAATTGGAGGCTGTTTTCTTGCGATGATTCTCGAGTTGCTTAACAGTTGAAAGACTGTTAAAAAATTCTGAGTAGCCCTGTTTGTTAGGCTACCTTGGGACTTATGTACGATGTCAACGTCGACTTTTCCAGCGTACACGAGATGATGTATGTCTTGTGAGTTATATATTTCGTTATTAATAGTGCAATTGTTACAAAGCAGAAATCTATTATAGCTTCAACTGAAGCTACAATCGTCTTGATATAAGGAAGAATCGCACGAATATTGCTACACGTTATGAAGAATCTGCTGCGCAGACATATATTTTTCTTCGATAACAAAGGAAAAGAAAATATAAAAAAAAATGAGCGCATTTATAGAAGAGCAATTGATAGTCCTCATCGAATATGTACAATGATTTATAGACCTCAACTAAAAAAAAAATCTAGTCCAAAGATATGAAAAACCAATAAAAGTTGGTTTGCTATAAGGAAATGAACAAACCGTCCCTGGGCTAAATTGATATAAAGCTGTATTTTATGTAAGATCTAAAATCCAATATTAGCGTATATAGCAGAGGTGCATTATAAATCTCGAGAAACCCCCAAGAAAACAAAATATAGACGCCTGACGGTTGTGAAGGGGCCACTGACCTATTTTCGTGCTACACGCTGCAATTAGGGGAAGAAAAATGGGATATTATTGTAGCGGCGGGATGCATGTGACATCGCAGAATGATTACAAGAAAAAAATGCGTATTGCGCCACTAGCAAATGTAATTACGGTGTTTAAAAACGATGATTGCTTAACGAATATTATGGTGATGATGATGAGCTTTAAATGTGGAACTGAAATTTTAGCATAGAATCATGTAAAAATTAAGTCACATTTTTCTAAAGTAAAACCAAAGGGTAACATTATATGTGATAAGCAGGGTAAGGAACTCACAGAAAATAAGGAAAAAGCTAGAAGATGGAAGGAGTATCTTGAAGATTTATATAAAGGTAGGCAGGACATGGAGGAGCTAGAAAATGTGGAACAGATAGATGAGGATGACTTAGGTCCTAGCATACTTAGGTCAGAGTTTCATAGAGCATTAAATGATTTACGGAATAACAAAGCAGCGGGTATTGATATGATACCAGCCGAATTAATAAAACACGCAGGGGAAAAAATGCAGGAGCGATTATACAGGTTAGTTTGTAAAATATATGAGAAGGGAGAAGTACCACAGGATTTTCAGCGTAGTAGAATAGTAACAATGCCGAAGAAAATAGGAGCTAATTTGTGTGAGAACTATAGGACCATTAGCCTACTATCACATGCATCGAAGATATTATTAAAGATTATTTATAGGAGATTAGAAAATAAAGTAGAGGAAAGGCTAGGAGAAGATCAGTTTGGTTTTAGGAAAAACAGAGGGACGAGAGAGGCGATTTTAGCACTAAGAACAGTAGTAGAAAAAAGAATGAGGGTAGGAAAGGTAACTTGCATAGCTTTTGTACACTTAGAAAAGGCATTTGATAATGTAGATTGGGACATAATGTTTAGAATTTTAAAAGAAACGGGTATAGATTATAAGGATAGGAGAATAATTTTTAATTTATATAAACACCAAACTGCCTTAGTTAGAATTGAGGGGGAAGAAGAGGTAGCAAAAATAGGGAAGGGAGTTCGGCAGGGATATACACTCTCACCGTTATTATTTAATCTATATATAGAAGATGCAATAAACAAAGTAAAAGAAGAGTATAGTGTAGGTGTGAATGTACAGGGAGAGAAAATATATATGTTGAGATTCGCCGACGATATAGCTATATTGGAAGAAAGCGAAAAGAATTTAGAAAGGGTATTGAATGGTATGCAGGCAGTATTGACTAGGGATTTTAACATGAAAATAAATATAGGTAAAACTAAAGTGATGAGGTGTGACAAAAAGGAATGCAGTAGAAAAATGAGGATCTCAATAGGAGATAATAGAATCGAAGAAGTGTCAGATTTTTGTTATTTAGGCAGTAGAATCACAAAAGATAATCGAAGTAAGGTAGATATAAAGTGTAGGATAGCACAGGGTAGGAAGGCATTCGTAGAAAAGGAACAGATTTTAAGATCAAATATTGACTTGGGTATTAGAAAAAGATTACTGAAGGTATATGTTTGGAGTGTAGCACTGTACGGGTGTGAGGCGTGGACTATAGGAAAGGAAGAGAAGCGTAGATTACAAGCATTCGAAATGTGGTGTTATAGGAGGATGATGAGGATTGGTTGGGAAGATAAAGTAACAAATGAAGCTGTACTAGAGTTAGTAGGGGAGAAGAGAAGTATCTGGAGAGTGTTACAGCGTAGGAGAGACAGATTAGTAGGGCATATTCTTAGGCATGGGGGGATTATGCAATTGATCATAGAAGGTAGAGTGGAGGGAAAGAGAGGGGTAGGTAGGCCTAGATTGGAGTATGTGAGTCAGATAGTTGAAGACGTTGAGATGAATAGCTATAGGGAGATGAAGGGATTAGCTCAGGATAGATCGGCATGGCGTGCTGTTTCCAACCAATCTTTAGGATTGCGGACTCTTTAACTAACATGTAAACACGTTGCAGATGTTAAGAGCGAAGTGATAGCAAATGCAACCGTAATTATCATTGTAATGAAGCTACAAGTTGTTGCAATTTTTGTTGCACCATAAATGTACAATAGAAAAAACAGATTGGAAATAAAATGCAATTACGATTCTTGTACTCTTGTTATTGATCAAATTGTTACCACAATTTCTAGTGGCGTTTAATGTCTACATCCGTGCCAATTTGTCTCCAAATACATCCAATAATAAACCCGAGATGCCTTTATTAAATTGCGCCCAGTTGCAGCTTGATATTATACCGAGTGAGAGATATATTGAATTTTTTCGAAGTTGCATCAACAATATTCAATAAGTATTCAAAAAACATCTGCAAGCTATTGTTATTAGTCGCGGAGAAAACGTGACTATTAGCGAAACACTGACATCTTAAGAGGAGCAAAATATTTCCAGCAGCTGAGGAATGGCAAGAAATCACATTGGAAATGCACACTTTTCGTTAATGCGTCTGCAAGACTATTTTCTGGATGCGCTGCAGCTGATGTTGATTGCAGCTGAGCAAGTTGAGGGTGCGAAACGGTGACGGAGCTAGTTCAGGGAGAGACAGAAGTAGTGGGAAGCGATGGAGGTTCAAACAACGGCTTGCTACAATGTAAAATTGATATTAATTTCATTTCATTAGTGCGTTGCAATTAGGACGCTAGCAAAAGCTTTATGCCAATGATAGATGCTTCAAGAGGGTTGAATAAATAATAAATTGTAACGACGTTGTAGACTGGAAGAGAATCCCGAAGCAGTTTTTAAATTAAGATAAACGTAATCCTATTTAACGTTTGAATAATTACTTATGAGAATGCTTAAAGGTTTATGCCGAAAAAAAACCGATTTGAAAAAGTTAAGTCATCCTTCAATTTTGATCTATCAACTGCCAAGCACAATTAGTAGCACTAAAACATATCCCCCCCCCCCAGTAAACAAAGACCCGTAAGTCAGAAACGACAAATTCATTACGAACTGTCATTACAGAAGAAGATAAAAGCCGATTTATTCATTCGCAATTATTTGAGCAAATTTGGGAACTATATAACGAATGTTTTCGTACAACACAATGGCGTTTGGGTTATTGTTAGCAGATGCACAGGAATTGGGGAGCTTTAGATGTATCACATTTACTGACAATTCGTCGATTGTGTGTATTCGAATGGGCCGACGCAAGGGATGAAGTAGTCAGGAGATAGAGGAGGAAGTGGTTGCTATCAAACCGTCGAGCCAGAATAGTGGAGAGAATATACAATACACCTTGGCCTGTTGCAAAATACAATCGAAACACTTTTGATGCCAAAAATAATATATACCACAGATGTTGATTTTGTAATAATAGATAGGTATTTTAAATTGGGGCAACTCTTCAATTTAATTTAGTGAATCAAAACATTCATTACTAATCGGATAAATGAAGAAATCTTCAAGGCAAGAACCATCTTCTAAGGCAGGGTTGGGGGGGGGGGGGGAGAAACTTGAACAGGGGTATATTTTGCAAGAGACCAAGCAGGTTCTGAACTCGGGATAAGCACCACGAGAGAGCCATCCTTGCTTCATATTCCGCTCCTCCTGAAACTAGGTCAATATAATACCACAATTTTTGCGGTGGAAGATCCATATTACATGCGATGGAGAGAAATGCAATATATTATATCAGCGGCGTAGACTGAGCACGAATGGGTGAGGGTTGTTACAGTTACTGTTATACCACTCTCAAAACGCGTTACTATACACGCATATGCTACCTCCAGTTTTGTAATTGTAAGTGGAGTTTATAGGTATGTAATTGTATCCAACAGCCAGATATAAGGGATGTATTTGGTTTGATGTTAAGGGGTTAATTTTCCATCAGAAATGCGGTTGTTTTGAAAGAAGAACTTTTTTTCACCAAGTCGTTAGGATGTAATATTTTTCTGGAGATATTAGCTATCTTAATTACCTTTTTTTTTTTTTTTAATTGAGCTCTTTTGATGAAATTATTTTCTAGTTGGAGACTTTACCAAAAACTAACTGTCCATCAAAAAAAATTGTCGAATCCTTAATACTTTAGTTGAAATATTTAACGAAAGTAAAAAAAAAGTCGATAGAAATTGTGGATTCTTAGATGATTTATAGAAAAGCAGATGGAGCTAGTTCTAATTAAGTTTGTCATTGATTAAATGCTGAGTTGCAATTTATCAGAAAAGACCAATTTTGGTGAAATTCGCGCAAAAGTAACCTATTCAACGTTAATAAAGATTTATTTGAATCATCTTCTACAAAAAAAAAATTAATGGATATGGGGATTATTAAAATACTTCCTTCTGATACATTGAATGAAGATTTAAAAAAATTTCAGATACACAAAAATATCAAATAATTATCACTTTTGCCAATATGTTAATCGCAATTAAGTACTTCTTGCAGTTATATTTTTACACTAATTTTCCAATATTGGTAATCCTAGCGAAAGCTTCCAATCAAGCGAATTACCTCCAAACTTTTTAATTCAATAATGCATCAAAAGCAAATCTGCACTGACGGCATTAACTTGCAATTTCAAAGAAAGTTTCTTACGAGCGGTTCATAATCAAAGAGTTATCGATGGATACCACGATTAGACACAATTTTGCAGAAAAGTTCCTTTTCTAAACAGTTTTAACGTTAAAATTTAATCGAGGGGCACCACCACGACTGCTGCAACCATCGAAGCCGAAGACTGCGAATCTTTCAACGATGGAAGAACGTAAAATTTTATAAAAATTTATGCGTACGATTATTTTTAAGCGCACTTCGTTAAATTTACGTTAAAATGAATTTTATACAACCATGTATATGTTCAAAAGTACTCTACAGGATGCAAAAAAAAAATACACCTAGAAATTTATTGCTGGTAAGCAAAGAAAAATATAACATCATTTCTAATCAATCCTATATGACAATATATTTATAATTATCAGAAGCTATTTTATTTAATGGTAATAGTCGACTGTTAAAATCTAAATTTGAGAAAAAGGATAATTCAATTTATTTTTCATCGAATATGAACATAATTTTAGTAAATAATTTATACCAAAGATTTTTTCTACATACGTTTAAGTTAAATATCTTTATCAGAATTTTTATATCACCCTGTATTCGCGTTTATATATATATATACATAGTGAAGCAATGAGATGAGTGTATATAAACTCCCCTGGAATTATGTTTAATCCTTCCTAATGTCCATTCATTATGGTTACCCTAAATATTATTATTAATTAATTAGGGTACGCTTCCTGCTCTGCACTCCATTTACGTTTGCTGTCTCTTTTCAACCTACTTTGCGTTATTATACAGAACACTTCTTTGATAGTGGAATTGGTAATAATGGATGTCATTTTTTCAGCAAATTGATGAGCAATTCCTTTTTTTAATGAATCATTTGAATATGGAATAAGAAAATGATTACCAATTATTTATTTTAAAAAATATAGTAAGGTGGTTAGTTTGTCAAGTTACAGTTCACGCTGTATATGGTTATATAGTAGTTTTCCACATCTTTTGATACCGGCAAGATTATTATATAAAGTCTCATATGTCTTTATGAAAAATCGATGAAATTACGTGCCAATAACACTATTCTACTCAATTAGCTCATGTCGCGCAGAAATTGAACAATTTATATCAATTATGAACTCAGTCAACAATATAAACAAAAATACTAGACGAAATAATACAAAAAAAAATTTTTTTTAAATAAAATGAACACCTTAAAACACGAACTACTGTGACTTTTTCGAAAAAAAAAAGTTTCACATTACATACTTGGAAACACAATTTTAATTAAAAAATTGGCAATGCCAATTCAGTGTATATATATTTTTTTTTGAAAAATCTATTAGCAATACAATGCCTCATTTTCGGTAATTTTCTAACATACGGTGTACGTTTAGCACTGAAAATTGATCACGATGATTTATTTTCCGTTCGCAGGCGAAATGGAGCTGCGACGAAAATATAATAAAGCTCAATTTGTAGATCGGATTAATAATCAAAAAAGCTACTTTATCTAATTGATCCAATGATTTCTAATTCCGCTTGCAAACGCCTCTTAGATCACAACTTATGTCTCAGAAAATACATTTAAAAATCCATGGTTAATTTAGTTTTGTTTGTGCAATTGTTTTTAGAAATGATGTTTTTTTTTTATCCCCAATTGTATAGTTCACGCACCTGTTCGTTTAAATTAATATACGAGTCGATATTTCGGGAGTGCATGAATGTAAAACGCGAATTGAGGGACCAGTTGAATGATGAAAAATGGCCACCCAGACGCCATTATAAATCGCGATTTGACAGTTTATAGCGGCATTTTTACAAGCATTGTGCGACTTGGGCTTTAATTGAACGGCTAACCATCCGCTGTTATTACACATCTATCCCCACGTTTCGCTCCCACATATATATATATATATATACAGAGTGATCTTCAATTTTTGTGATCTTCAACATACAGAAAGACCTTCAATACATTCGAAAAAGCAGCATAAAAATCATAAAATCCGAACTTTAAATCGCATTATATAGTCCGCTCATAATTTGGTTTTAGGAAAAACAGAGGGACGAGGGAGGCGATTTTAGCACTAAGAACGGTAGTAGAAAAAAGAATGAGGGTAGGAAAGGTAACTTGCATAGCTTTTGTAGATTTAGAAAAGGCATTTGATAATGTAGATTGGGACATAATGTTTAGAATTTTAAAAGAAACGGGTATAGATTATAAGGATAGGAGAATAATTTTTAATTTATATAAACACCAAACTGCCTTAGTTAGAATTGAGGGGGAAGAAGAGGTAGCAAAAATAGGGAAGGGAGTTCGGCAGGGATGTACACTTTCACCGTTATTATTTAATCTATATATAGAAGATGCAATAAACAAAGTAAAAGAAGAGTATAGTGTAGGTGTGAATGTACAGGGAGAGAAAATATATATGTTGAGATTCGCCGACGATATAGCTATATTGGAAGAAAGCGAAAAGAATTTAGAAAGGGTATTGAATGGTATGCAGGCAGTATTGACTAGGGATTTTAACATGAAAATAAATATAGGTAAAACTAAAGTGATGAGGTGTGACAAAAAGGAATGCAGTAGAAAAATGAGGATCACAATAGGAGATAATAGAATCGAAGAAGTGTCAGATTTTTGTTATTTAGGCAGTAGAATCACAAAAGATAATCGAAGCAAGGTAGATATAAAGTGTAGGATAGCACAGGGTAGGAAGGCATTCGTAGAAAAGGAACAGATTTTAAGATCAAATATTGACTTGGGTATTAGAAAAAGATTACTGAAGGTATATGTTTGGAGTATAGCACTGTACGGGTGTGAGGAGTGGACTATAGGAAAGGAAGAGAAGCGTAGATTACAAGCATTCGAAATGTGGTGTTATAGGAGGATGATGAGGATTGGTTGGGAAGATAAAGTAACAAATGAAGCTGTACTAGAGTTAGTAGGGGAGAAGAGAAGTATTTGGAGAGTATTACAGCGTAGGAGAGACAGATTAGTAGGGCATATTCTTAGGCATGGGGGGATTATGCAATTGATCATAGAAGGTAGAGTGGAGGCAAAGAGAGGGGTAGGTAGGCCTAGATTGGAGTATGTGAGTCAGATAGTTGAAGACGTTGAGATGAATAGCTATAGCGAGATGAAGGGATTAGCTCAGGATAGATCGGCATGGCGTGCTGTTTCCAACCAATCTTTAGGATTGCGGACTCTTTAACTAGTCCGCTCAAAAGATGTGATGGTCTTATTTGGGTCACCCTCTATACCACGTATCATACAGCACCGAGTTTTTTTTTTTTTTTGGCAAAAGGCCAACCGCTTGAACAAGCTACTGGCACTTGTAGTTCGATATTTTACAAGGTTTACAATAAAGTACCATCGGGAAGAAGAGATAATGAAATGGTATAAATTTGTGGCATCAGATTGTCCAAATTAAACTCTTCACAACGTTTTGCCAGATCTAACAATTGCACTGTAATCTGGGTCAACTAATACCACTATGTTTAATAGTGCCACGTATCAATTTGAAAATTCACTGTCCAAAAGATATCTAAAATCACGTTCAGCTGTGTATTTCTAGAGCAATTGCAAGAAATGTCTGGAATGTCGATTGTCCAGCAGTGTTTCAAATCGCCAAACGTTTGTTTACAACAACGACTTGATAAATAAACGTTGTTTGTATCTGTTTCGCTGGGTGTATTTGTATTGACAGTGGGCCTTTGTAGCTAGCGATCGAGGTGATGCAGTCTTTGATAAGTTTTCTCTTTGATGGTGTGTAACATTGCGTTGTGGTGGTGCATAAACGATGCCAGTCTCTTTGTGTGCAGGATCTTTATGCTTATAATAAACTCAAATTGTCAATCTGAGCGAAGGCAAAAAAATAAGTACAACTATTTTGAGAAGTATTCTGTCATTGTTGACGATAATAAATTGAGACACTTTCTTTTTGGTGAACACCTTTTTGTAATTCATGCAGAAATGGTTTCCATTTTGTTTGAATGATTGAAATCCGACCACTTCATTCATATGCCCATAAAAATTTATTAAAAACAAAACAAATACTTCCACGTGACTTAACTGTTCAGCAAAAGGACAATACGTTACCAAATTGATTGGAGTTTTGTAATAAAGTCCCCTAAATCAATAAGCAATTGTACAATATCGAATCAATCTTTTTGGGCAACTTATAATCCATCACAGCAAGTAAGATTTCTACTAAATAAAAAAAAAAGGTCAGATAAAATTAACAGCTTGTGCAAAATGCTACGAAAATTCCTACACATAAAAATGGTCGACTATCATTTAACTCCAACGGTATGATTAGATGAAACGCAATCTATTATATTCATATACAAGAGCGTATATCTGATTAAATATATAAATGGCTGGAGCACAGGATGAAATATACCATAGAAATTCAGCGTGAATTCTCTGATTTCTCTGGGGATGGTAATTTGCTCTATATGAAGCAATTTTAAATTAAACGCATCGAGTTTATGTTATATTATACATATCGCGAAGATAACTACAGTAGCGACGTGTAGTTCACTCGCCAACCGTTGTTTTGCAACGACCTATAGGTCACTATGACCTAGTTCGTGAACTATCAACTAGATGGCGCACGGTGTACGTATTGATGTACTTGCAGTATAGTATACATTACATATACAATACTAACATTTATTTAGTGATAAAGTGTGTTGATGAACGGAACGAAATAGGAAACTCGATGTATTTCATATTAAATGCTGACATCTAGTAGGAAGAAGCAACATTAGGACCTAGTTCGTGAACTATCAACTAGATGGTGCACGGTGTACGAATTGATGTACTATATACATATACTTGCAGTATAGTATACATTACATATACAATACTCACATTTATTTAGTGATAGTGTGTTGGTGAACGGAACGAAATAAGAAACTCGATGCAATATTTATATGTTGGTATCAGATTTCGTTTGGAATAATATAATTGTCAATAAATATGTCATGCCATAGCAAATTTGTGCAATAATGCAAAAATAAACATCTAAATCTTATAGTTCGTCTATTTCACATTGAGTGCAATGCAATCACTTAATATCAAATTAAAGCACTCAAATTAAAGGCCCGTGAGTAGTAAAATCAGAATCAAATCGCACGATACACCTGATGATACCATTCTATCGATCCAAGTCCAACTGCAAATCTCCCAGCTAACACATAGTACACTACAGGAGCAGGACGATAGGGAGTAGAGTACTAGACAAAACCCCCGCTCCTTCTAACCTACTTTCGGTCCCATATAACTGCCCTTGTTCAACAGATGTACAGACGCTCACCCCGTCCGTTTATCTGTCCCCGATTCAAAATGTAGGGAATTTAATACGCGCACTGTGGTGCCCGAAGAATGATTGTAATGCAACGTATAGGGGAGTTTCTGTTAAATATTGATGACCCGCTGCGATTTAAAGCCGAATATAAATAGTCGAAATGGGAATGTTTGCTTCGTTTCAATTGTCGGGCAGTAAACTATGTCTACAGCACAGGCGATAATTCGGATTGGTATATTAAATGCGGCGGTGCGACAGCTGAGACTCTTAACACCTCATAAGCCACTAACATAGTAACATACCCGCAGTATGTTACCATCCATCTATATCGGATTTAGCGCGTGTTTGCCAGGCTATAAACTATCCAGGTTAAGTTGACACGCTGCAAAGGATCTCACTGATTGACTTCTGATTCGTTGTTAAAGGCTGATTTATCAAGAAGATATTGTCCAGATACTAGTAAAAGTGTCAACCAGGCGCAGAAGCCTTTTTAAATCAGCATCGGATAGGTAAATGATGTCGTGCTTTGTTTCGGAGAGCATTTATTTTGAAACGAAATTTGGAATGTTCGCAAATGTATCAAATGCTCTGGTGACGGTTATTTGTGAACCAGTCTTCTCTTATCTATGTCGATCGTTATTTTACGATCCTGCCTGCTCCCGTTACGTTCCAGTTGGAGGATATCTTTGATCGTTTGTGGTAGCCAGACCAGAGACCACACTATTACTTACATGGCCAATATATGATTGGCTTATAATACGATTACTTTCACTCGAAAGGAAATTTGAGGGATGCCAACTGTACCGTGATTGATCGAAATGTTTTATTTATTAGGATGTGGTGTGCGGGTTTAAGAGGGAACGTTATAATACGATCAAGAATTGATAAGAGGGATTATATGAAACATATCCAAAGAAAAAAACCTCTAACATGTTGAAATATTATCCATATTATACAATTCGCCTCGATAGGGGCATACTCGAAAGTCATTACTAAAATAATATATCATCGAAGTGGTAATGTTGAAAATTATAATGCGCTCAACAGTTTGCACAAGTAATTTCGTATAATTGAGTCCCACCAGTACGTGCCAACAAATAAATAAACCCCTTGCATAGAATTTAAGCGACAATGTGACTTATCACCCCATGGAATGGCGACGACCAATAACACCACCGTTTTGGCACCATTATCGTTACGGAAGTAAAATGGATTGCGAAGCGTTTTATTGTAGCAACATGCAACGGATCTTAAATGTGGCAACGATGACTGCTTGAAGATCTATGTACGTATATTACGAAAACCAGAAACCGCAAAAGAACAAAGTTGAATGAGAGAACTAAACTAGTTTCAAAAAATCTTTTTACTATAGCGTTTTGTTGTATTCTCTTCGTAAAGATTTATGAGAAATAGTATGGTTACGACGATAAATGTCAAACCGACAGTATTCCTCTTCGGTGGCATAAGACGGACGCGAGCGAATTTACTATCAGTGCGCGTAATCTGCAAGGAACGTGCCGGGACTGCGAAAGAAGTCAGCTCAAGTTTTGTTCTGCCTCTCTTCTATTCCATGTCCACTAGTTTTCCCAATGGTAATACGTGTATACAGTTGGGCTATTCCAGGTTTATCCTGAACTGTGTTGAATGGTTGAATGAATGGTGGACCGTCTTCGATTTAACACTCGCACAGGAATCGAGGTGGTGGATTGTGTAAAAGAAATGTAGATGACATTGATGTTCGAATTTTATTTTGGCAACGTTTAATTACGTTTAACACTGGAAATGTGTTGTGATTCTGCTGCATATAAAGAAAATGTATAGAACCTGTACAAGTTGTTGAAATTGCGTGTTTAACTAAAAACCAACTGGTGCCAAGCGAGTTGATTTCAATGCTTACGATAGTTCGCTTCAAATCCCAATTGCAGGTTTCCATTAATTCTTTCACCTTGCAATTTGAATCAAAGGGAGTACTGAATGCAGTTTATGCGAATCTTTCGATAAAAGTGACCCGGCCAGAGAATTTGTGAATCTCCACGACCTTTGACTCTTTGGATCAAACACAACCAAAGGATGAGGCAAATCCTTTGAGGAAAATTAGAACGACGAAGAAATCATAGCAATGTATGCAGTCAGTTTAATTTTACAAATGTATCGTTTGCTTGCATGGCTGATTACGGTTCATTGAAGACTATACATCAAACGATATTTGCTAATATTCGCGCATAGAATAAATGATGATTTTGAATTCTATTTGGCGGAAGATTTGAATTCAGTTGAGTATATTCGACGTATTTATCAAGATAAATGCTCCAGAGTTATTCTGGAGCAACGTATATTATTATTGCTTGCCTTCGATGTACGTTTCCACAGACGGTCTTGTCACGTCCCGACTAGGTGTATTGTGCCAAATGGCGTCAAATAGATTGTCTTCTTGGATGTATTATATGTACGTTCACATTGATATAAGGAGTCTATAAGTTTCTCCGAAGATGGCTGCCAACAAGGGATTTGTAAAATTTGTCTGGATATATAAATGGAATGGAATACTATTCACTGGCGACTAAATCACCACTGGAACGTTATCCGAATGACAATTTAAGAGCCGATAAATATAAGAATTTTAGGACGATGATTGCCCTTCGATCTACAGGATATACTATTACAAGTTCTCCCCTGATTATTTTATAATATCAAGCTTCAAACTTCTAGATTTTCGAAAATATACAAAAAAAAAACATCATCCACACATGCGAAACTTCCATGTATATTTGAAGCCCCTAAAAAAACATTTCCAATTCTTATTGATAACCGTAAAGGAATTATTTTCAAGAGATCGTAACAATGACAAGTAAATGAATCTCTACATTGGTTCACGCTAAAAAATAGCTCAATATTATTTCGCGTGAACCAACTGGAAATGCTTTTGCACGAACTAACATTCAGAAATCCCCTGTTAAATTTGCAAACAATTTGCTAAAACTGCGATCGAAATCGATTAGTTGCTAATTACTGTTCCCCAGTGGGAATAGAGCTACTCACCAGTTCGAAATTTAATAATGTCAACTAAGCTCGCACATTCATTGAGCAAATTCGATAATAAAATATGTCAATGTCTTTGCGTGATATCTAACAATCACAAACAGATTTGTTTTCAATTAAAGATTCGTACGATGAAAACGACGATAAAGAACACAACTAAGCTTAATGTGGATTCTGAAAAAATAACGTGTTTGAAATCTGTGGTCGGGGAAGATATTTAGAAAATGCCAAACAAATTTTGTGCATTTTTAACAATTTTTAAAACGAACTTTTTAGCCGTTTTTAACAACTGCGCATACGGAAAATGCGACTATAAACTACGGACACGTCGTCGATGGGATAATTGAATTTCCCGCGTGTCAACTTCAATGCAACCAATAACAAGAGCGACCATCAAATGGCGTTGACCCGATTAATGTCGTCCATCGCTCCATCTGCTGTTCATTTATTCCGGGGACATTAATTGGTCTCTCGCGTATACGTCCTCATTGTAAATTGGAAAGGTGCTTTGTCTTATTCTCCCATTTAACCGCCGTCGGTTGCCTATAGGTCGTTGATCCAGTAAATGCACGAGGTTGATTCGTTGTTGTCCTTCAAGAATAGTACAATTTAATTTAAACGTGAAATGATAGTCTACATCAAATGATCACATATTCGAAAATGGCCATTGGTAAAATATGAGCGGTTTCGCAGAAGCCAATGTCAGATTGATAACTTCTCGCAGGTCCTGTATACTATGCAACGGAAAATGGGTTATGGCAGGTTTGCGAACCACATACACACTAAACGGTTAAATGTAACCGCTTAAACCGCAAAGCATTACCGATATGACGGCCTCTAATCCAACGCGAATGCGTGATAATGTACATTACGTTTATTTTGATAACCCTATCGTAAATACTATTCATATGAAAAATTGCTTGTTGGTCGATAGTTGATAAATAGATTTTTGTTAAGAGGATATCACTTTTTAAGATGCTACCACCTGGGAATGTTAACGAGGTACAGTTTTGCTCCCAAACTACATACGCTGGATTGGTGAAAATTGGCACACACTTTAAATCATTCGATTTCGTTTTATAGACATCTATCGATTGTTAGTTTTCTAAAAACACAGTTTTTTTCAATTGCACATTTACGAACGCTCATCTACGCATCTCTATGTGAAACCCGCCCCGTTAATTTTAATTTGCCAGTATATAATATGATATATAGAGTACGAAATGGACATAACCAGAGACACATTCGACATGTCCATGCGTGCCACTATTTCACTGACAGTACACGCGAGGATAAATAATGCTCCCCCCAAACAAAACCGCAATAATTAATATGCAGATTTTAATAGCTGCGCTATTTGTAACAAAAATTTCAAAGTCATTTCCCGCTAAAATGAACAACCCTGTTAATTGTCGTTCCGATTTATATATACACAATTAAAACTAGGCCACGTTTAATGACATTATTGATAGTTGAATATTAGCATATTTTTTTTGTACCTTCAAAGTTTAAACTTTTTTCCATCTCCCAAGATGTCTAAATATCCACACTGTTGGAAATTCTTGATCTTGACATCCAATTCCTTGAAAAAAATAAAAATCCAAATTAGAGATTCAGCATACAAATAATAGCACACAGATGTTAAACTTTTAGAAATATTTTACATTATTCTGATCCGTATGTTTTACGACCAGCCTCAGAGTTGTATCATTTCATGATATTAATGCAACGTTGTGTCTGCATGTCGCCAACAGGTGATTAATGCTCTTCAGATTTACATAATCAACATATATGATATATATTTATCGGCATGCAGAAATGCACTTGCCATATGATATTCGTGGTTATTTTTGCAATTTTGATAAGTTCACGTTGTACAATGCATGTAAGGTTGCATATATTTATCTATTGTGAGATATTAATCGGAGTTGATTGTGTCAAAACGAAATAGTCTAACAATAGAATATGTCTAATATTAATTTTTTAAATCCAAAAATTTAAAGTAATCATTTCAAAATGAAAAGTAATCGTTTCCAGCTCTCTGACGTTAATAAATTGATTTTCAGAGATAAAAAATATTTTTTGTCGTGAAAAATACAGTTTTAATCCGCGAAGCACGAAAATGTCTAAAATGGTTGTATTCGTTGAAAGTGATCATTTTTATACGTTTCCAGCTTTCTGACGTTAAATAAATTGATTTTCAGAGATAAAAAATATTTTTTGTCGTGAAAAATACAGTTTTAGTCCGCGAAGTACGAAAATGTCTAAAAACTCTTGTATTCGTTGAAAGTGATCGTTTTTAGATATTTCCAGCTTTCTGATGTTAATAAATTAAATTTTCAGAGATAAAAAATATTTTTTGTCGTGAAAAATACAGTTTTAATCCGAGAAGTACGAAAATGTCTAAAAACTCTTGTATTCGTTGAAAGTGATCGTTTTTCGACGTTTTCAGCTCTCTGACGTTAATAAATTTATTCATTTGACAGGTTTGTATCAATTTATTGGCAGAGCTTAGTATCGTCAGTTTGGATTGTGGTATATCAGTTTCTAATATCTCCCAACTTTGCCATGTCGTATTATATTCTATATTACTAAATCAAATTGACAGTCACTACAAATCTAACCACAAATCGCTATGATATTGCGGATTAAATAATGTCAAATGCATTGATGCCAGAATTACCTCGATATTTCCAAATTATGGTTTTACGTAAAAGCAATTGTTCCTAAAAAAGACAATTTCTTTTTAAATTTAAAAATGAATAAACAATCAATCGTTTTTATCGCTTAAATGTCAATTTTACGACAAATTTCGAATTTTTATCACGCAATTTACATGTGATAATAAACTGAACATATTCAAATTCGAAATGTTGGCGCTAATTGAATTGTTTGGCAATTAATTTCATGTTATGTTACGCTGAATATTTCCAAAACAAACCAACAGCTGGTCATCAATATTTCAGTGGTATATAATTTAAAATTTACAATCACTATACGAGTTCAGTTAACAAAATTTTAATAACAATAATAATGATAATATATTAGTCAATGGGCAAAACTTTGTCACGCTGGTCCATCAAACTTTCATCGAATAATGTGACAATTAGGTATAAAATTGGTGTTGGTTGGAAGGAAGAGAGGTTGCAGGAAGAACAACGTTTTGTACGACGATAGTCTTTTCATGATAAGGTTGTATAGAATAGAATCGTGTAAGGACCCAGGAAAATTCAACACCAAAAGCATACATTCTATAGTATATGAGCGAACACAAAGTCTTTTGTAATCCAGTTTATATATAAGTTGTATGGTAGTCTGATAAAGTAGAAAGTCGTATATGACTGTAGTAGTTCAAATCTAAGGTGGCAACGTTAATTTGATGGACATATTTTTCTAACAAAAAAGCTACCTCAAAAGTATTTTTTATAATATTTCATGAGATGTGTCCTCTTCAAAATGTACCTCGTAAAGTCAACTCGTAGATTTTGACCACTGATTTTCAATAGTCGCTATGTGAGAAGCGTTTACATTATTGGGATTGCGATCATTAACTACCTCCTTATTATTATCTGAATTATGTAGTGTTTTAGTTTTTATATTCAAAATTTCTGATGCGATTTCCTCACTTAATTCACGGTTAGATGCAAACAGATTCTCCATAGTTGTGGATTTATTTCCTGAGATTTGTAATACCTAGGGCATATGTATCCATCTCATTTCATGCATTCCTTATCTGGCTTCCAAACACTGATATCGGGGAACCTCCTCCAGTTGGAGGAGGTTCGCCGAAAAAAAACCATTTCGTTGTATAAAACTGTCTAATAAACCGGCTTCGATATGAAAGCAAAAATCGTCGACCTCGAAGCAATTGTGGAAAGGAACAAAAATATAAATTTAGAATTAGGCAGAGATGCTGCCTTGTATGTTCCAGAGTTAGTTATAGGCATCATATCGCAGCAGGCCAATTCAGATAACGTCACTCCAAACGCCTATTTACAATATATAATATTGCCGTATAGTCGAGCTCTTCCCCAAACAATACTGTTTGCTAGCGCGATGTACATACAATTCTCCAGCCTCTTCCATACCGTCTACTCTCACCCAACCATCGTACAAAGCAGAAACCTCATCCTTCGGATTACATTATTCCTGGGTCTTCCATACTTCGTTCTCAGATGGATTTGCGTTCCATAAATTTGGCCAACACAAATAGGCATATTTATACCAGGGTGGAGCAAATATAAGATTATGATGAGACAAGAGCGTGAGCTCGTAATCTTGCAGAATATCTTAAATGAATTGATCACTTTGTTAGCGCCATGCCGGATGATGAATTAATCAGATTTGCAGGTGTATTATGTTGGGCCTTAATTGAATATCTCGTGGAAGAAAAATGGTTGCGCGATTATATCTGCGTTTAATAAACTTTGCTGATTATAGAAAATAAGCTGATCAGAAGAAACGTATTTAAGGTGGCGGTTGGCGGACACCTATTTATAAAAACTTTTGATGCCAAATTATCATTTTCATCTTTGCGCCAGTGAAATAAATGCACATAAACCACAGTTTTAAGCTGTTATTATTATTAAAACATGTTTACCGTCTAGACATACCATTTCTTACATTTAAATACCGCATCCCTTTTTAAGCTGTGATCACATTTATCCAATCAACTATCTTTGTTCGTATGTCTGCAGAAATTTCGAAAGCGCACTGAATAAACGAAATAAACTCCGAATATCTGAAGAGTTACTACGCGAACAGCTACAGACGGATCGTTAAAGGTTATAGGGTGGTTTTACTGGTGTATATTAATCATCCCTTTGCACAGCTATCGAGTAATTAAATAATGAATTAGCGAAGTTAATATGGCAGCCAGTCATATATAACTTGCAACCTTCAACATGTTCAAATAGCTATTAATAATCTACCAAACAAAAAACTAATCACCAAAACTTAGAGCTATAAACTATCATTACCATTCGTATACGTTGTTAATTTAAAAAATCCATTGTCATAAAGCAATTCGTCATTTTACTTTTGCTGAATTTGCAAAATAATTGCGCTTGTAATAAACACATGTTCTTCTGGGTAATGAAGAAGGACCCACACATTATTATATTACATTTAACGGGACAGTTGATGCACCAGCACATAACTCAGGTTCATATTACGTAATGGTGGAGTTGGTGGTCGACCACATCCCCCATCCACACCCCTGCTGTTCGTTCATGAGGTGGTGGATGTTGCCAAAAGAAGAATGAATGTGCACCATTCGCGAGTGCTGTTGCGATACGAGGTAGAATAAATGCTCATATAAAAACGAATGAACGAATGGTGTTAAAGCGACTATCGGAACGAATCTTGCCTGAAGAGAATTGAAGAGGAAACAGTTTGGGTATATACGTGCCACGGTAGAGTTAATAAAAAAACGAACGCACTTACATGAAGAAGATCTGGAAGATGATTTACGTCACTCGACTGAAGAATTGGCGTCACAAAACCAGTTGGAAGATTCGAATTTTAAAAAGAATATACCTCAAGCATTTTCTTTCCATCAAATTAAGAATTGGTGTCAGCCGGGAATACATACACCGAGTGTTCCCGGATTTATTATTGAAGTGTTTGGGGGAACGATTAGCTTCGCCAAAGCGCAGGAGGCAACCTCTTTAGTTATTTATGCAACCGTTTAGGTACAAATGAAATATTGATAACGGATAATGCCGAGTGCGAAGAAGACAAGACTAAAGTTTATAGCATTAATCTTTTAAATATTTATTTAATTAATTGTACCAGGAAATCGAAGACCCAATAAAATTATGAAATTGGTTGTTGTTGTTTTTTCAAAGCACGCGCAGAATTCGAAATTAATAAACTTTCAACTAATTGTGGATGGGTTTCGAAACCAGAACGTGCAATTGTGAAAATCGTTTTGAACACATAAATGGGATTATAAAAATTATCACTACGATGTTAAATATTAGTATAGAATACCACCTCAATTACCGTAACTTAAAGCATTAAGTAGCTAGATGTACATTTCGAAGGCTGTGCCCCCCATCTTCAGTAGCACAAGATAAAAACTGAATAAAATACCTCTGTTACGGTATTTGGATGATTTTCTATACAAACATAAATAGGGAGATTGGAGCGTTTCTAACGTTAATGCAACCCAAAATCGATCTTTCCCTTTTAACCTATATGAGGAGCGTATTCTGAATAGAATTGTATATGTGTGTGCGTGTGTTGGTTACAGGGGCGGCAAGGAATACCGCGGGATCGGGGAGCACAGCTGGTTATAAGGGCGGTGCCCTCAGCTATCCAGTCAGCCGATTTGCGCGACTGTCGGCGAACGAACGATCGTCTAGGTTCGGGTATTGGTCCTTAGCATGATCAGGAACTGAAGAATGGAGATTTATGATTTTTTAAACGGTGTCGGAAATTCCCAGCGATGTTTTCAGACGCGCTATAAACATATTCAAATTACCTCGAAAGAAACTTTTTTTTTTGTATTCGGCCATTTGGAATGTCGTCTTGCTAAAGGACATTTGATCAATTAATATACGGATGATTGTGTGGTAGAAAAACGATATTAGGAAGCTGGGGGAAATCCCGTGTCAAACTGATTAATACTGCCATTGGTAATAGACGTAAGACATAGAAATACTCCGGGATTGTGAAGGAATAAAACGAGCAACGGAAAGACGCATCTTACGATCTGATAACATTAGAGCCAAGTCGCGTACACGGAATTTATTGATGTTGCATGGAAAACGATATCTATATATGTTGGAAGTGAATGAATGAATGGAGATACTGGAAGATTCTGGGACATGATATGAAGGAAAAGACCAATTACATCACTATAGTATTTTATATATGGTGGGGTGTAATATAACATACAACCCTGCCAAGGACGACCAAAATATTTTCATTATTTAATTGCAAATTGTTTACCACAACTATTTACAACCTACGAAAAGTTGTACGGAACTTTTACAAAAAAAAAAAAACCTTTCGAATCTCATCAACTAACTAATTAATCTCCACAAAAACACTTCACCACAAATTGATGATAACTCACTGAAATTCGGTGATTTTTTTGACCACCTCTTGTAACATCACTCCACCAACACAGATCTAACATTTCGGAGCAGCGTATTATGCGCCCTGTTGGAGATACGCGCAGAGTTCTTTGTATAAAATGGATTCGCTTCCGTTTGCGGAACATCATAATTTATCAGTGTCACACGTCAGAGCGAAATATATATACGGTGGTATAACGACACAATACTGTCATGATAAAGCAACTGTCCTCTAATTCATCGCTAATTCGTCCAGTGCCAAGATAAAATATGCGGATGTATATTTCTATGGACATCGAGGGCGCGAATTGTTGAATGTGCACGCGCTCTTTGGAGCAACTGCATATTCTGCGCGGAGACAACTGTACATGTAATTCTGTCGTCAATTGAATGGAATCAGTTGTTCGGGACTTCAGGAATGTCGGGCAGCTATTAACTGTTGGAATGTTGATGTGTTTGGTTGCGTTCGTAATGAACTGTACATATACGAAATACAACACAAATATTGTTTTTATCCTTGCTTAATTTACACAACAGATATGAAATTTGTTTTCAAAGTATGGCAGACGTATTTCGTATTTGACGATTTGATAAGAATATAATTTTCCTGAATCGATAACTAAATTAGACAAACAAAAGATCTGCCTCGACCCCCCCCCCTATACTAACGGTCGGGGGGGTCGAGGCACGAGGCAAAATTCGAAACGGTTTTGTTCATTAGAAATATTTGAGGTTTTCTTGCATTACCGAATCTGAAAGTTTATAAATACGATGAAATATCGAATGTCCTAATGTCATGAATGTCATTGTTTCTAGGAGGTGTATAGAAAATGGGTATGCAGCTCGCTGGTGCCGCACTTTACGACGGAGGGCAGGCGCATACGACCGTGCCTGGGCGTTTGCCAGCTCGTGGAGGAACGCTGTCCGTACATGCTGCCGGGTGACAGGGCGCCCGCGCATCCTACGCAATATGCAGGGGAGCCCACCTTCCTCTGTTTAGGTAATGTGCATACACAAGTATTTCTTATGTCATATCATTCGATATCATTGCTCGTAAACAACTATGTACTCAGTTTTGAGTAAAAAATCAAAAATATGTTAGCTAACGAATTTTTAGAAAGGGTGAACAAATCTTGAGGGAGGTCTGATCTATTCCAATTTTATTCTCATATAAGAGGGACGAGGGAGGCGATTCTAGCACTAAGAACGGTAGTAGAAAAAAGAAAGAGGGTAGGAAAGGTAACTTGCATAGCTTTTGTAGACTTAGAAAAGGCATTTGATAATGTAGATTGGGACATAATGTTTAGAATTTTAAAAGAAACGGGTATAGATTATAAGGATAGGAGAATAATTTTTAATTTATATAAACACCAAACTGCCTTAGTTAGAATTGAGGGGGAAGAAGAGGTAGCAAAAATAGGGAAGGGAGTTCGGCAGGGATGTACACTTTCACCGTTATTATTTAATCTATATATAGAAGATGCAATAAACAAAGTAAAAGAAGAGTATAGTGTAGGTGTGAATGTACAGGGAGAGAAAATATATATGCTGAGATTCGCCGACGATATAGCTATATTGGAAGAAAGCGAAAAGAATTTAGAAAGGGTATTGAATGGTATGCAGGCAGTATTGACTAGGGATTTTAACATGAAAATAAATATAGGTAAAACTAAAGTGATGAGGTGTGACAAAAAGGAATGCAGTAGAAAAATGAGGATCACAATAGGAGATAATAGAATCGAAGAAGTGTCAGATTTTTGTTATTTAGGCAGTAGAATCACAAAAGATAATCGAAGTAAGGTAGATATAAAGTGTAGGATAGCACAGGGTAGGAAGGCATTCGTAGAAAAGGAACAGATTTTAAGATCAAATATTGACTTGGGTATTAGAAAAAGATTACTGAAGGTATATGTTTGGAGTGTAGCACTGTACGGGTGTGAGGCGTGGACTATAGGAAAGGAAGAGAAGCGTAGATTACAAGCATTCGAAATGTGGTGTTATAGGAGGATGATGAGGATTGGTTGGGAAGATAAAGTAACAAATGAAGCTGTACTAGAGTTAGTAGGGGAGAAGAGAAGTATTTGGAGAGTGTTACAGCGTAGGAGAGACAGATTAGTAGGGCATATTCTTAGGCATGGGGGGGATTATGCAATTGATCATAGAAGGTAGAGTGGAGGGAAAGAGAGGGGTAGGTAGGCCTAGATTGGAGTATGTGAGTCAGATAGTTGAAGACGTTGAGATGAATAGCTATAGGGAGATGAAGGGATTAGCTCAGGATAGATCGGCATGGCGTGCTGTTTCCAACCAATCTTTGGGATTGCGGACTCTTTAACTAATAAAAATTGCTCGATCTAATATTAGCACATTACAAAGCTTAGAAAGAATTACGAGTCCCTTTTAGAGCAGATTCGAAGCAAAAATGATTTCTACTGGCGAAAGAGGGACACCCTGCCCTACCTATAAATTCGAAACTCAAGTTTTCGTATCTAGAAACTTGAGTATGACGGTACGGGTGGATGTGGAACAGCTGAACTGCACCTTTTTAAGACTACATCACCGAAGTCGGGTGATGGAATTCAAAACTAACTTGGCAAAAGAGTTTTTACATATCTAATTTATAACTAACATCTTGAGGCTCTGGAACGAGCTCGCAATGAATTAACTGTTTTCGAACTGCAGAAAAGCTTAAATTGAAACAAGATTTACGATACGGAGACCATGAATAGAAATCGTTCTATATAATAAAAATGTCAATATTTATGTAACAAATACAGCGAGGGCGTTACGGATATTTTTTTTGATATGTCAACCTGCACGTGCATTGACGAAATAATACACTTGTATACGTAATACATTCTCAGTCCCGCGGGATCTGTTCAAGTTCCCATGTGGCGAGCCAAAAACACGTTATGGCCTTCGTGCAATCACGGACGTATTGTCCGTTCCCATCCAACGGTAATGGTGAAACACGAGCGTATAATCTGTACCTAATAATTGATGAACTACAGCTCCGAGTAATTCGCTTTAATACGTTATTAAATGTTCTAGTGGCTTACACCCAGACGGAATTCGCGAGAGACTGTAGATTGCACGTAATTACGTGTAGTGGCTACTCTCGTTCACTGTCGCAGTTTTTATAATAATGACCAAATTGGGGATAATTCGCACACCCACACTGATTTTATACACCCCCATTAAGGAGATAGCCAAATTCTCGATCGTATATGGTTATTATTGATCCTTTGCGCAGTGCATTCTTAATTCGTCGCCATTTCGGGAAGAAACGGTAACTGCAATTACCTTGACCCTTCCGGGAAAATCTGAGTTCGAATTATGGATGGATGGCAGGAACGATAACTTTGAAATATCTCTTACAGATTCAAACTTGATACATCTAATTTCACAGTTCTTGCATCATTATTGAACGACTTCTTGTAGATTATTGTTCAAATCTAGTCATCGATAGTGTAACTCCAAAAATATACATTCAAAATTTTACTATATGTAATTGTTCCATCGATTCAGTTTTCATTCGATTCCTGACGTCCGTAATTAGTTGAACTAAAGTTTTCGCTAAACTAATTACGGACGTTCTAAAAGTAAACTATATTCACGTGGATATATTGAAAGTTTAAATCTATCCACAATTGGGGATATATATCGAATAACTGTTTGCCTCTATCATTATCGTATTTCTGGCGAAACGCCATAAATTCCAGCAGGATGTGAAACAGGAGCCGCTATTGTAAAAACCGATACATCGTAATGATTGTCTGCACGTCCTTTTCACAATCGGACACATACGATAATTTCCTTTATCCAATTACGAATAGGCAAGCATATTGCCGCATTGAAATGAATCTTTTAATCTCTTCGGTATCAAAAATTGCTAATACCCCACTTTATTTTACGGTCATTTGTAGTGTAAACACAATATCAAACAGTAGGCGAAAGAAATTATATCAATTCCTTGTAATATTCTAAATTCTTTGACCTTAATGATGCAGAAAGAACTGTAGGTGTCGTGCAAAATGTTGGTACAAAATTGTTGATTAAATAGAATCGTTATTCGATTATAAATAGAACACTGCACTTAGAGTACAATATATGATCAGTATAAAGTCCAGAACTGTAAAATTCCACCGAAATATCATCCAAGTTTATCGTAAGGATAACCTTATTCGACAGCCTATAGCGGTAATGTTGCCCAACCTGATATATAGTTGTATATGGCATAGGGGTACGATGTCCGTCCACTGTAATCATATCACCGTTGATATTTGCCGGAAGGCGGCACACGCTGCTTCTGGACGTACAGAAGATAGGAAATCACTGGCATATAGGATTCTGCTGCCCGACTGACACGTAACGAAGATTTGATGTCCCAATGTGACAGATATAGTGGCTAAGATAGGGATTTCACACGGCATGGTTATCGAACCGATCATATCAGTAATTGAAACCGTATGGTTTTCTTCTCTTTTTCATGATTTGGGAGTGGATATCAACGATGCCCTTTCATATTACTCATATCTCCAACCAATAATCTTGGTGTGTTGAAACACATTTCAACACATCAAAGAATTTTGTTGTTTGGACTATTGAACCATTAGCAAAAAAAAAAATTCTCGAGCCTTTTTCATTTTCTCATTGCCATTTTTAACATCATCATATTTGTTTGTATATTTCCTATATGCAAATGTGAGCTTCGGAGCAATATGGTTTTAAACTTGAGTGTATGTATAACAAATGTTTAGAATCTGTTGTGTGTATTTGGTGCAGATCAGAATATTCCGGAGACGGGCGCGCAGCGAAGCAAGTCATCGCAAGGCCCAGCCGACTGTTGCTACAATCACTGTGGTAGTCCGGGTAGGGGTGATCGGGTGGTGACGAGCCGGTCGGGGAATCTCTGTGTGCACTGCCCCCCGGGGCCGGACCAGCTGCCGCCCGTAAACCAGCTGCCAGAGACCGTCACCTGCCCCGTCACCGTCACCGTCAACACCACCTGCGATCAGATGCAGCACGCCAAACCGCCTACCAGCACCTCCGCAGCACTGGCCACCGCAAACAGTACGGTCCGGATGAACAGCTGTCTGCCCCTGGCCGTGCTGATGCTGTGGCTGACGGTGGTGCTGCTCGTTGCAACGGATACCTTCAGCGACGTACTGGTTCTGCTGGACGAGCTGCGGCAGCGGCTACTGGTGCTGACTAAGTGCTGCTGGCCAGTGGCCCAATGGAGCAGGTACCGCCACAGATCGGAGCCATCTCCGCACCACTGCTCCACTACTCCTTTAGCGCTAGTTTCTGTTTCTTGTGTCTGTGTGTTGCTACGACCGGTACGACGGACCTGCGATAACTATTACGACTACCACGACGGTGTGTGGGTGTCGAACGGCCACGTGTCGTTACGGCAGTGCTTAGACTTACTGCTCCTTTATCTGTTGCTAGACTTCAACACCAACGACTTCTTGTACAATTGGACATCGTGTTTATAGGATCCACTTATTGTTAATAATAAATATGCTACGATGAATATGATCGACGATGATTTGAAAAAGATAATTAAATGACTAACTAAGTAAATGATATATAATTAAATATGAGATATAACCAGCATATAGTAGGTGCTGCTATGTGCTCCCATGATTTTAGGCAATGTGTTCCATTGAGTAATATTATTAGGAGAACTATTATAATTGCTACTAAAGGAATCTAATTCTAATTAAAACAAACACTACGTGTATTATACATCTGTTTACAAGGGTCTTAGTGACATTTTGGTTCGTTCATATACAACGTATCGCTGAAATGAACAGCTAAGGGCAGTTTTATAGCATCTAATTTAAACTGTAAAAACCATACAATACACAATATTGTACCATTTATTTCGGAAATACGCATTATCAGATGGATGTATCTCGCATAGTAAAAATATTCATCGTATTATTACAAATTTACAATATTTAAAAAGTATTGGTGATTATAATACTCGAATAGTATAATACTCATAGGCCAAAAATCCTGTTAATAGTTCATTTTTAAAAAGACTACCATGGATCTGCCAACAGGTCAATTAATATGATTACAAAAATTCAGCAAACTCTGTCACTAAGTACCATTTACGAGATTGTAATAGCTGCATCTTTAGTACCACAAATATTCTATGGCATAAACTAATTTGGGAAAGATAAAACTTGGCCGTTTCTATGCGTTATAAATATGCGATAGATAAAAAACGATTGTTATTACAGGTATTTTTTTTTTAATTGGCGGAGAATTTTGGTAGTCGTCTGCGCATAGGGGGTTATACAGTACCAGTGGTGCTAAACAACAAAAAATGCTCCAGGTCGAAGAATTTAAATTTGTCACTATTTTATAGCTATCGTACAAAATAATTATGACATAAATATGATAAGTATTTATCAACATTTCTTATATTCTAGTATAACTTTTCTGCATTTCGTATTAATTTCATAGAATTGTGCGTGTTGATTTGTCAACATTGCATTTCTTAGGACGCACACCCGTATTAGACACACCCACTTATTCTTTGGAGAAGACAGAAGCGTAGCATAATTGGTGAATCCATTATGCCGATTTTGATTTATGATTCGTATACTTCTGTCATTCTCCGCCAATTAAAAAAAAAAAACTAGCTGGTACTTTCGCACAACTTTATTGGCCCGTAACAATAATGAAATTGTATTATTAATGTTAAGGTCGATTTTAGAAGACGTTCAATATTGCTGGAAGATTTTATACGATCAAGTGTATATTCGCAAATGTTTGTGCAACTATTATAAACGGTTCGTCCTTTTTTTTTTGCCTAACAAGATTACGGACATCCAGATTTATTAATACTTTGATAAAAAATCCGGGCATACTTATTTAAATTAATATAAATGAAAGAACATAAACGGTGAGTGCAAACTGTCTTTTAGGTCGCCACTGAAGCTTGATGGTATGTGATGCGCGATAGAGGGACCTAAAACACAGTTTCGCTCAACATTTTTGGCTCTTTTGGAGAGATAAACGTACAGTCGGAGTGAACAAACCCATGCGGGCAGAATATTTCTTCAGACTGATGTACCCACTACATGATTACTGTTAGGATTAAGAATAGTGTTGTTATAAATAAGCTAAGACGACCGTCTTTCAACAGTAATTCTTGCGAGCAGCTATTGATGTTATATTGTAACCAGTTACAATTAAAAAAAAAACAAAAAACATACTTCTTCTCTTGCAATATTTAGCTAGTTTTTTTTTGGCAAAAACTCGGACTTTAAACAATGACGAGTAAATTACGACTTAACCTCAATAATATTTTTATTCGAGGCAAGAATCGACTGTGCTCTGCGATATCCGATCTCAACACACAATTTCTTTCTATTTTTAAATATAGCATTAACATATAATATAGAATATCACCCAAATACCGTAACTTAAAGTAGCTAGATGTACATTTCAAGTGCTATGCGCCCATCTTCAGTAGCGCAGGATAAAACAAAATAAAATACCTAATAGATGGGCGCATAGCGCTTGAAATGTACATCTAGCTACTTAATGCTTGTTACAGTATTTGGGTGATATTCTATGTTATAATTTAACACCGTAGTGATAATTTTTAAAATAGCATTAACAGGTGTGTAAACTTACAACTAGTATAGAAAATCTTAACTGCCAATATATAAAATCTCGCCCATCACGGGTGAGTTTAAACGATCGTTTAAAATCATTCGCCTCGTCCCATTATTATTCGAAAGTTTCGATTGAAGTTACCACCAAATCGATCACAAACTGAAATAAACATTCTCCTCATTCTCCAACCGATTACGTCATTTAAATTCACGTTGCCATATCAAAATGTAGTTGACACAATAATATTTTTCAATGTTAGCATTTCATAAAAACTGTAAGAAAGAAGTCCGCTTGGGATTTTATATAAATTTGTGGTAGACCCTTTTTGATTATATTAAAAATCAAAGCATGTAATATGACTTTGGCCAGTAGGAAAAGATTCTATTGTTAAATATCCGGCCATATTGTTGCGGTTGCGGTTAGTTAGTAGACATTTTTCAAATGTCAAAAATTAATGTCGATCAAATTGTTAAACTGCAGCGTGTGGCGAGATCTTAAAAGAAAAGTCATTCTATTATTATTATATTCCAAAACACCCCCTGAAAAACAACACCCATCCCTTCAGTCTATTGAAATTGGTGAAAACGAACCTGCGTCACAAATTGATTTGTTTTCTTCAAATTTCCGTTTAAAGATCAGGGTAAACAAATTATATAATAATCAATGTATTTATATACGTGTAGGTAAATTAAGATCCGTGAACAAAGCAGATGCAAAAAAAAAAAAACACGCGCGATTTTAATTTATTATTAAAAATTTCAAATGTGTGATATAGCAAATTGGTGGTTCGTTTCTCCATGCGACGATTACTGTTTTTCAGTTATTTTGCAAATTTGCTATACTGTCAATGTTAACGCAAACCCCCCAAATACAGAATGGACAAAATTTGTGATATTTAATGCAAGCATTGTGTACATAATTGTAGATATACACCGTTTTATTGAAAGTGGCAGAAGTTCACGCATCATAAATCAAGACCAATACAGTACATAGCAGTGCTATTCAAAACAGTATGGCGTCAGTCAGTATGTGCGGCACATTGAATCTGTGCTGTGGGTACGCTTGTGTATTGTCAATAGATAAACTAGGTGTGGCTGAGTATATATGCGCAGTAGTGGCCGATACTGGTCCGCCACGTAAAAAAAAAAACAAAAACGATGTATATCTCTGCTGCAGAAAACAGGAAATTGCAGTTAAACCAGTGGCGGCTCGTCCTTTAGCCGTTGCAAAAGCCGCATATAATTGCCAAAAAAAAAATACCTCCGTGCAAAATATTGTCAATTTTACGTTGTCAAAGAATGCAACTGCACATACTTAAATAGCTTTTAAAAAACTAGCTACATGTTTTTGGGGACGAGCCGCCATTACGTTAGACATTGGAAAATATATTCGAGAAAATATTGGACCTAATAATGTTAGTTCTTGTTTTTGTAATGATCCAAGTATTAGTTTATGTACGTCGAAACAGATTACAAAAAAAATAAAAGCAGCTCTAGAAATACTTGATAGATATAATGAAACCATATTAACATGTTACATATTATATGTAGTTTTCATATAATATATATTTTATTTCTATCTATATGTATGGATATATAGTAGATAGAACGAGACAAAGCACAAATGTATGTATATGATTTCAACTAGACTAAATGCTAAGCGTAAATTATAAATATTATATATATATTAAAAAAATAGTTAAATGAACACGATCTATGAAGATACATATTATTAACATTATTATTGTTATATGAAGAGATTGTCGTGTCCTTCTTTTGTTTTATATTAATACAATTTAGAATAAGTGTGGTACTAACTATTGATTGCTCCTCGATTAGCAAGGCACAAATACAGCCGGGATATTTTTCGTAAATAAAAACAAAAAACGAAGCATTGAACGTTTGAATTAAATTATAAGACATTGTTAACTAAAAATTTTGAAACTGTTCAAAGTTATTAATAACTAAATTATAAATGAAGACGAGGTATAACATAACCTATAAAGAAAAAAAAAACGTTCAACGCATTGCACGCCCCTTCCAATTGCACTTATACGTTTGTAAATAAATAACTCACCAATTTCCAAAAGTTCAACAACACATACACACACACGCACGCACACAATCAAATTTTTCGTTCATCGCATAATATCACGTCCAAAAAGAAAATGATTTTTTTTTTAACTCGCGCTAAATTTATAAAACTTGCGCTATACACTTCTTTCCAGTAGAAACAAATCAAAAACTTTCGTCATTGCCATTTACGTTACGAACGGTAGGCTGGAACCGAAACGGTATAGTCGTGTTATTAATTTATATTTATAGTAGGTGCGTTTATTGTCGAGCGAGAAATGCGCGTGCGTTTGAACGAACTACAGCGCAGCACGACTATGAGTGAGTGGCGCGATCTATACGGAGCGCTGTGTAGCTATGTTTCAGTTCGAACTGACGCAACAAGATGTCGCTCGCTGCACGTATGGCATTCTTTGCACCACATTTGTCCGATTGCGATGATTCAAATTTATTGACGTTTGATCTGTCTTAAATCGCCGCAAACTTCATTTCGAATCCGAACTATCTGTTGACTTTTGCAATATAATTTTTTTTAATAAATAGTTTTTTTTTTTTATAATATATTGTTAAAATTTCCATCAAACTTATTTGCTGTAAAATTATAACTTACACGTATATTTTAAAGAAAACTAATTTCAACTAATACTTGGGCATCAGTAGCCTTTTACATCTTCAGACGAAAAAAAACTCCGGTGTGTTCATTTCCATTTTTCTTGTATTTATATTGGTACGGAATAGGGATTAACGTAACTTTTTGGCTAGATGCAATTAGCCCAGCCTTAATAACGCAATATATAATATTAAATATACATTTTTTTAATAAAATGAATCTTAAGAAAGTAAGAATATAACGCAGTTATCTTTTATATACAAATTATATATAAAATAAATATAAAAAAATAATTGAAGGATGTTGTTTGTGGGCTCCATATAAAAAAAAAAAAAACTCACGGAGCAAATTGCTTTTTTCTAAAAAAAAAAAAAAAAAATAACGCGCTTTATAAGCGTTTTATGAATTGTATACGAGTTCTGACACTTGCTAAAGTTATACGGCGATTTGGACAGATTAAGCCGTTATATTTGAACGATTTTTAAATGTAAAAGCAGTGACATAATATTTGTTGTTTAAAAAACAAAAACAAATGGGTGGGTGCGAAGGCTAAAAAACAATTACGGTAATTTAGAAATACAAATAGATACGTATTATAATATAAAATAAACGGTCGATTTAAATGATGAAGTCTAATTTTTGTTTGAAATTATTTACAAAACAGACACAAGAACGTGCTTGAGAACGGTTCGTACAGCAGAAGCTAAGCTAAGCTCAAAAAATCCTAAAATAATTCATTTTGGAATATTTCAGATTGAATGGGAATTATGCAGAAATATTATATTTATTTACAGCCTAAAGTTTTAATATAAATAATATACCTCGTTCAGCGAAAATTGGCCGATAATTTTACATATAACTAGTATCATTCAAAAAAGTACTAATTTTTACTGAGGGAGGCATATATATATATATTTATGATAACCCAACAAAATTTCCTGTGCAAATAATTTATTAATGGCTCAAAAAGGAAAAACGAAAAATCGCACATGTCGCAAAATTTAATTCTCCATTGAACTAACTGAATATTTTTATATAGATTTAAAAAAAAAACATAAAAATCGGCAGCGGCTTAGCGTTTTGATATTGTTATTGATGTTGATAAATAATATAATACTATTCAAAAATAACTGCAAAATAGCACTGCTCGCTGCTAATATACGCTGTGTAGATTGTTGTTGTTGATCTAACAAATAGTTGCTATTCTAAAGAAAAAAACTAATATATATATTTTTTGTTTATATTCGAAACAGCGCGAATTAATAATACAAAAAACGAAAAGCACCGGATCGGTTAAGAGGACGCTATTAAAGAAATTCGTTTCGGAAGAATAGATTTTAAATAGCATAATTATATTAGATAATATTATATTACGAATAAATAGTACCATAGAATCGCAAAAATAATATTGTAATTTTTTAGATTTTCACAATATACATATATTTCCAAATAAGACGTGTTAGAAATAATATCGAGTTCATTCAACACAATGAACGTGTAAATTATTCGATATCGTTATTAATAAAATATATATATTTATTATATATATTTAGATTAATGTGAAAATTTACAGAGATTTGTTAGGAATGTTGTATTTAGAAAATTGTATGTATTTTCGAGAAAAAAAAAATTGTTGTTCACATTTAAACAACGATTACAATTCAAATTTCTTTCCACACCAAAAATCGTACCGTTAAATTATTATTATTGCTAAATTTCGGTTGCAATATTAACTTAAAATTTATTAATCTATTTATTTAAACAAACTACCCGTGTAAATAACCCGATGTCATCACCGTGACTGAATTTGTTGTAATTTTAGGGCTAGATGTTAAGAAAACAAATTATTAAATAATTAGATTCGTGTGTCTAATTCTGTTTTTTTTTTTGCGAGACTGGTATTGGTATTACAGGAATCTAGGGAATATTATTGATTATATCCTGTACCATTTATTGCCACCTTGAAGGGAAATCCACACAAAAAAATAAATTAAACATAATATGCCTTAACTCACGTTAAAATACAAATTACCTAAGAACAGTTTAAATTCTATTTGAAAAAGAAACACCAATATTACTGAAGAACCAATATTGTACTGAAGCATCTGCTGTACGTACGGCCCTGTGTTCTCGCACGGGCGGGAAATATACATTTTTTTTTTTTTAATACGTGACATCTTGTTGTGTCGTTAAAACCGATTTCCAAAGTTGCGACTTGAGGTGCGATGCATTAATAATAAATTGATACGATTGATTATTGTATAAAAAAATAAAAAATACTTGAACCATGTATAAGGAGTATTTTTTTGCCGATGGGGGCCCGTTGTTATATGTATAGAATTTAAGTTTTACTATATTCATATTCATTATGAATTGTTTAGTTGATTTATATTGCGTTAAAAAGAAAATATGAACATATATAAATATAAACTCGACATTGTTCAGTTTGTAATTGTAATAAGAATTGATAATTTTTTTATTAGTGAAAATATATTATAACAATTCACAAAAAGCGATTAAATAAAAAATTCAAACTAGCTCTGATGAATGTTGTTATTATAGTGCAGTTTTGACAATAAAGAGAATTTCGGGACTTGATCGTTTCATGTCTGCATCTACATAAATTCAATCAAACAAACATCGAAACTAAAACACATTTTCTCATAAGTTTGGTGGAAATTTGTTGCTTATACTGCTCCCAGCGTTGCCATACAGTACAAAAAAAAATCACCAATAAGAACGGCTACAAATCAATATTCGATTTTACTACAAAAGTGCTATAAATCAACATATTACTATACGTTAATTTTGTTGCATATTTCAGTGACTACGTTTAAAATATAATTTAATTCCTTGTAAAAACGTCAACATCGTAATTATTCTACACGCGCTTACAAGCATTAAAGGTAGTGATATTTCTATTTTTGATGAGCAATTAAATTGAATAGGCACATGAAATGCAGGATACCGTTTAAACCTTCCATACCTCGGAACCATTCGACTCTCGGGTTACTACTTCGTGTTTTATATATATATATATAGAGATATTTCGCGGCAAATTCAAAATATTACATTTTCAGCATAAATTAGTTACAATACGCAATTTATAAATATATATAATACAATACAATACAACGGATTATAAAACATTAACGATTAATATACTATAATCGTTTCAGGAGATATTATAACAAATATGTGTGTCAAATAAAACAATTCATTGAATAAAAACCACATAAAATGTATTTCAAATGTAAACACTATAAATATAAAACATCAATAAAAGTTAGCAGCAAAATATGACACATAATATATCGAGCCAAAAACTTTAAATCGTAAATAAACCAAAATAAGCATTTAAAATTGTAAAAACAACAATACTTGTTAACTTTTTAACAATAGGTATAATACAATTCTAAACAAAATAAAATTCAAAGGCGCCTTTTTTTTCGGGGAAATAATGTTGTGGGTCTCCTTTCCTCTTGTTCGTTGTTTGGTTTACTTTCTTCCTCGTCTGGAGTTCCAATGAATCTTTGAAAAACTAACGTAAAATTATGAAAGCAATGAATACTAACTCTACGAATAGAGATATATTTGTATTTATAATCTATGAATAGTTAGTAATCATTAATAAAGATTAATAAATAGATTTATAATATTATTTACAATTAAGTGAATCTTCATCTGCCAAACATATCTCATCTATGAAATTGCTAATACGCTCTCTAAACATCTCCAGCCGTCGATTGTCGTCTATAGATTCGGTTTCGTTTGATTCTCTAATTGTTTATTGTAGTCGTTGTAAGTAGGAAACATCGCAATCATCTATAATAAATAGCACTTTCGTTTGTACTATGGTATTAGAAATAAGTATAAATAATTTTGGCACATATATGAAGATATAAATATTAATTACCTGATCAAAAGTGCACAGAATACATTTTATATGACACTTCCTTGTAGTCTGGGGTTCTAGATCCACCTTATGCATATTCCTCAAGTGACGATTTAAACTTGATCTTTGATTAAAACTATTATTGCACTGGAAACTGTTGCGCACCTCCATTATATATAGATTATTCAAAAAAACGGGTGAAAATGATGATTAATTTAAGTTTTTTGCAATAAATTTAAGTAATTTGGAACTCTAGCAACTGGAATGCTGTCCATGCTCAAATACACGTGCGCAAATAAACAAGCTTACACGTTTGTATAAGAATACAAGCACACTTACACGCCATTTAACCGAGAGCCGAATGGTTCCGAAGTATGGAAGGTTTAAACGGTATCCTACGAAATGCGAGCAGAAGTAATGTTTATAAGATAATTCAAAATTTCATTAAACAACTTCATTTATTGCCAATATCACAAATATTTTTTAATTGCGAGAGATGTACAGAATAATTGTAAAACCTACTAAAAAAAGATTTCTCTTGATAGTCAATTTTATGACGGATTATGCAAGAGATAGTTCAAGGAACGATGATTGAGGATCACTGATGAGGAGAATTCATAATGCACAAATGTATAATAAACACAAATCTTTCAAGATTGAGTATAGATAACTTATATAACAACATTGCAATGCGTGTTATATAAAATTAAATAGAATCTTCAATAAAAAATACGCAAAGTAAGTTTGAAATACTAATAAAATCGGGATAAAGAATTTTTTTTTTTTAATATATACATTTATGAGTATACTAAAACTTTTTTTTACTAATTTCGATTTCGTTTTTTTTTTATATTGCCACAAAAAGATTGCAATGTTGCTTTGAAATCTGTCTTAATGTTCAAAGGTCAATTAATGATAAAAACCAAGCGATATCAAATAAACAATTTCTTTATAACTAAAGACATATACGTTTTTCATAGATTTTCACAACTTTTACCAGTACGTTTCATTTTAAAAATGGCTTTAAAAGGCATTAAAGTATTGGAATTAGCTGGCCTAGCGCCAGTACCATACTGCGGAATGATACTTGCGGATTACGGCGCTTCCGTAATTAGAATTGACAAAGTAAGTAAACAGAACGATAAATAGACATGCACATTATTAATTAATTTCTAGCCAGATCAAAATGCTAACCTGGATAGTTTGGCGCACGGAAAGCTGTCACTTTCTTTGGATTTGAAGAACCCAAAAGCGGTTGAGATTCTTCGACAGCTGTGCAAAAAATCGGATGTGCTGATTGAGCCGTTTCGACCCGGTGTTATGGAAAAAATCGGGTAATTTATTTATTCACATTTTAGCAGATTTCTTTAAACCGCAATATATGTTCACACGAAACATTAATATTACTACAAACTATCACATAACCTAACATTTTTCTTTATAAACGTCAGTTACTGACATTGTAAACGAACCAAACTGTCAGTTTTGCCATCTATATAAATGTAAAATATTTAGTTTGGGACCGAAAGTGCTTTGTGCAGAAAATCCTCGGTTAATCTATGCACGATTAACGGGATACGGTCAAAAAGGGCCTTACCGCTCGATGGCCGGCCACGATATTAATTATCTTGGTATTTCGGGGCTTTTGTCAATGTTTGGCCGAGCCGGGGAAAAACCTACATTCCCCGTCAATTTGGCAGCGGATTTCGGTGGTGGGGGATTAATGTGCGCACTAGGCATATTGCTGTCATTAATTGAAAGACACAAGTCGGGTTTAGGACAAGTAAACCACATCAAATCTACATAAGAAACGGCAATTTTATCGATTATTTTTAAGGTAATCGATGCAAATATGGTAGAAGGTGCAGCGTATTTAGGCAGCTGGTTATTCCGCTCCCAAAATTTACCATTTTGGGGCCGAAAACGGGGGCATAATACGCTGGACACGGGGGCACATTTTTACGATACCTACGAAACTAAAGACGGGAAATACATGACGGTTGGCGCGCTAGAACCGCAATTCTACGAAATACTACTCGAAAAACTAGAAATCGATCTGGATAATTTTCACAGCACGGAATTTGAGGCGCATAAAAGAATATTTACGCACAAATTTTTGGAGAAAACACAAGCGGAATGGTGCGCAATATTCGAGAACACCGACGCATGCGTAGCACCTGTTATCGAACACTCGCTAGTAGACGAACACAAACACAATAAAGAGAAAGACAGTTTTCTGAGGAGCAACGGTGTGGTGGTACCGAAACCAGCGCCTACTTTGAGCAGAACACCCGGTATTACGGCTGCCACAAAGAAGCCCCCAGCATGTGGGGAACACACGCAAATAATTCTGAAGCGAATGGGGTATAGTGATGCTGATATTTCTAAATTAGCTGAGGAAAAAGTCATACACATAAATAATATTACTAACAAGTTGTAACGCGTTTTATTAATATACAAAAAAAAATAGATAATCATGTTTGGATGTCTTCAATTTTTAAAGAAAATATCGTTTTTCCTATTGTGCAGGCTAATATTCGTTGTAGTTAATGAAAAGGTACTACGATGGCATGTTAAAAATTGTAAGACACTTCAAATATATTTTCTATTTTATCCACAGCATAAATAATTCTATCATTATTAAAATCGCTGTTTCTAATTTTAACTAGCACTTCTTTAATGCAGTTTAAATCAAACAATGTTTGATTATGACCAATTCTATCGTGAACCATTTGTATTCTTTTATCAAAAATAAATAAAACCAATTCAATGAAATCTTGATGATCCATTCCAAACGTCGATTTAAGTATCAACTGACATTGTTGATCAAAATCGGCCATTTCCCTGCAGTCGCTAATTTCTCTCTCGACTTCTTTTAAATTACCACACATAGCGTTGTAAACACATTTAATATTACATCCATTAATCCAATTATGGTTAATGGATATTGTGTCGTCCATATTCCAGACTTGATGGTACCAACCTGACGGTACGAAAACGGCTTCACCGGGCCCTTGGAATAGTTCATAGTGTCGTACGTTTTGATACGAGCTGCCGATATCAAATGGCAAATTGCCGAATTTATCTTTTAGTTTCAGCTCCTCTCCGGGGTGTAAAAGTACCCAACGTTTCAATCCGCATATGTTAACTGACCAACTGAATGACTTAAAGACGTCCACATGAAACGGTGTCCTTAAAATTTATTTATTGTTATTGCGGTATTTTTAAAATATATTAAATTTTATACCATGTGTTTTTGGGGCCCATATAAACAAATCTATAATCATCGTTGTTCTTCGCACACAAGTACTCATTCAACCAATCCGATTTAAAATAAAAAGGTACTTCGTAAAAGTTATCTTTCGGCAGTTGATTTTTTAGATGCCAATCTTTCAAGTAGAGCAATTTATCGGTTTCGTGCGAATTGAATTCTCGCCAGTATGTTATATATTCTTTAAAAAGGCATTCGCCAGCTTCTTGTGAATTATAATACTGCTTGTTGCAATCGTACTTTGTCACCGTGCAATTTCCATATTTCTCAAGAAGGTGCTGCAAATTTGGTTTGCCCTCATTCGTCCATACTTGATACGATTCCCAATCTCGAGCGACATTCTTTATTAAACAAGCCTGATTTCCAAAAATATATTTTTCGAAAAATTCGTGATAAGGTACTTCATTATATGTAATTATAGGCAGTGTGTTGCAAAATTCGATTACTTTTAAATGCTTAGAATTAAAGTTGAAAACTGTCAAGTCGTCGTTACAGCTTTTTTCCATTTTCGATGCATTTTAAAGAACGGGTATTTGGTGGTACTTCAAATTGAATTTGAATTGAATTTTGTATTGTAGCGACATCTATGGTATACTTCGTAAGTTGAAACTATATCGAATTAATATATTATTATGATTTTATTATAGTATTTCTAATTGTTATATACTTACTAGCTTTTTCAGCATTTCATTATATATATGTTTTTGAATCGTTAAATAGTATTTTATAATATTTTTGATATACAAATATTAACCAACAAAAACAGAATAAACAACATATGAAGGCTACCGTTTAAACCTTCCGTACCTCGTAAACATTCGGCTCTCGGTTTATTCCTTCGTTAAATGGCGTGTAAGTGTAAGTATTCTTATACAAACGTGTAAGCTTGTTTATTTGAGCACGTGTATTTGAGCATGAACAGTATTCCAGTTGCTAGAGTTCCAAATTACTTAAATTTATTGCAAAAAACTTAAATTAATCATCATTTTCACCCGTTTTTTTGAATAATCTATATATAATGGAGGTGCTCAACAATTTCCAGTGCAATAATAGTTTTAATCAAAGATCAAGTTTAAATCGTCACTTGAGGAATATGTATAAGGTGGATCTAGCACCCCAGACTACAAGGAAGTGTCATATAAAATGTATTCTGTTCACTTTTGATCCGGTAATTCATTTTTATATCTTCATATCTGTGCCAAAATTATTTATACTTCTTTCTAATACCATAGTACAAACGAAAGTGCTATTTATTATAGATGATTGAGATGTTTCCTACTTACAACGACTACATTAAACAATTAGAGAATCAAACGAAACCGAATCTATAGATGGCAATCGACGGCTGGAGATGTTTAGAGAGCGTATTATCAATTTCATAGATGAGATATGTTTGGCAGATGAAGATTCACTTAATTGTAAATAATATTATAAATCTATTTATTAATCTTTATTAATGATTACTAATTATTCATAGATTATAAATACAAATATATCTCTATTCGTAGAGTTAGTATTCATTGCTTTCATAATTTTTCGTTCGTTTTTCAAAGAGGCTGGAATTCATTGGAACTCCAGACGAGGAAGAAAGTAAACCAAACAACGAACAAGAGGAAAGGAGACCCACAACATTATTTCCCCGAAAAAAAAGGCGCCTTTGAATTTTATTTTGATTAGAATTGTATTATATCTATTGTTAAAAAGCTAACAAGTATTGTTGTTTTTACAATTTTAAATGCTTATTTTGGTTTATTTAAGATTTAAAGATTTTTGCTCGATATATTGTGTGTCATATTTTGCTGCTAAATTTTATTGATGTTTTGTATTTATAGTGTTTACATTTGAAATACATTTTATATGGTTTGTATTCAATGAATTGTTTTATTTGACACACATATTTGTTATAATATCTCCTGAAACGATTATAGTATATTAATCGTTAATGTTTTATAACCCGTTGTATTGTATTATATATATATTTATAAATTGCGTATTGTAACTAATTTATGCTGAAAATGTAATATTTTGAATTTGCCGCGAAATATCTAGATATAAAATACGAAGTAGTAAACCGGTAGTCGAATGCTTCGAGGTATGGAAGGTTTAAACGGTATCTTAACATGATGGCTCAGGTCTGTCACTTTTTCAGCCAGTAGCGTAGAAACGAAATTAAAAAAATGTTGCATTAAAAACCAAATTAAAGAATATATCAAATATGTTTTAAAACAATATCGATAACGTAAACTATATTATTGTTCACGTTATTGTTATCAGCTAAGGAACACATTTAATGCTTTTTACACATTTCCTTAGACTAACGCACTTTATTTGCTTCCTCCACATTCATACATATATTAAGGTATCCGCCTTCTATAGCATATATCAATACCATTTCGCAATCACAATATAAATAGATAACACGCCATTGATTTAATAAGGTGGTCCGAACGTCAATCAATGTATAACCTACCATATCTTTTTATCATTTAGCAATTTTCAATTTTTCTACAACAAAATATTGTGATGAGTAATTGTGATAAACGCCCCACATCCCGCATTTACCAAATTTTATTTCGAGCAATTTAAACAAAACACATTCGCGCTAGAAACAATTAAAATTTTGGGAATTAATCTTTCGCCGGTAACGCAACAATGAACCCGGGTTGGATAGCTTTTGTTGTATGTGTATGCGTGGCAAATACTTGCTGCGCCAACGTAGCAATAGCCTCTGGATGGGGAGCGCTACAACGAAATAAACGAGACCAGGGCGAGAAGACAATTCTCGATGATCCGGTGTGCGGTGAAGTGCATAGGCTCTGCACCGGATTAAGCGAAATCAAGGATATATTAATATTAGAATGTTTGCAATCCCTAGATAGTAACATATTAGGTAGAATACCAGCAATTTGTCAAAATGTTATATGGTCCCATACCAGCGATATAGTAGGCAATGATAGGATACGAGACAGCTTAAGCCCTGTTTGCCGGAGTGATTTAGATAAACTGAATTGCTACGCTGATAACCCAGACCCTTACGGCTATTTTAAATGTATTGTCAATAATAAGGAAGATGTTAAAGATTCCGATTGTTTGAATATGATTCATCGAATAGAAGGTTTGTATTGCGAACATATTTTGATATCATGTTACTCAAGCGTATAATGCATTTTTCTAGGCATCGCATTTTCTGATTATCGCTGGATAGCGAATTTTTTAAATGATTGCACCGCGGATATTAAGACTTTACAATGTGGTCGTATAGACCAAGATAGGGCCTCCCAATCGAAAACAATCAGCTGCTTACAGGATCATATTGCCTCCGTGCAAGAAGAATGCAAAAAAGAAATATTCAAAATCAGCCAAATACAATCGGATAATATCCGATTAGACCAGCAACTGTTCATGGAATGCATCGATGACCACCAAAGGTAACTTAACACAAAATAATTGCATTTTAATCGAATGCCCCTATCTATGCGCTCAGATTTTGCGCACAGTTCGCCCCTGGCTCCGGACGCGTACTCAAGTGCTTATTGCGTCACGTAGACGAGCCGAAGATAACCGATCGCTGTCGAGTGCAGCTGTTACGGCGCGAACGACTCATTGCGCAAGATTATCGCGTGTCTAGGGGATTAATGCGCGCATGTCGCGATCCTATTAAGCTATCACACTGTCGCCGCCTAACATCGGACGATCGCGAGACGAGACTGGCGCAGATACTGCTCTGTCTGGAGAATGTGCAGAAGATGAATGGGTCCAAAGCGATCGGCGCTGACTGCGAGGCTGAGATGATGGAGCATAGGAAGATGCTCATGGAAGACTACCGGTGCGTGCTTTAAATCATATCCTGGGCTAAATATTTAAACGAAATTAGTATTTATATGAAAGATAAGACAGCTAGTTTTTTAAAAGTATATTTAAAGAAATGCCCATTTCTATCCAGAATATCTCCGGAAATTATGCGAGACTGCGCTGATGACATAAAACAATTCTGCACTCAATTGGACACCGGTGGTAAAACTATACATTGCCTAATGGAACACGCGCGAAGAAGAAACGAAAAGCGAATTGGGCCAGTCTGTGAGAGAGCTGTAAGATCGTATCGCTTAGATGAAACAGAACAGTTAATTCTTCGTGAAATTTTAGATGGAAAATTTGATAAAAGAATCCGATGCCGGTGAGGATTGGAGGGTAGATCCAGTATTGCATCAGGCGTGTTATCCTGTCGTTCAGACAGCGTGTAGGAACGTTAAAGCGGGCGATGCGGGCGTGATTAGTTGCCTCATGGATAATATCGATACAGATCACATGAACGAAGAATGCGAAGATGCTCTCATTCAAGTTTGTAATAAAATATTGACCGAAACTGCTAGTTGTAATCAATGATCGATTGTAGATACAATATTTTGTGGCGCGTGATTTTAAATTGGACCCGCAATTATTTAGAGAATGCAAAGAAGATGCTGGGAAACTTTGCTCCGCTAGTCAACATTGGGATGAAAAAGGAGTGACTGCCGAAAATGGGCCGCTTGTTTTGCCGTGCTTATATAGGTAAGAATAATTTAGTTGTATTGTGAATATAATTTTATTATTACGCCTAGGGAATATTTTACAATAATTTTATCAAGTACAATCATAGATTATATTTGTACAAGTCTCATAACCATTTTTATAGAAATGCATATATACCGGATGAAAGTCGTATGAAAGTACAGCTTCAGCCGCGTTGTTTGGAACAAATCAAAAGAGTAATGCGCCAAAGAGCTATAAGTGTCGATTTACATCCTGAATTAGAGCAGACCTGTCTAGCGGATCTCGCTGTTTTCTGTTTCGATAAAGTAGAAAAAGGACAAGAAGTGCTGTGTTTGCAAGATCACATGGAAGAGTAATTATTCTCAAAATAATTTGCGTGCACAGTTAACAACTCTTTTGTCGCAATAGTTTGGCGCAACAGTGTAAAAATTCCTTGACCGATTTAACGGAAATACAAGCAGAGCATACAGAACTAAATCCATATATCAGTGCAAATTGTAAGAGGGTGATTCAAACGTTCTGTACTGAAGAGCAAAAGAAAGACGAAGGTGACATTATGGACTGCTTAATCAAACATAAAAATAATCCTATTGTAAAAACAAGCAACAGCAATTGCAGGGCTAGCATAGAACACTTCCAATTAATATCACTAAAAAATTACAGGTGCTGCAATTTGGGCTTATAAAAATAGCTGCTTCGATAATTCAAGTGATTACTATTTTAGGTTTACTTATAAATTTAAATTGGCTTGCAAACCGTACGCCCTGCGATTTTGTGCGATAGCGAAAACGAAGGCTGAAGTTATTGGTTGCCTAAGTGCGAAAGTAACAAACGATACGTTAGCTGGTGTAAAGAGTGACATCCAGAAAGAATGTCGGCAGCAGTTGAAAGCGCAATTGTTCCAGCAACGCGAGAACATCAGCTACGATCCAAAATTAAACAAGGCGTGCCAAGAGGATATTAGTAAATTTTGCACGAATGTTGAAAAAGGCCAATCCCAAGTAAGCATCATTATATAAATTAAATATAGGATTTATTATTTTAAACTCATTTCGATAAGGTTTTGGAGTGTTTGCAAGCGCAACCCGAAAATAGGCTAACGGATAAATGTCAGGTTGAATTATTCAAAGTAAAAAGGCAAGAAACGAGCGACAATTCTGTAGATTACGCGTTAATGACAATGTGCGCGAGTGCCATTGACGAATTCTGTCCTAATGTAGATAAATCAAAAGTCATTGATTGTTTGAAGGTACCCAATAAATCAAACCATAACTTACAAGTTGCCAACAATTTTTTTTTTACTTATTTTAAGAATAATAAAGACAAGAAAGGCTTCAACAAACAATGCCATACGGTCGTAACGCACAGGATAATCGAGCAAAACAGCGATTATCGCCTTAATCCGTCCCTGCAGCAAAACTGCAAATTGGATATAAACAAATTCTGCCTTCAAGTGATTCAAAGTGCTCGCTCTGAGCGCGGCTTACACGGTGCTATGATTAAGTGCTTAAAAGGTAAATTCAAAGAAGGAAAACTAACAAACAAATGCGAATTAGAAATGGTGGAGATACTGCGAGAACAAGCGCTCGATGTCAGACTCAATCCGCTCCTCAGAGCCGTTTGCATCAGCGAATTAGACACAATATGCAAACAAGTACGTCATCAATGATCTAAACTTAATTCATATAAATGTCTTCTTATAACACCATATTTTAAAAGACCCTGTTTATATTGATTTTTTTATCCACGCCTCACTACCATACAATAGTACATCTCAAATGCGCCTTTCATAATTTTCAGACAATGTTTTAAGAGTTGATTTTGCTTTAAGGATGATAGCGAGGAAGATTCTGGTAAAATCGAAGAGTGTCTTAAAAATGCTCTGTTGGAGAAGAAACTACAGGCGCTAGCCTGTATGGAGGAGGTGGCGAATTTAATTGAGGAATCGCAAGCTGATATTAATGTGGATCCGGTTCTGCATAATGCTTGTAAATTGGATTTATTGAAATATTGCGCTAATGTCCAACAAGGAAATGGAAGACGTAAGATTGAAGATGCTAGTTTATTTCGTCTTTTATAAAGAGTATTTATAAAGCAGCAGAAAAATTCAAGTCTTGAAAAATATATATAGATTTTCTATTAATACTGTAAAATTAAATTACAATATTGTGTTCATTTTGACTAAAATCGGTTTTATTTTTTTATTTTGTAGAGATTAAGTGTTTAAAAATATTACTTGATGGACAACAGCTAATGCCAGAATGCAAAGATATGTTGGAGAAGCGATTAGATATGTATAAAAATGCAGCTGAGGTAAGTATATACAGGAAATTGTAATTGGCTAAAAAAAAAATGAATACTCTAAATATTAGTCGATATTTTTGTTGTAATATTCTATTCGGAAAGTTGCCCCAAAAAAGTTTATTTCTGTTTGTAGGTTGTACCACCTCCAGAAGGTCTACAACAGCTTTATGTTCAAGTATCCGCGTCGCCAGCAAAGCACTACTTTTTCCTAATATTCCTAATGATGGTTTGTTTAATATTCGTGTTTGGTATTATGTGCGGACGTGTCACTAGACGTCATGCGTTGCTCAAAAACAAATGATTTTCCGCGATTGCTATTTTATAGAACCAGATAACGTACAAATCATGTAAAAATGTCCAAAATCAAATAGATAAAGTAATTTCGGTAAGGTATGAGCGAAGTCAAATCGTTTTTTTATTGGTGTTTTGTTTAACTAAAATGAGCATTGTATGAAAAACGGAAAACCAAATGGCAGAAGACATTTTACTCGGCCTTTATTTAATTTAAATAATATAACTAAATGTTGACAAATGATTGGATTGTGATAGGGTAGCTTGATCGGCTATTAAGCTAGTTAAAATTGCAAAAGTATTTGTACCTAAACTTAAATCAAACTAACGACTTATTTATGTATATTAAAACGTACCGTAGTTATCTTTATCTGTATTATTTAATTAAACAATAAGGAGAATTTTTTAAATATGCAATTAATGTACATAATTAATAGATATAGTTTGTAAAAAAGGTATGCGATACGTTTAGTATTATTTTCAATTGAGTTATTGGTGTAAAAAAACGATGTAAATGATTTTATAACGCCGAAATATGTTTTAATAAATATTTGAAAAGATCTTTTAACGTTTTAATTTAAGATAATTATATTTATATAAAAAATGTTGTAGTATGATGCGCGAAATTAGAAATTTGTGCAATTGCCAAAAATTCTTATAAAAATAGCCGTCTGATGTATTATAATTAATTCTAAATCAACGCGTTACCTTGATTTTATATTAATACTTTAGCGAGGTAGGGAAATACAATCGAATGGTTGATACAAGAACAAAAACTCTGCGCATATACTACGCTCATTTGCACGAACAATTTATAGTGACGACACGGCGCAATATTAGGTGACAGAGCGCTAATGGAATTTTATTTTTCAATTTCTTTTGCGTATTGTGCGTATATATAAAATCAATGTATTGGTTTCTAATAAGATACAAATTCTTTTGGCTCAATAGAATTTAGAAAGTTCCGCTGAGACAGTCCTGTATATTTGGAACACTATTTAAGACAAATAGAGATGGGAAATAATTTTTTCCTCAAATCTTGTGATTAGTACGATTTTAACAAGGCGAATATAATATAATTTAACGTGATTTTGATAGATAAATTGTTAATAATTAACTAAAAAGCGCGAAATATCAGAGTATTTAAAAAACTTTGGTTATTTCGAAGTAAATATAATCGGTAAACAATATTTGGAATCTAATAAATATAAATATATCGACATTTTAATAAATATAATAAAAAATATATATTCTTTTAAATCGCGTATTGTTGATGTGTTTCAAGCATCCATGCTGCCCATCTCTACGCTTTAATTGGAGCGCCACCACACGGCATACTTATTAGTTACTAGTACCAATAGTTGCTGCCATTTTGCAAGGTGTTTTGAGAGCATTTGTTATTTATACAGGCCAACAGAGTATCGCGACAGCTGCGATCGAGCCCTTAAACCGGACTAATTAGTGCTGTGGCGATATAATTTGGTCTGTGCGACGGACAAGACGGCTGACCAGGGACGGTCAATGGTGTTTAAATGGACGCATCGTCCTTCATCACACAAGTATCGCGGGAAGACGAACAGCTAAACAGATATCCGCCCGAAAAAGGTAAATGTATCTCGCGAACGAGGCTACCGTAATGTTTCGGATGTATGTATGCGAATTAACCCCGGAAGAACAGTGTCACGGGTCGTAGCAGGATATTGTCGAGGTATCCCAGTGTGGGTAGGCGTGTTATGTTGTCGTATGTCCGTCTGTCAGTGTGTCCATGTGCTGCCAGAGTTGCCACATGATAGCATAATAAATGCCAACGTTGACAATCTGAAATATCAGAATGTTCTTTTGCATTGAAAACTGAGCAATTTGAAAAATATAATTAATACAGAGCGTTGCGGAACTAAAAAATTGTTTCTAAATTTTACATGATTTCTGTATATAAATTACAATAATAACAAAAATTCGCGAAATAACTGTTTATTTATTGTCTAGTGCATTTTTTGTATATTATAAATTTGGGGGTGGCGTATTGAAGATAATATTGTAAACTTGGCAACGCGGTAAACTATCGTAATATGCACTGCAGAGTAGAAAAGAAAGGTAAACAAGCAAGCTTTTATAAAGGCACACTAGATGTGGTTGAAACGGAATCGTTTTGAGCCCGCTAACCTTGAGGCACCGTTACCGCCGCCAATGTTTCTATTTTATATCTAGCTAAGCACCTTAGCGACCCTGGGCTAGAATTGGATAATAATTGAACTGCGTTTTTTATTGTCTGTATATGATGCAGTTAGTACCTACCCATACTGAACCACACCTGCTACGCCACTGACCTCTTTAAAATGATAATTAAACGCCTTTTTTTTTTATTCACTATTTTTGGTATTCTAACATATTGTTTGCCATCTAAATTCTAGTTTAAAAATACCGGTCTGTAGAATTCAGTTGTTTGTTATTTTAATTGTAAAATTTAGTGTTTGTTTGTAATAATTAGCGGCGCATATATTTCTCTTTGCCAGCATTTATTTTTGCGACGAAATTATGGTAAATAAAATCTTGTTTTACCAATAAACAACATACCTAAATTAATAAAAATTTGTGTTTGATTACAAGTTGAGGTTTCTTATCGCGTATTTATATAATTTATTTAAATTATATAAAATATTCAATCAATCCTATTTAATTTCATTTATATTAATGCAAACTGTCCAAGATATCTTATTAGATACCTATAGCTATACTTTTCTTCAGTAATTATATAATTGACCGCAATTAAGAAAAGAATCTGTAAACCCAAATATAATTTTTTTAATGTATAGGAAGCTTACAGCGGCCAGAGAATGAACAGACGCCAGACGTGGAAAGGAAAGAAGAGAAAAAAGGCAAACCTGGATTTTTGCGCTCCCTGCTCTGCTGCCTCGGGCGAAAAGGTAAGAATTCCAATTCGCTGCACTATGGGTCGTCGCGACGCTCTTCGTACGTCGAGTCGGAGCCGGCCAGGTACCTTCTGCCTACGATCCGACATCAGGACATGCACAAGAAATGTATGGTCATAGATCTGGATGAAACTCTTGTCCACAGCAGTTTCAAGGTACCGTACTGTAAAATAAAAACAAATTAAATCGATTACGAAATTTATTTAAAAAAAAAACAATATAAAATTTCTATGATTTTAAAAGGAAATACGTTCTATAAAACATCAAGAACCATAGAATAAAATTCAGTTTAATTGATGTTTTGTAATGTAACTAATTCTTGCGCTACTGGAGATGAGAGCTTTGCCTTCTAAATTGCTTGTATACGCACAAAAAACTATTCACTTCAGTTGGGTGAATATCAGTAAATAACTGCGAAATCGTTCAGCAATTGTTCCATGTTAATAGCATGTTAATGGTAAATTACTTAAATAAAATGTCTGTACGACTTGAGATTTATACATAAATTGATTATCGAAACATAAAATGAAACATTATGATTAGATTAACAAATTGAAAACAAGATGAAATTGGGCCTGAATTTGAAATTATTAAATTTGATTTAGGCATGTATATACTTTCACAAGCATTAATACAAAACACATTTGCGCAATTTAAGTGAACTAATTTCAATAGGATTGCATGAATTAAAAATATGCTCGCCTACAGCACTTTTATACTTTTGATTTAATCTTAAATGAGCCAAATGTTCCTTAAATCTAGTTTCAAATAGGTCTACGTGTTGGCCTTCTATATATACCTTAGTTAGGACAATTAGAACAAGACGTATAATAAATACTCGGCTTTTATACAAATCAATCAAATCTTTGGGATTTCCAAGAAAATTACAATTTTCGCGTGCAATGTCATTTAAAAATCGAAACATTTCAGCCGATCTCAAATGCGGACTTTGTGGTGCCCGTGGAGATCGACGGCACGGTGCACCAAGTATACGTGCTGAAGCGGCCGCACGTGGACGATTTCCTGAAGCGTGTGGGTGAACTGTACGAGTGCGTCTTGTTCACCGCATCACTGGCCAAGTACGCGGACCCCGTAGCGGACCTACTAGACCGGTGGGGCGTGTTCAGGGCGCGATTGTTCCGCGAGAGCTGTGTCTATCATCGCGGCAACTACGTCAAAGACTTGAACAAGCTCGGCCGCGACCTGCCGCAGATTATTATCGTCGATAATTCGCCGGCTAGTTATATATTCCATCCAGATAATGCGGTAAGAAATTTCTCCACGCTTCACTATGTTAATTTGATCGTTCAGAAGAACGTCTTAAATGAATATATACAGAAAAAGTCATTATTTCATTAAAAAATCTACAAGTATTCAATGCACATACATTAATTTATTGATTCATTATTTATTTTGAAATCACTACTTATATTGTTTCATCAAAATATTCTACTTAGAACATTAAGCCCATTCTTATTAAGTAAGCTACTTGTCCCCTTAGCTGTCTATTCTATTTATAAACAAATTTTTTACATATCCCGATAATAATCGAGACTGTAGAGGATTTTTTTTGCTATGCAAAAATACTAAATTTCAAGTGGACAGACACTAATTACCAATAATTACGCGCTTGAATGAAAATCAAATTATTGCTATATTTTGTACACTCGTAATATAATCGATATATACTTGTGGACCAAAAAATATCTATATATGTCAATTTTTGTGTACGGATGGTTAATTATAGGTGCCGGTAGCATCGTGGTTCGACGATATGGCCGACACCGAGCTCATGGACTTGATACCGTTCTTCGAGAAGCTGAGCAAGATGGATAATGTATATACTGTGTTGTGTAATTCGAACCATCCGTACAACAGTGCACCGTCCCTGAACGGACCGCTGGTAGGCAACGCGGGCGTCGCACCCACGTCACAGTCGACCACGCCCTCCACCACGTAGCACCAGCTGACTGTGCTGGCGGTACTGCTCGTGGTGCTGCTTGCAGCCTGCTGTGGCGCCGGCAGCGCCACCCAAGCGGTGCCCGCGGCACTAATCCTACGCAAACAGTACCCACGCTCATTAACCGACAGAGGTATTTCCTACTATCGAAGACGCTTGTACTTGTGGTAGTTAACGTCAATTGTTTTATCAGCGGCTTGGAACTGTTGCGCCCTCTGGTATTACATACGCGGAGCTTGTTCGATATCCCTTCCCTTAACATTATGCTGATAGAATATAAAATAATAACGAAGATGTGTTGTTTAGTTCGATTATGATATCGTAAATAATTTCACAATTGTGATTTTCAGCAATAATCAATTGCGATTGTTACCTCAAAAATTGGATATTGTGTATATTTAAAAAACATTCAGCAAATTTTGTCTACACACCGCGATGTGTCCCAAATTTAAACAGATCTAAATGCATATATAAAGCAATTGATTCTGGACTAGTAAACGTTTTATATAATCTTGTACAGGTTTAGAAGTTTGTATATAATTATGTGTATACAAGGCAGAAAAAAAATGGAATGTGATAATTTATTGAATTAAAATCATTGTTTCTGATCGTTTTATTTACGTACGCGAGAACAGTATTATCCCTAAGCAATATCGAACCTATCACAATTATTTATAACTATCACATTCAATTTTTTTAAATTGTAAAATAATATTAATGAAGAGCAAGAACAATTTAGATAATAGTGATATCCTGAAATTTATAAATTAAATATTTTTACACCTTTCTCTATCGTAATGAATGTATACCTAACCTAAATAATTATATATTCCATTGCAGGTGACGTTAGTTTTTTAAAACGACCGCGGCGATTTTTTTTTTTTGTACGCGAGCATATTTAAATCCAAAACAGCAAATTCGTTAATATTGCATTTTGTTCTTGTAATTTTTTTTAACATTGCCATTGTGCCAATTTCGCATGTAGTTTTTGTATGAGAAACGATTCGTTTATTATTGGTCAAAAATTACAGTCGCTTTCTAAATATTAATCACACCTTTTAAAAATATATATTTATACAATTTCGGTGGAGGATATCGGCTTAAAATGTAAAGATTTAATATGACTGAGCTATACATTTTTGTAAATTGTAAAATTATCAAAAAAAGAAACACGGAAATTTCGCCGATTTCCCCGACTATAAAACAATCAGTCTCGTCGGAGAACGTGATCATGTTTTTAAAACACGGGAACGCGATTTTGTTCCGATATCATAATCAGTGGCCTTAAAACATCTGTCAAAATATTAGTTTATTTTTAGTTTCCAATTCTTCTTCACGAAGAAGTTCTTGTAGACTATTCCGACTTTTTTTTTATTCCACCAATGCATCACTAGCTAGAGAATAATATTACGTAATAGTATAGAGAATGGTCACTGTAGGAAGAGATAAATTGTTGCCTGGTTTTTTATTGTCAGGACTTGAATAATCATCGGTTTTACCACTTATTATTTGTTAACTCAAAACATTAGTTGGTACCGACTGTAGAAATTCCATTATTATATTAAAAGATTATTAATAATGCAACTCACGACCGCGACCAACTAATGATATTGTTTTATATTGCTTAGTTTTTATTTCTGTTTTATTTAATTCGTGTTTAAGTACAAATTTCCATAACTATTACTAATATATGTTGTCTGTCCTTTTTTTTATTAACTTATATAAATAATTATATAACTACCCTTATCTTCCTTTATAAGTTATATACATATTATATACCTACGCGTAAGATTCGAAATTTTAGTTTTCGCCCCAAAATGAGAATTATGTTTTGTGGAATTCTTTAAAAGTCTATTTTATTTTATCGATTGTATATAATTTTAATCAATAATATATTATATTAATTATTACGACGTATAAATATAAAAATATAATAGTATTGTATTATCTTTCTGTAAAGCGAAACAAATGTTCTGTTGGTCCGTTATTTATTTGGAGTGGATTGTATTTTGATTTGCATATAAGGGGTGAAATACGCATATCAGAAACTGGGAAGAAATATAATATAAATAGTAATCGTTGACTAAACCAACAGGACCAATATAATAAATCCTTCAGGTGATAACCAGCTTTTGTGAAGATATAGATTTTTATAATATACATAGAAATCTCACCCACGAAAGTTCATGTATTTTGGCGATAGCACCATAAAAAAAATCAATACCGATTTTTATAACATCGCGTTTTTTTAAACTACTGCGACAGTTTCTACATTTACACATTCATATACGTTGTCTTCAATCGTTTAACTAGATTTATATTTTGTTGTTAGAGAGAGTAATATATTACAGTACGATAATTATTGTTTATAATTTTTTAATTTAATAACTAATTTTCTTACCGGATAAAACAGCACTTTATCTTCAAGACTTGTACGAAAAAAAATGTAAATGTTTAGTATTCGTCTTGAGCGATTAAAAGAACTATACATATTGATATGCCTGCAAATGTAAATAAAAAAAAAACGTCATTTATACCCCCCAAAAATATTTGTTTTAATAACGTCCTGCACTTAAACGTACTTTATCATCAATCCAGTCATATTAAAAATTATTCTACACATTTCAAATGTTCCTATACAAAGTTTTTTTTACTTACACCTCACAATCGTACAATACACACATGTACTTTTAAATCTTACTTATAAAAAATATAACTACGAAATATGGGAAATAAACAAATATATCTTCAATGAAACTTGGTAAAGATTTTTTATTTGTATTTTTTGATCTTACAATATTATGGCTTAATTTTACTTAATTCTAACTTAACATGTTTCGCTATCCTAACTTTCCCACCGGCCTTTTTAACCCCAGCTAACTTTTCTCGTTTTATATTCGCATTTGCCTCGCTACGTTTCATTTTCTTTTTACAACTCAGTGGATTAGCACCTTTCCGTTTCTTGCGATTAAAATTCTCCTCAGATTCTTGAATACCCTCCTTCTGTTTCACTAGGTCAATTACATCGCTTTTCAAGCGTTCCGCGGCTAAATCCAGCGAAATTCGACTAGGGGGATCCAATACGGGTGCTTTACAATGTAAATAAAGCAGAGGGATTCCGTTTTGAAGTCGAATTTTCTTCTGTAGATCGCGGTCTTGCGTTGCCACGATGTAATGGGAAGAATTACCATTGGCGACCATGGATAGCAGGCAGCCTGAGCCGGGAACAGGGAACTTTTCATGGCCACATTTATGCACGATGGATTGCTTTAAGATTTGTAGAGGTCCAGATAGGGACTTTCGTTCTAGCTTCTCCATTTCGATTATGGCACATTGTGTTGTCAGGATTTTTAATTCGCCTTGTAAATATTTAGGAATATTATTCGCGATGTTTATTTGATTCTACGGATATTTGAAATATAATAATTATATATATTAAATTTTGAAAAGGTGCTTACCGAAAGAGCTGCCAGGCAAAATGTTCCATCTATAAGCAATTGATATGGCTGTCTGAAGTTGTGGTTATTTATGTAGAAGTTTAAGAACTTGTTCACTTTTTTGTAGCGTTTTATTTTCATGTTTTTTTTAATCAAATAAACACTAGCACATGTAAAATGTATCCGACAGCATCACAATAACCTTATGAAAAAGTCAGAGAGACATGCGCGCGCAAAACTAGAATTTGAACACAAACAAATCCAATTTTTCTTGCGGGAAGAAATAAACCTTTTTTTTTAAATTAAAATCACAATGGATTCCGATATGACGCACTGGCATTTCGATTATGTTCGTTTAGCTTGGGATTCTGGCTTCTTTTTTGGCAATAGCAAACAAAATGAAAAAATGGATTATAGTACAATAGGTAAAAATGATCATACTCGTTAGATATTGTATTAACAAAAACCAACGTGCCATTATAGGACTCGTCGATATAGAAAAGATATCTCGCGATAGGGATTACGCCACAGTCGAAAAACATATATCGACAATAATTAATTTCACGCTTCAAGAGGAATTATCGAAAGTCTTAGAACCGACGTTCGTAAAGCTATTTAAACTGGGACAATTATCGGTAGAATACTTGCAATTTTGTAAAAAATATCTAGATAATACGGTAATATTGCTCAAGAAAGAGTTAAATGACCGCCAAGCAACTTGCGACAATTTCCGAAAAGATTGCGATAACATGAACCAATATGTAAGCAATTTGAAAAAGAAAAATAAAGATTTGAAGGCCCACTTGCAACTATTAGAGGCCCAAAATCTTGTGCCTTTCAATTGTCCTCATTGCAATAAGATATTTAGCACTGCAGCGTATTTAGAAGCACATATAAATCGCAGGCACACTGACGCGCTATTAGATCCTCCGCCGCCCACGAATATGCAAATCGAAGCGGATAAATTACAGTTGGAAATCAAAGAACTGAAGGAGCGCTTAAACTCCAGCGAGAAATTCGTTCATTCGGAACACTCATCCGAAACGGTCGTCCGTAAGAACGATATACACAATAAGCTGGAATTGCATCGCCAGCACGTGGAGTCTGAACTAGATGCAATACGCGTTGGGAATGCTCTCAAGTACGAACAACTATCGGAAACAATATTGCATAACTTCCAAGAATCGCAGAAACCGGCTGTAATGGCTCAGACTGATAAGGGATACATTGTGTCTCATGATGGTTCTACTCAAACGGAAAACAATGTACGATACGTGGATTCGAATGTAAATACTGAAGCGGTATTTGATACCAACAACGTCCACGTAAAACACGAGATTGGTGATATTAAAAGAATTACTGAGCAGCATCTGCAAGAGTTAGCCGAGGTTTTAGAGCAGAAGGTAACGCTGGTCGTATAAGTTCACAAAAATATACAGTAATTTAGAACATTTTCAATATTATTACCTGTACTGGATCGTTGCAATATGCTGATGAGGCACTTTCGATTCACAATTAGATGATTTTGGCAATCGCAAATATTTAATTAAACACGCTTGTCAGATATTTTATTACGGCTTGCATAGTTCGTTATAACGGTATGCTGCAATTGGTCGAAATGTCAGCGCGTTGTTCGCCGTACGGCGAACCAACGACGTCAAATATTCGGCGGCAAATTTGAAACTCAATTCGTTTGAAATGTTAATAGCTGCAACTTTTTAAAAATAATCATCAATTATTATAATGATTTATTTAGGTATCCATTAATTTAGCACATCTAGAAACGAAATTAGAAACTCTGTTAAATAAATGCAGTACTTTGAACAGTACGCGATTAGACGAAAATCAAATGGTACGTGAAAGAATTATGGACACATCTCCGATCAGGCAAATTGTTACGCCAATTCTTGAAGAGCCAAAAGCGGCACCTCGAAAACAACAAGAAATTCCATCAAAAAATGCGCTCGCTGTTCGTCCAAAGCCGAGAAGCAAGTTTGTAAGTTGCGCGGAGAATACTATTTATTCTGGACAAATTTTGAAGGAAAACCAAGAAAAAGTCACGTTCATAAAGAGTCCTGAGACAGTTATAAGTAGTTGTAGCGGCAGTGAATATAGCAGTACCGAATCTGAAAGCGATTCTGTTAGCAGTGATGACAGCGAAGTACCAATGCCAGTACCAGAAGCTTTGAAGCCGACCGTTAAAGTTTCAAATACTTCTACACTAAGAAATCGCTCTTTAACTAGGTATATGCGTTTTCTTTCGATATTCAAATGATACGAATGTATTCTCTATAGTTTAAGACAAGCCGTAGATGGTAATGTTACCGAAGGCCTAGCCAAAGAACTTGAAAATGTCTTAAGCCAAAAGTTGCAATCGATTGGTGTTTCGCCAGAATGGACACGAATCCCTAAAAAGTCTTTTGAACAAGCTATGAAAATCACCAATCACCAAAATAAAGCAATATTTAAAGTACGTTTTTTTTTTTATATCATTTATATATGCTATTGTTGATGATGATACTAAATTTTTAGAATTATCCAAATTATAATAAATGTCGCGAGTCAATATTAGTCCAACTAAAGACTAAAGTGAAAGAGATATTATCAAACAAGACGGGCACATCAAGACCTAAAACAGCAAAACCAATTCCGCAGCAAAAGATTAAATATTCTCCATCTCAAAAGAGAAATATAAATAACCAACAAAAGTAAGTTTATATTGTAAAATCGTCACTACGGCGTTAAATAATTGTATAAAACATCACTCAACAAATTCTATAGTACTAACCGATCCCGGTTAGTAACAGAGGTATCTTTATTTGTTTTATTACTGAAGATGGGGGCATAGCCTCTGACATGCGCATCTAGCTAATAAATGCTTTATGTTACGGTTTTTGGGTGATGTTTTAGTTAGTTAAAGAGTCCGCAATCCTAAAGATTGGTTGGAAACAGCACGCCATGCCGATCTATCCTGAGCTAATCCCTTCATCTCCCTATAGCTATTCATCTCAACGTCTTCAACTATCTGACTCACATACTCCAATCTAGGCCTACCTACCCCTCTCTTTCCCTCCACTCTACCTTCTATGATCAATTGCATAATCCCCCCATGCCTAAGAATATGCCCTACTAATCTGTCTCTCCTACGCTGTAACACTCTCCAGATACTTCTCTTCTCCCCTACTAACTCTAGTACAGCTTCATTTGTTACTTTATCTTCCCAACCAATCCTCATCATCCTCCTATAACACCACATTTCAAGTGCTTCTAATCTACGCTTCTCTTCCTTTCCTATAGTCCACGCCTCACACCCGTACAGTGCTACACTCCAAACATATACCTTCAGTAATCTTTTTCTAATACCCAAGTCAATATTTGATCTTAAAATCTGTTCTTTTTCTACGAATGCCTTCCTACCCTGTGCTATCCTACACTTTATATCTACCTTGCTTCGATTATCTTTTGTGATTCTACTGCCTAAATAACAAAAATCTGACACTTCTTCGATTCTATTATCTCCTATTGAGATCCTCATTTTTCTACTGCATTCCTTTTTGTCACACCTCATCACTTTAGTTTTACCTATATTTATTTTCATGTTAAAATCCCTAGTCAATACTGCCTGCATACCATTCAATACCCTTTCTAAATTCTTTTCGCTTTCTTCCAATATAGCTATATCGTCGGCGAATCTCAGCATATATATTTTCTCTCCCTGTACATTCACACCTACACTATACTCTTCTTTTACTTTGTTTATTGCATCTTCTATATATAGATTAAATAATAACGGTGAGAGTGTACATCCCTGCCGAACTCCCTTCCTTATTTTTGCTACCTCTTCTTCCCCCTCAATTCTAACTAAGGCAGTTTGGTGTTTATATAAATTAAAAATTATTCTCCTATCCTTATAATCTATACCCGTTTCTTTTAAAATTCTAAACATTATGTCCCAATCTACATTATCAAATGCCTTTTCTAAGTCTACAAAAGCTATGCAAGTTACCTTTCCTACCCTCTTTCTTTTTTCTACTACCGTTCTTAGTGCTAGAATCGCCTCTCTCGTCCCTCTGTTTTTCCTAAAACCAAACTGATCTTCTCCTAGCCTTTCCTCTACTTTATTTTCTAATCTCCTATAAATAATCTTTAACAATATCTTCGATGCATGTGATAGTAGGCTAATGGTCCTATAGTTCTCACACAAATTAGCTCCTATTTTCTTTGGCATTGTTACTATTCTACTACGCTGAAAATCCTGTGGTACTTCTCCCTTCTCATATATTTTACAAACTAACCTGTACAATCGCTCCTGCATTTTTTCCCCTGCGTGTTTTATTAATTCGGCTGGTATCATATCAATCCCCGCTGCTTTGTTATTCCGTAAATCATTTAATGCTCTATGAAACTCTGACCTAAGTATGCTAGGACCTAAGTCATCCTCATCTATCTGTTCCACATTTTCTAGCTCCTCCATGTCCTGCCTACCTTTATATAAATCTTCAAGATACTCCTTCCATCTTCTAGCTTTTTCCTTATTTTCTGTGAGTTCCTTACCCTGCTTATCACATATAATGTTACCCTTTGGTTTTACTTTAGAAAAATGTGACTTAATTTTCCTGTAGCCCAAATCTACTTTACCTCTTCTCATATCCTCCTCAATATCCTCACAGTTTCCTTTTATCCACTCTTCTTTCGCTAGCTTGCATTTCCTGTTAATTAAGTTCCTTAGTTCCTTATATTTTTTCTGTCCTGCTTCTGTGTTTCCTATTTTAATTTTCCTTCTTGCTTCTATCATTTCCACTATTTCTTCCGTGATGTTTTATACAATTAATTTTATATTGACGAGTATCCATTTCTAAGGAATGTAAATGATTTTATAGGGTAGCATCAAAAGAACAACATACAACTCCTTCTCCCCAAATTCCCTCTACGTCCAACTACCAATATGAAACCGAATCACCGACGAAACAGACCCCTTCGCCAACAGCAACCAAAATGGCTGTTCAAACGGGAAAGAAGCGCGTTTTGTTCGATTTGGATACGGAGGAAAGTAGCGCTTCTGTTTCTGAAAATGAAAATAGGCCACAGGTAGCGGCGACTGAAGCGCCACCGTCAGTTGTGGCGGTTACTGGTAGTACTACCAGTATTGCCAGTTCTGTATTCGATGAGCCCCATAAAGAATTGTTAAGTGGTAAGGAGAAGGAGCAACAGCGGAAATATGATGAAAAAGCGAAGAAAGCGGCTATAATTGAGGAAGATGTATCCGATTGGGATATTAGTGATATTTTGGCAACCTGATGATCATTTATTGATTTTTTCCGATTCTATTTGTGGTATGTAATTTATAAGTTAATAAAAGCTGGTACTACAACTAGATTTTTCAACTAGTTTGCTAAACCGCAGTTGCTATCTGCATTTAGTTTCTGCTGACTGCATCACAAGGTGCCTACTTTAAGCACTGCGAGCATTATATTTATAACCTTTACACTTGCAAATTTATATATAATTGCAGAACCATAATATATTTTAAACATATTTTAACACGTTGCATTATATAGATGTAAATCTAATTTGTGCAGTTTAAAACTAAGTGATTATTTATATTTCTAATATCGAATTGATAGAAAAAAAATGTACACACGGAGATTAAGTACTTCCGTGTGGTCGAAATATAATTCAAAAGTTCGTTTTTTCAACAATAAATGCTCGTATATTGATATAAGTGAAGAAGTGCAGCATGCATTGTATAAAAATTTGCCGGTTCTGGCTTTAGAATCGACCATAATCAGTCATGGAATGCCCAAACCTCATAATATAGATTGTGCAATTTCCATTGAAGAAATCGTAAGAAAAGAGGTACGTTTTAAATTTGCAAAAATATTTGGAAAAAGTGATATCCAATCCGATTTTTTCATGTTGAAATTATTTAGTTCACTCACATGAACATAATATCAATTGCTTGATATAAATCTTATCGCGTATTCCATATTACGATTTGTGATCATTATTACGAGTAATATAGAATTATCACCCAAATACCGTAAACAAGCATTAAGTAGCTAGATGTACATTTCAAGCGCTATGCGCCCATCTTCAGTAGCACAAGATAATAATATAATAATAATAATAATAATGCGCCCATGGGCTATGCGCCCATCTTCAGTAGCACAAGATAATAATATAATAATAATAATAATAATATCTTGTGCTACTGAAGATGGGCGCATAGCGCTTGAAATGTACATCTAGCTACTTAATGCTTGTTACGGTATTTGGGTGATATTCTATATTATAATTTAACACCGTAGTGATAATTTTAAAAATTATTACGAGTATTCTATGCGACAAAAATATCAACTGGCTTTTAATTATTTGCAAATTACGCAACAAGTTTTCATTAAATCTGCTTTTTAGAGGAATCTGATAAATAATTATTATAACACGGCTTACAATGCAATAAAGCAACTTCATTATAATAAACGCGCATGACAGGGTGTAGTACCAGCGACGGTTGCCATTATCGGTGGTCGCATTAAGGTTGGACTGACTCACGAGTCACTTCTCCAATTGGCTGATCCAGTCGTTGGCATTGACGTGATAAAAACGTCACGTCGTGACTTACCTTACGTTGTTGGCAACAAGCGAGTTCACGGCGGCACCACTGTCAGTGGCACTGTGGTCGTGTGCGCACGCGCAGGTCTGCCACTCTTTGCCACCGGGGGCATCGGTGGCGTTCATCGCGACGGCGAAAATAGCATGGACGTTTCTGCAGACCTTACAGAATTGGGTAGAACTACCGTGGGTGTAATATGCGCGGGCGTGAAAAGTATTTTGGATATTGGCCGGACGTTAGAATACCTGGTAAGGGGGAATTTTAAGTTTGTTTTAGCTGCGCGACTTTTAGTAGCTGTTACGAGGTTTAAATAAATAAATCTAATTTCGTGTAGGAAACGCAAGGTGTTTGTGTAAGCACTTACGGCGCTGATAAATCGTTTCCTGCATTTTATACGCACAAAAGCGGCAACAAAGCAGCGTATAATGTGCAAACACCAATAGAAGCTGCTAGAATGGTCCATTCCGCTTTTGAACTCAATTTAAAATCCGGATTGTTATTTGCAGGTACCCAAACAATTAAATCAGAAATCAAATGACATAATAACAATGTATGTGTTCGAGTAGTTCATTTCGCGACCGATTAAATAAGTGAATTGTCATGACAAGTGTTGTTTCATTTTGACAAATGGATAGGTTATGTTCGTTTCTGTCAGTTTGTTTTGTGGAAAACACTGTGCTATTTCGTATATTAATAAAATTGTAAGTGCTGTAAATTATTATTTCTAAGTTCCGGTCCCGGAAGACTACGCTTTATCTCACGCTGTTATGGAAAGTGCCATCGAAAAGGGCTTGAGCGAAGCTCAAAAAGACGGAATTAAAGGTAAAGACATCACGCCGTACTTGCTACAGTTTGTTTCGGAAGTTACCGAAGGCAAATCGCTCCGCACAAGTATCCTTCTTTTACAATTTAGTGTGTATCGCTTGTGTGCGAAATACTATATATTTTTTTCTTAAGTAGATATCTAGACATTGCGTTGGTGCAAAATAACGCAAAAATCGGCGCGCACATCGCTGCAGCTCTAGCGCAATTACGGAACCGAACGAAGCGAACCGAATCGCCAAATCGAAGTAGTTGTGACGTTCCAGCGAAGATAAATCGACCTGTAAGAATTTATAAGAGAAATATCATTGTTTTTGTTGATTGTTCGATATTTAGGTGATTATCGGAGGATCCGTTCTGGACCGACACGCTGCCTTAATAGAAGACACGGACTTGAAGGTAAGTGAACCATATATAATGGGAAAAGATAGGTTAGGTGTGATTAATAATCGATACTCTAACAATTTCTCTTTATTTAAAGAATAGTATATAATATTTACATCGTTTTTGAAACACAAAGTAAGGATATTTTAGTTGTTGCGTATTAATTAGGCTAATATTTCAAGCGTTATTTTTATATTTTACAACCCGACTTTATGTCCGGTTGGGTCCGTTAGTACCTACATATGCTACGCATTGGTTTAAGGTTATGTTTATCATTCCATTAGAAATAGGTTTTCACTTATACAAATAACAACGAATGGAGTATAAACGAAAGTAATTATTCTAATAAATATGGTACATTACAATTTTTTATTTTTTAAAAATATGAACGCCTAAATATACAATCTATAGTACGATATCTAAAATGCCTTAACTTTAAACTATTATCCGTAACATTCACTATAATATCTATTTATATACAGGGTAAACGCGTATTTATCGAAATATTTTAATTATACTTCACGTAAATACCGTTATACTCTGTATATAGTATGTTTCGGAAGCGTATCAATAGAATGAATATTATACAATTATATTATATTATAATACAGGTTGTTGCAAAACCATACACCATTCGAAATGCGGTTTTGACATATACAACCTGCTTAACTTTTAAATATATTATTGTTAAAAGTATATATTTTTGTAAGTTGAGTATATTTATTTGTAGTTTAGCTGGGGTAGACCCTTTTAAAGCGTCTACACGTTTATTATATCATTTTTTAAATATATATTATATAAAGATGTACAAGGTCGTAATGGAGTTAGAATATATATATCGTTTTTATGATCTATAGATCTACAATAATAAAGGTATTGGTCGGGTGATTAGTGCATATATAGAGTGTGTATTTAAGGAGTAGGTGTTTTTTTTTTTTCAATGTAAACAAACATTTTAATCGTCGATACAAAACTTAGTATTTATTTTAACAAGCATTTTTTAATAAATTTTTTTTTTCGCGTGAATTGATGAAAAAATCACCAATAAAAGAATTATCTTACCATATTATCAACTGAGATTGATTTTACAAAAAAAAATTGTTTCATATTGTACAAAAACAAAATTTATTCAAACATCCGATTGTAATCGACATTTCTTTACGCACGCGGCAACATTGTACTACCTAACCACAATAACCCCTAGCGCCATCTAGACAATAAAAGATCAAATATGCCCCGCCAAATTCAAATAATCCAACTATATACGAATGTATGGTCGCAATCTTCCGGCGATATAAAATGTACGAATTAATTGTTTCTGCACGATGCAAAATACATTGCAAAAATACATCAATTCCGGTCTGGTTTGTGCGCCCGTAAACAAGTCGATTTGTTCTTGGGGGCGTCACCCAGAGCCTTGGGCGATGATGCTGTTTTCAATCTGAAGTGGCGAATGATTGAAAACAACACACGCATATATGTATCAAGGAATTGAGTTTAATTAATAGCTTTGCGGCGAAGATGTGAACTATTTATCATGCCCAAGCGCCCCTCGGTGAAACTATAGTGTGTCCATCAATAATTTGCCGCGATTGGAATGCACAGTAGAAAAGTTAGAGCAGTGTAAATGTGAAAATTATATAGTTGCGTCGTAAATATGTAATTTTTATTAGTTTTGTTTTCGGAGTAGCTGCATTTTTGCATACTACCAACTATCTGAACCATATATATAATATATATTATATAAAAGCGGTAAGGAACTTAGTTTTTTATCGATTTTTTTAATGAATGAATCGAAGGAATTCTTGAAAAAATAATTGCTTGAATATATTTGCTGTATATTTATTGCGATTTATTATAAGCCATCTGCATTTGCAGTGGCTCATTATTTTTAGCCTCTCTCTCTCTCTCTCTCTCTCTCTCTCTCTCTCTCTCTATGTATATATACATGGCGTTATATTGCGCGGTAAATATCGAAATATGAAATAAGTTATTAGATTGTGCAACGGATTAATTAACGTTTGATCTGAATGGCGAAACGAAGAAACAAACTTAGGTGTTTAATGACGGTGGAATTTATTTAGCGATGGTGGGTATTTTCTTCGGGGATTTTGCTTAAGAAATACATATTTTACTGGAGGCTTTAAAGAAATATGTATATATTTTTTCTGTTTTGGCTAAAAAAGCAATAAATTGTTTCTTCAAAAAAAAAAATTTACAGGTAAAGGATGATAAATATGCCTTTCCTTGTGCCCCACCTTCTATAACGTAACCTCTTTTGCAGTTAGCTTTACTTTTATTCCACTAAATTTCTTTGTTTCGAAATGTTCGATATATCGGCCGTTTCTATAAACTTTATTATATAATTTAAATTGTTCGCGACAACCGCAGGCATGCCAATTGCGGCCTGACAAAGAAATACTTTCGCCTCAACTGTATACATAAATAATTTCCGAAGCCTCATTATCAAATTTCCGCCGAAATCGCTTTCCAGTTGCCACGGCAAATAAATGCACCCTTCTGCGCGCCCCCCCCCTCCGCGCTCTCCTCCTCACCCCTCATTCCCCCTCGAATGATCTGTTCTACACGCCCGCACACCCTCGCCATACACACGTGCGCCCTTATTTCCTCCGCTCATTTATCTAGAATCGATGTTGCAGACGGCTGCTGTCCGATTTGAATAAAACATGTACATAAATATACAAAATATGCCGTTTCAATTTCCGAAGACAAGTGAAATATGTGCTTTTATTAATTTTTAATACTCTGCCGTGCACAAATTATGAAAAAATCGGAGACTTTTTAAAATTACATTTTATTTTTAAATTTGGCGCCTTTTGTTTGGCATTTACGTCAAATTTGACGTTTCTTATGTGTCAACTTTCGATGTACCTTCGTCTTTTGACATGACTTTTGCTGTCTGATGTCTATTATAATCATTATCGGAATACGAAATACTGATTTTATTGGAAATGGTGTAAAAATAGCGACGTCTTCGCAGACATCGAGTATTTCTAACAGATACAGTCGCTTCGAGCGGAAATATAATAATTGAATTGGATTATTCCAATTAGAGCAACGTCATTCGTTTATACATAGAATAAATCAAGCGTGAAATAAAAACCTGATTTTTTTTAAGGCAGATTCTAAATGAGGTATTTTATATTTCATTCAAAGAACGCATTTTTTTTTTTATATTAAGCTTATTTCGATGCTATTTTTACGCACAAACTTTGATTTTGACGTTGACGTTGACGTTGACTTATTTTATGATTTTGTATGTCTAAAAAATTTTTTCAGCTATATGTGACAGTAAAAAAATCGTGACTACCAAAAGCGTGACTATAAAAAATTGTAAATCCAATTTCCAACGTTCACTTAGAGTTTTTTTTTTTTTTATAAAATTTCGTGATATAAAGTCGATATTTTGTCATATATATATATATATATATATTTGGAACTGTCAGTGCATTTCCAAACAATTAAACGTGCATTATGGCGGTATTTAATGAATTTCTGTTTGACTTTGGCATGCAGGCAAATGTGCCATGTGTCAGTTGTCACTGTCAGTTGTCACCTGTCACGAAATTATGATTTGAACTATTTTTTGCTATTTTTGAGCGACGTGACAGTTTTATTGTTAGATATGTCCCTTTTTCTCGATTAATAATTTTTTGCATATAGTGCAGAATTTTATTATAAAATTTATCGAGTTGGTAAGATAACTTTTTGATTGAATTTTTATAAATAATTTTTTAATATATTTTTTTGCGGTTTTTTAAATTGTACAATATAATTGAAAAAAAAAAAACGTGCTAAAAAATTTTTATTAAAACGCATGCATAATGTATGCATGTACAATTATGGATTGCAAATTAATAATGCTGATTAATGGATTGCAGTATTCCCTCGAATTGTATTGTTATTTTGAACATGATTTATTTATTTTCAAATTAATTTTCAGAATTCGAAATTTTCGATTAAATTTTTTTCACGAAATTGCGATTAAAATGACGGGTTAGTCATTTACCTTTTACGCTTTAGAAACGAATTTAATTCACAGTTTATTTGTAATTTTATAAAATATTGAACATCCCCTACTCCAATTCGAAACGTTGCAGAACCATCAAATACAAGAAAAAAAAATTATATATCAATTCATTTCGAACGAAATTAAATTCAATAAAATATCGCAGCTATTTTTTATTTTTATTTTTATTTTTACATTATATTTAAAAAAAAAACGCATTGACCCATTTTTTTTTCGACCGCCCTATAGGATGTTTTCTAAAGGCCCGTCCACACTGTACACTTAAAAATTTCGAATTGAAATTTCCACTATATTATTAAAGGCTAGTAGATGAACGTAATATTTAGTAAAGGCCAATTTATATTTAGTAAAGAATTAGATGTGCTTAAATCGACGTTATTTAATTCTACATACAAATGTTTTCAGTCAGCATTCGATTTTAGAAAATAAATTGAATTTTCTGCGAAAGTAAAACCACGGAGGAAGAATTTTTGAAATTTACTGTAGTCTTTTGAGCTTTAAAATATATTAAAACGACTTCAAACATTATACACGTTTAAAATTTTTTTTTTTTAATTTATATAGGTTAAGACATAACTATACTAGTATATTTGAAATCGACCTCTGTAGCAATATAATATATAATATAAACGCAATGTCAAAGTTTGCTATTTCTTATTTCGCTGCGACCTTTCGGAAAGTTAGTCGAAAGTTTCAGCTGGGAATATAATGGGCAAAGTTTCATTCGGTTTTTGTTCATAAAATTGCAAAGTAATTATGTGCATTGCAATTTCAAAATTTAAGCGGCCGCAATTTATGAATCACAAAACACTGAAATTTCGTAAATTATCACGAAATAATTACGTTTTTTCAATTGGTTTTTTTAATGGGCGTAGAATTAAATAATTGCATACACATTGAAAAATATATTTTATGATTTACAAAAAAAAAAAACACGCACACACAGAAGAAGGATTAAATAAAAAATGAAATGATTTTTTTTTTAATATATTTTCTGGTATGTATAAATATCGAAGAAGCGAGGGAGTGTGTTGATGAAAGATTAAAATCGTAAAAAATTACATTTTTAAATTCATTGGATATATTTTTCAATGTGTATTTTCTTCGCTTGTATATGTATATTTAAATATTTGAGGACAGCAAAATAGATATATATTTTTTTAATAAATTTAACGTCTACCTATTTTTATATATGGATATATTTTAATATATCTAAGTATATTAAATATAAGTAATGTAATAATGCATCTTATTAAATGGGCGAGGCACTATTCAATAATGTAAGCTCATTTATATTATAAAAAACACAGAATATATATATATCTACCAGAATATCTAGTAAAATCTATCCTAATGCGATTATTTAGTTAGTTATATTCAGTTGGTTAATATTTTAATATGCAATACTTTCGAAGCATCCTGTTTATTAAATACCAGCTGTTTCAAATCTACAAAACATAGTCAGTTTTAACAAGATTTAATTGTTTTTTACTTTATATATTTTTTTAATGCCTGCCTACTTGGCCATTTTTTTAAATGCCTAAACTTACATTACTGTAATTTTTTTTGTTCGTTTTAATATATTTTTTTTTATTCGTTTTGATATATATATATTTTTATTCATTTCAGCTTAAATTTAGTTATAATATAGAATATCACCCAAATACCGTAACAAAAAAAAATTAAATTAAATTAACAAAATCGTAGATTTTTTTTGTTACGGTATTTGGATGATATTCTATATTATAATTTAACACCGTGGTGATAATTTTTAAAATTAAATTTAGTTGATTTCGCGAAGTTAGAAAAATGTTTTGAATTTCTATTTTAACATTCTATTAAACATTCGTAAATATTATTCCGTTTGTAGGAAGATTTGAATCAATTGGTATATAAAGAGGGAAGCTTATGAGAAGATATGAAGGCAATATAAGAAGAAGAAAAAATAAAAAATGTCTAAAGCAATAAATGCCGCGTATTTGTAGATTAAATATATTATATGTAAAGAAAGAAAGAATATTTTGATACTCTTCAGACACGGATGCCATTTTTTTTCTTCATTATAGTACGTTCAATTGAACGATGCAACAGCAAAATATATATTTTTAATTTTATCAATATAATTTTGTAACATATATTAATTACCCAATACATAGATACATCAATTTCATAGAGATCATCTGTTAAATTCTTCGTTAGTGTTTAAAAATAATATAGTACGATCGTTAATCTACCTGTATGTGTCCTTCTTGTGCGTCGAATCACAAAATTAAATACATAATTACGTCGCATCAGATCATATATTACATTTTATTAACACAATTACATCTTTAGATAGATCACATTCTGTTATTTTTAATCCGATTGTTTAAATCAGCTGCCAATTAACTATGTTATTAAACACTCGTAACCGTTCATATAAGTCGGTTGATTAAACAAATCACTCGAGGAGAGGTGCTCGCCAGACACAAAAAAAAAAACACTCGCGCCACTTTGACGTTGCGCACGCGCGTATAATACGACGGAACGTTCTGCGCGCACTCGTGCGCACGTCTCAGTACCAGTCGCGTACATCGAAACACTGGCCCTATATGAGCACCTCGGTCCTCACTCAGCACGTGTCGTCATTTGTTATGGTGGTAGTGGTGGTGGTTGGTGTGCCAACGCTCAGTAACGGCGATGGCGTCGTGCAACCGGCGCTCGTAGACCGCCTGCCCGGTTTGCGCCGGAATAGGTCTTCCAGTGGCGTGGCTAGAGGGCCTTTCTTCATGCGGCCCCATCGGCCGCGACTGAATAGACCCTCCAGCTTATACTGTGCAGAAATAATACAGCAACGTCACGACATCCACAAATATTCGTCACTATTTCTGTTACCTTTAGTCAAATGTTTTCGTGACTTCGATGGTACTCCCTCATCTCGTAGTTGTTATTACCGTTCGGGTTAGGGGCTTTCGTAGAAGTAGCACTGGAAGCCGCTGCACCTGCAGAACTTGTACAGGTAGTACTGGCGGGTGCAGCTTCTGGCGGTGCTGATGGTGTGAAATATGGCGGTTGCTGTTGAACCATTTGCATCTGCTGTTGTTGTTGTTGCGGCATAGCCTGCTGTTGCTGTTGTTGTTGGTGGTAAGAGGGTTGAGGCGGTGAGGACAGAAGCAGTGCACTGTCCGGTCGTACCAATAGCAAAGACTCCCGTTCGCTTTCCGCACTTTCTACTATCACAAGATTACGCGTTATAACAAAAACAAAAAGAATCTGCTAGTTATTAACAATCACTGGCTACCTCGCAAATTGAACCCAGCACCTGGCACGCCACCATTTATCCCCGCTGGCATCAAATCCAATTCCGACCGCAGTATCCTTATTTTTTGGATCATCTCGCGTATCTCGTAGCGCAGTATGCCCAGGAAGCAGAGTTTCAGGAAGGCGAGCACACAGTAACCAATAATAGCGAGCACGGAGGCCGTGACTTTTAGATACGAAATCAACTTTTCCCCACAGCCGGCGGTGTTGTGTTGACACTTCTCCGTGCTGTTATTTTCCACGGAGGCAGTGAATGTTAACGGTTCCACGCAACAACTTAACGGCACGGGAATGTCCCAGCGGTAGATTGGATTGCTGCTGTTGTAGTCTCCCGCACCTGATGGAACGTTTTGTGAAAGGATCTTGTAAGGATTTGGTAGTTGTTAACGTACCCGAAGCACCGCAACAGTTATTTTCCATTTGGAATCGGTCCCATAATTCCATATTGGACATATACTCGCTCTTCCATCGAACTTTGAGCGAATGCTTCAATTCCGAACAGACTGTTTCAAAACGGAATGCCCAGAAGGCACCGATCACTAAATCACCGAACAAAAGTACCAGCAATAGTACCCAATAGGCATTTAATAATCGCTCCGATAATCTGAAGAATAAAAGATTTAGTTATAAAATTGTGTTTTGTGAGTGATTCGATAGTTTGGGTGAGGTGGTACCTAACAGCTGCTACGCAGCCTAGTAGTTGCAGGGCGCCCCCTTGCGTTGCTAGTGCTAGATAGGCGTAGAGGAAGCTCGGCTGGTATAGTGTGAGCGATGGAACAAGATGGCGGCGATAATCGAACAGAAGCATTCTGGTGAAGGTGCCGATGAACGCCAAAGCGCCCGCCAACAACGCCGTATTGCACGTGTAGATCCACAGGCGGTAGTAGCGCATGGCGCGACTACCCAAAGAAGCAGAGCTAAAATGTGATAGTGCCTACATATACATCTGGTTGGATAAATCCATTGAATCAATACCTGGTGATGGCGGCGGTGGTGGTATAGCCGCCCAGACCAACCTTGACCGACTTGGTCTGTCCGCCAGCAGCTGGCCCGCTGTTCCCACCCAGCCAGGCACCACCGAAGAGGCCGCCGACGGCCGACGACGCAGCCGGATCGCAGACGGCGGCTCCACCACGGCCAGCAGGAGCGCCCGCCAAGTACCGGCGCAACGGCATCCGTCTCCGCAGGCCGGCCTCAATGGCGGCGATGCCGCAACAGTTCGTGTTGGTGCTGCCGACACCGGACGCTGCGAGACTGCTCACGCTGCTGCTGAGACTGCGCGAGAACGCGCTCACGGTACTCTGGCCCTGAGGACTGTGGCCTCCTGTGGCCACCCAGCGACGACGACGACCACCGTCCACTACGGCGCCGCTGCTGCCCATCGCCCTCCATGCAACAACCACACGCACACTGCAAACAATCGAAATATTCTATCATCATCTATAGCTGTATCATTCATCTCTTCATTATGTAATGTAAAAAATGAAATACAGATTCATAACTATGCGTTGAAAGTTTTGCATCAACCTGCCTGATCTTAGTCATCAATCCTAGGGCTTGGTTGGAAACAGCACGCCACCTGCTGATCTATCCTGAGCTAATTCCTTCATCTCCCTATAGCTATGCGTCTTGTATGTGGTGGAGTGTTAAACGTCTGTTTCTTTCTCCGGTGTTTTGTCTGTTTTTAATAGTCTTGGTGTGAATCTGTGTTCTTGACGTTTTAGTTAGTTAGTGGGTCCTATAGCTATTCATCCTATACGGCCTTTATATAGATTAAATAATAACGGCGAAAGTGTACATCCCTGCCTGACTCCCTTTCATATTCTTGCCACCTCTTCTTCCCCCCTCAATTCTAACTAAAGCAGTTCGATGTTTATACAGATTGAAAATAATGGTCCTATCCTCGCAATCTATTCCCGTTTTTTTTAAGATTCTAAACATTATGTCCCAATCTACATTATCGAATGCCTTTTCTAAATCTACGAATGCTATGTAAGTTGCTTTTCTATCTCATCGTTCTTTGTTCTACTACCGTTCTTAGTGTTAAAATAGCCTCCCTCGTCCCTCTCTTCTTCCAAAAACCAAATTGATCTTCTTCTACTGTATGGCGAACCAATCATATATATAAAAAAAAAAAGTAAGACACCAATTTTTGAACAAATCTGCCATCAATTTTTGAGATTGTTATTTTGATTACCGAAGATTGAAAGTGATTACGAGCGTACATTCGGTTCCCACCAAAGGAATTTCTTTCTGCTCGCTGGAACTTAATTCGAGCATATTAAATGAAGTGTAAAAATATCTTTCGAGTTGGTCGCGCGTTCACGCTGCCAAGGCTCTAACGACAAAATTATAATATATTCCACCAGTTGAGCGTCGCTTGGCTTATTACCGCCTGGAACGCGTTCCTTTCATATATATCAATAAACGAGAAAAAAAAAAAATAATAATAATAAGTACCTTTATTAGATGTAAAGCACAAAGTGTATGTACGATTTCTATCGAAAATACTGGTGAAGAAATATATATTTAATGTCAAGACCTGTGCACGAACTTATAACTCCCCCCAAATGAATATAAATGTTAAAATTACATATGAACGTAATAAATTGTTCTTTCCCTCTGCATTCCGATTATAAAAACTAGTTAAAAAATGTACATATATATTTCCGTTCGGACATAAACCAGTTCAAGCTTATTTCGTTTTTAAGCGCAACGTTGCAAACAATAATCGTGCTTTATTTTATATACGTCCAGGAAATGCAGATATAACGCCGGCCACAATATCCGCACTGGGCTATATGTAAATGGCAACAATGTACGGTTTATTATCTTATGAAAACACCAATCTGCTTATACGGTGGAATAAAATAGCTTTTATCATGGCGGTGTCGTAATAAACTACCGACTCTCCGACGGCCATGTTTATACATGCAGACCTATATGTAGTGTTCGTAAGATTCGACAACGAAATGATGGCAATTTGTGCGCTGCATTTGCTCGTATTGAATATTTCAATAGTTCTGCAATAAGCAGCAATAAATATCAACAGTTTTTACATGAAACCAGTGGCGGTTCCTTATGCAGGCCGCAGGGCCGCGCGCCCCTCCTCAACATTATGCGCATCACCGTAGATATATAATTGTATTGTGATATTTTATCTCGGCATTATTTTGCATAAAAGATACAGCTTGCGCCGCGAACATACCTAACACTCAACACGATATGGCAGCTAGCAAGTACCAGTCAAATCTCATCCTATCTGTTGGAAGCGCTAGAGTGGGAGCGACCGTATGTAGTATAGCATCTGTTTCTATCGTTCGCATGTCGCTATACATATATCGACTAATGTAACACACATTCCAGCGGCACCAGGCTACCCATACGGGTTAAATGTATATGCACTCATCTCACTATAATGCAAGCGCTAGAGTGAGAGCGACCGTATGCAGTATGTTTTCTGTTTCTTCGGTTCGTTTGTCGCATATATCGACTAATGTAACACACATTCCAGCGGCTTGGGATGAGTTATAGCAGCGTGATGTAACGCCGCTTCAAAGCTAATATATAGTTGTTTTAAAATATTGAATGCCACGATACTTTAACGCCGAACAGCCAAAGAACCACAGCCACAGTTCAGAGAACAGGGTGGTCTAGTATATATGTATATAAATTGATATAGAATAGCCAGATAAGACAGTAGCATTTGTTCTGTGTATGTACGATATGTACGTATCGATATGTTTCTCCAAGAATATATTTAATAGAAATAATTTAATAAAAATGAATAAGTAGTGTTAGTTCTTTATTGAAAATAGAGTTTTGTACACTTTCTCTTGTGGACAAAGTAAAAATTAAAGAATTAGGTAGGCCATTGCCTGATTTAAATTGATCGCAAACTTGTGCAAGGAGTGCTCAAAACCGGACATTTACAAAAAAAAATTATAACACAGATGAAGGACAGATTCTCATATCGTGGCCATCTACAAGCCGTTGAGTTATTTAACACGAAATCGATGCCAACATTTTCTAAACAATTTCCAGTGGACCTTTTGGAAACCGTGTGTCATGCATATCCATTTTTGAATAAAACCAGATTAAAAACAGAATTAGAAGTCATTTACTCGCGTCCGGATTTTTATCAAATAATTGGAGCCACAAATTTTCTTTCGTTATTGCTACAAAATAATCGCAGTGAAACTATAAAAATACTTAAAATTATTTTAACAACCCCGATGACCACTGCTGAATCGTTGAAATGGCACTGCATGAAACATACATTTTTTACGATAATGACATTACACATGTAACAGTCGCTTTGACACATGTCATCAATGCATTGTTTACTAAGTAGAAAATATGCTCCAAACGATGAAAAGTTGCAATTTCAACCGTTTTTCCACGTTTTGGTGGATTATATATAAACACCCGCGACCCGAACGCTACTTTACCAATAAAAGTATAAATTCCATCGTCAACAATAATGTGATTCAGATTAGGTCGTTTGTAGCTCCGTGCTTGTGTCATACTATAGGAAAAGACGCCCTTTGAATTTACCGTTTAATTTACCTCGTCATTTCGTGCGTAATTACGTCCTTCACGTGAGCATACGGTTCATGAAACTGATAATTAGCACGTCAAAAGTTTAGAGTGTGTTATATTATAACATATTGTGACATGTGACATATTATGTCAACGAGAGATCGCATGAAAATAGCTGGGTGCTTTAGATGTATTTAAAAATCGTGGAATATGAAAACACAAAACTTTGTGTTTAGTGATTTTTGATGCAATGTATTGTGGTGAGGATGGGGCAGGTAAATAAAGAAAAACCAAAAGTTATTAGTCAGTTGAGGAGGTCATATTCTTGGGTATGTAATTAATTATAGAAGGTAGAGACTAAATAAAGGCAGATCCAGATTAGAATCTGGTCGAAAAGAGATATAATTTATTGACAGTTGTGTCAATTTTGAATATATTTTCGAAAAAATGCAACATGAAGAAAACGAAACTACCGACATTCATTACCATCGTTTTTGAATCAGGCTATCCTCTTCAAATTAGTTCTGAAGATGGGGGCATAGCCTTTGAAATGTACATCTAGCTACTTAATGCTTCAAGTTATGGTATTTGGGTGATATTCTATATTAATCGTGAATAGACCTTATACAACTTGTCACAATGACATCTGTCCTAACCATACGTCAGTTTGACAAGTCCCCGGTTCCATAATACAATTCCAAAGTAATTATCGAATATATTGTAGCCAGTGATGTCTATTTAGCATATAACATCGCATGTGTACCAACTGCATAGATTAACCATACCGTTCGACAGATCGATTTTATGTTTTCGGGTGTGTAGTTATTACATATGTATATCTGGGCCATCATTTTAGGAAATGGCATAATCAATAGTGATCTAGTTAATGCCTTAAATATCTTTTAAAGCATTGATGTATGAATAATAAAGATCCAGTCGTTGAATGATTAATAAAAATGATTAGCGTGTGAAGTTTGAAACTTTTTCTGTTGTTGGAAGTTTGGTGATTTATTTATGAGTGCGTATTTTTCTATATATTACTATTTTAAATTCGTAGTAGTTTTCGCATTACTTCTTCTAATAATTGGGTTCCTACGCTAGTTTCTGGGAAACTTAATTGCATCAGCATTTGAATTCTATGGAAATTTCGCTTCCCGAATCTCTAGTACAATAAATGATTAGTTAGGATATATTGTATTTTAAATTATTCGGCAAATCGTCCCCGAGAAATTTGCATCTGGCATATTGAAGTACGGAATTATATGGAAATAGAGATCTTGATTTAATTTGTTTGGAAATTATAAAACATTCAACTCAAACCATTTCCAAATGAGATTGGCATACCAATAAATGTTGGTCCAATTAAATAGCACATCCGAAACTTGTGCGAGCTTCTTTAGGTCCATAATCTAAATCAAACTCGGAAAAACAAAGCCGAAGCGATTGCTCGTGCCAAATGACAGCTGCTCGCAGCTTCGGTACTTGACCCCCACCATTCTTAACCACTAACGGATTGCAGTTTGCGAATTATGGCTATTGTTTGGGACAATTCATACGTTGGGCCGTGCCAAGTGCCCACACTATACACTACACCATATGTGCAGAGGGCTCTGCTATATTTAACTCTGCTTCCTCCAATTTGTGTTCGGTTCGAGTTATGTTGTGTCTTGCATGAAGATGAACTTGTGTAGTTTGTAATTTTTTGCATTTATTTCGCGCTCACTTCAATTTCGCATTTTTTTAATCAGTGCCATTCAATCTGGGGGGGCATTTCTTGAAAGTGAGTTCCACTCTTCTATCTTTCATTAATATAAACGTTTTGGAAAATATGTACTGTATATATGTATTTAACTTGTACTGGCCTTGGATAGCCGCTGGAATGTGTGAAACATATTAGTCGATATATGCGACACGCGAAAGGAAGAAACAGAAGATATACTGCATACGGTCGCTCTCACTCTAGCGCTTCCAACAGATAGGATGAGATTTGACTGGTACTTGCTAGCTGCCATATCGTGTTGAGTATGAGTGTTAGGTATGTTCGCGGCGCAAGCTGTATCTTTTATGCAAAATAATGCCGAGATAAAATATGGCAATACAATTATATATGCGCTCAATGTTCAGGAGGGGCGCGCGGCCCTGCGGCCTACATAAGGCACCGCCACTGTTTATAATATATCTGAGGCTTGACGTATATTCGTTCGTTTTGGTTGAGTTAGCTTAATAGGAGGAGTAAACTTGTGGCAATCGTGTTTGGCATTGCCATTTAAGTGTTCTGGATAAATGCCAAAATGTAGTATTTTTCCTCCAACAGTTGTTTCAGCAGCTAATTGTTCGAAAGCGCCGACGATTTGATTGATTTATTGTCCACGCCTTTTTGGATGGAAGAAAATTTACGTTGTTTAGGAACATTCTCTAAAAATATTATACAAAAATAATCAAATTGCTAGACACCGCTAGATACTGTTTAAGAGCCCCATCCTTTAGGAACATTCTCTAAAAATATTGTACAAAAATAATCAAAATTGGGGAAATGCTAGACACACTGCCGATCCCCTGCTTTTCGTTTAATAAGATTATTGTTGATACGTTAACATATTTTTATATTACAGCTTACATAAATTTTCGTACAAGATTTGTCTATTACTAAGTTTTAAAAAATGATTTAAAGAAGCAGGTTGCTTTGTTTATTTCTTGTTTAGAAACATGGTATTCTTCGAGTCAAAAATATTTTTATGGAGAAGTCGTGAGGACGTAATATATTTTTAACGCAGGTTAAGAAAGGGTTATATGAGCTAATTACAAATTTTTGAGTTATAAGCTACGTTGGTTACTTTTTTAAAAATTCCCAAATTTGAGCTTATTTTTTTGTCAATTTTGAGACTGCCAAAAATTAACACACTATTGAAAAAAATTGCCGAGGCCTTAACACCTAAGTGGGAATATTTTGAACAGCTGAGTGTCAAATTCACATCACTGCAAAAAAAATCGGCTCAAAAATTACAAAATTCGCCGAAAAAATAAACATATAGAACCTAGTTCTAATTTTGATTTTAAAAAACAAAAATTTTGTCACGATTTACCACCAACCACCTTTTAAACACACTCCAAATGCAAAGCTAAAAATCGCACACCATGTATAAGGGTGTTTAATTAAATTTCTATCATCCGCTTAAATTTCGTAAATATCCACACACACACATGCACATACATGTGGGCATTCTTCCTTTGGTGTTAAGACACAATAATACAACGACCTATCCCCAACGGATAACCCAAAATTGATTACACAAAATACAGCCCTAAATGGGTAATTGTTTCATCCCTGGTTTAAATGAACGGGTATTATATTAAGGTTCGCTACCAGACTATTGATAGAAAAATTCGTTTTGTAACTTTTTCGACTAGTTGTTGGTGCCCTTTTTTGGCTTCGTAAATTTAATGGTATTTTTTTTTGTTCAAGTAAAAATGACCACTTTCGAACTAAAAATTGTTTTTAAAATATTTTGCTTTGGATTTACTGCTTTATAGTTATGTCCGTATATCCGGGAAACCTTGAATGAATAATTAAGACATTTATACGTCGTCATAAAATTAACAAGAGGAGGGAAATTACATATTTATTTATAATATAAAAGGAGCTCTTCTAACGCTGCACTGAAAGCACCACACTCTAAGTAACTCATATTTCAACTTAGCGTATCTATTATGAATATATTACCACACTCAAGTGCGGAAAAAGCTCCCCCCATTTCCCTAAATTCGCATTTCTTAAATATCTTTTTTATACACCATTATTTTTATCCGTATACTCTGCGCCCATTATAATACACTCTGCATTTATCATAATACATGATATCGGTTTTTATAAAAGAAGTGGCAACAATGTATACGACACATGAACTTGAGTTAGTTCATATCTTGTATTATTCACTGCGCTGAGCGTTATGAAAATCGGCGCTAGTATAATTGGCGTTTCGGATGAATGCACGATTGAGTAAACGGTGGCTTTTTTCAAATACTAATTTAGTTAGCAACAATTTATAAAGTCATCGTGTGGATACACAGAACAGTGGATCAATTCCCGTTTCAATCCAGATTCATCTGCCGGTTTTTCCTCTTAGTTTCCTCTGTTCTCCTCTAATCAGGTCTCCGTTATAATCCCGCGCTAATTGATTATAAATGAACAAGTTAGCGCGGCTGTGTGTGCACCAGCTGCTGTAGAGGGCGCTCTCAGCGTCGGGTCTGACAGTTTAGACTGTCACCGCCGCCACCGCCACCCTTGCTTCGAATCACTGTACAGATTGCCTTATCCTTCCTCCAGTAATTTCTCATATATGCAGCGTCCGTCCTACGTCCTTCCGTTTATCCTCTGTACTTGCTGTCAATAGTAGCTGGAAACGGATATGCCAAAGGACGCGAAATGAGTGGGAATTTATAAGACTGTGTGTGCGTGCGATTTACTGAATCATCTGCTTAATTTTCTATTTTGAACTGTCTCATCTCTAACTTCATTAGTTGAAGTTACCGACTTATTATTGACTACCGACTTTTGACTTTGAATTACCGCATTTATGACAATGCGCGTGCGTTATTTGTATATCTATAGCAACGTAAATACAAGCTTACATCTTTGTTTACATTAATACACTAACCTATTGAAAAGAAATTTGCTTAATTGTGAATTTTATTATTTTTTATAGAATATATACAATATATTATAGAAGTGACAAAAAATGCATGTTACTTTGAACTATCGCATTTATGACAATGCGCGTTTGAAGGCGGATCGTGACAGTAACCTCAAATTAATTTCTATTTGTTTTGACGTTTTGTGCAATTTGTAAAATGCAATTGCATCGATTTGAATCGACAATTCGCTAGTTGAAAGTGAACTGATGTGTTTAAAGGAAGAAAATGTGTTCACAAAATGGATTGGAGTGATTCAAATCTCAATTTGGGGGCAGTTTGAAATGTTCGTGAAAGCGCAAAGTTGTGAGATACGATAAGTCATCATCAAATGAAGAATTTAGCAGAAATATGCAAGTATAAATGTTTTATTATTCGTGTAGAAGTCAAAAAATCGCCTTGGTCTTTTTCGTTCCGGTTAAAAATTCTTTTTTATTGGTGGAGCAAATAATATTTACCCTATACAAAGAAAACATAACCTCACATATGCCTCACATAAAGCACTTACACCAGGTGAAGTGAAATAACTAATAATTTTCGAGGAATTGTTTTTAAAGTCTCTTAAATTGGCCAAAAAAAATCGATTAAACCAATTTTTTTTTAAACACACAGTACAGGGTGTATATATGTTACTTCTGGATATACCAATGATGAACAGCCGCGTCGATATTTTAAATTAACTTCAAAGCCACCCTCCGAATGTCCAGATTCGCATTTTGGACCCTTCAGTGAAAACTCTACTGTGTAAAATGATTTACTGCCGGCTTCGGTAAAGCTTTTCCCCTCGGGAAATATTTTAGAAAATATATCACATCATCGTTCGCTTCTTTGAAGTGAAAGTGATATAACTTAGCCTTGTTTCGATGTACAAATTCCTTTAATATATTTTTTTAACTTTGTTGACAAAGTAATTTCGAGTTTGGGTATATTTATCAAAGTGAAATTTATTCCAAGTTAATGAAGAAAAACATATTCGATACTTTTTATGAGTTCTTTTGAACCCATTGACAATTTGCATTTTTTAACTAATTTCTGCTCATTTTTTTTTGGCAGGTTTGGGCAAATTGTTTCATAAAATCTATAGATTTTTTTTTAATAATACGTTTGTTTGGGCTTAAATTCGGAGGGCGTGTGTAAAAGTTTATTTTTCGCGCGTGTGCACTCAATTAAATATTCATTAAAATATTATCACAGAAAACAAACGCAATTATGTGTAGTAAATGTATTGATTTCGATTTTATACATTCACTAAGAAAAGTGGAAAATTGACCTTGCCCTAGATACATAAAAATAATTATAACATTTAGTTCGTTTCATTTATTTAAAATAGTTTTTCTGGATTTAGTTGGTTTTTTTAATTGCATTTTTAATTTTTTCAATTATATACGTACGTATATAATTGAAATTTTTTTTTAGATGTTATTTGTTTATAATTTGCAAAAGATTTAAAAGAACAAAACCAAACTGCTTTAAATAATTAAAAAAGTAACTGCTAAAAAATTTTTTTTTAAATATAGTTGAGCAAGCAATAAAATATTCGTTTTCAATTCACTCTGCACAATAAAAATTGTTATGCCGACGTGTAAATACTTTATTTTTCTTTTATACTGAACGAAACAACATGGTGGAGCTTAACTTTTTTTTTTAATCAATTAATGTATTGTATGTTAGACTTTCCTTATGAATATGCATAGTAAAGGTTGAAGTAATAAAAAAAATACAATATTATTGTACTTTACACACATTTCCACGCTGCGAACGCAAGGCCATTAAATTTATTATAAAATCCCTGATATTTTTCTATTTTTAAGAATGTCTATGCAGTCATTTTATTATAAAACGTTTTTTTTATTTTTCCCAATGTGAATTCTATATGTTCATGCTTCGCTCGGTATATATTTTCAATTTATTTTTATTTTAATACTCTAATTCTCATTTCTTTTTAAAAATAAAAATGTAGGTAGTGATATTTTGATTTTTTTTTTACATTTTTCGTATCGTGAGTTTTCCGATTTTTTAAATGTTTATTTTGAATCGAATTTCAATATCTTGAGAGTTTGGATTTTTTGTATTTCGGAATTTTAAATGTTAGGTATAATCAGTTTACATATAATTAGGTTACCATAAATTATTTTCAGACTTTTAATATAATCCCGACTTATTTTTTAATATAATAATACAAAATTTTTAGATATGTTTGTAAGCTTGAATTTACGAATTTTTTAAAATTATTTTCGAAAAAAAATTTGATATTTCGCGAGTTTCGATTTTATACAATTCCGTATCTAGATTTTTCTGACTTTTAACTGTTGGGTATAATTTAATTTATGACTAGTTGTCTTTTAGAAACGTCAAGATTAAATAATACACCCTTCAGTTGAAACATTTCATCCCTCAAAAATCAAAATGTAATCCCCGAATACTTAATCAACTCATCACTACTTCTTTCCAACTGTTTTCCATCATCAAGTATCTTTTCTGCAACGGTTCATTATTCAGCTGAGCGGGTGGTTTGTACAAAGCGCACTGCTTTTCCACCCACCCCCCACCCCAGACGACTTAGACCAAGAGTTCTTCGTCTCGTTTCGGTTGCTGTATAGATAAGCAGCCGAGCAGTCGTACGAAAAGACAAATTAATTTCGGGTAATCTTCTTAATCAGTTTATGGAAGAACAAGCGGAAAAAGGCGGCCATCCATCATCCGGATAAATGATGTGTCACAACATCTGCTGTCTGTTTTGTAAACACCGCGAGGTTTTTCGCAAATCCCCCCCCCAATCGTTTTTGTAAATTTTGCCGAAAATTGAAATCGGCTGTTCTTTTGGTGCACTCACTCGAACTAAAATCCAATTTCGATTTCGTTCCAGTTTAATTTCGTTTAGTTCATTGAATACCATTCCTGCGGGGTCGACATAAAGCATCGTTTCATCATCTGTTAAGTATCAGCTGATTGCGGGAAGATTGATCAGGCAATTTGACTTACAGCTGCCTCGTTTTATTGCGCCCTCCCAAATTCTACGAACCGTACCCGTTCTCTTCCTTTTTATCTGGTGTTATTATCGTCCAGTGTTGCCTGTTATATTTGGTCGAAAACAGCACAATCTTTTAAATGTCTATATTCTTCACTGTTGCAGATTTTAAGTCAGTTTGGGTCCAGTCGGGTCAGGTCAGCTCAGTAAACCATCATGTCGATCTGTCATTTTTCACTTCTCTCTGCTATGGATTTGGTTTTAGGTTTTTCAGTTCTGTAACTGGCATTGCAGTTTTGGGCAGGGTCCAGCTCTTCCTTTTTATCTGGTGTTATTATCGTCCAGTGTTGCCTGTTATATTTGGTCGAAAACAGCACAATCTTTTTAATATCTGTATTCTTCACTTTTGCAGATTTTAAGTCAGTTTGAGTCCAGTCGGGTCAGGTCAGCTCAGTAAACCATCATGTCGAACTGTCATTTTTCCCTTCTCTCTGCTATGGATTTGGTTTTAGGTTTTTCAGTTCTGTAACTGGCATTGCAGTTTTGGGCAGGGTCCAGCTCTTCCTTTTTATCTGGTGTTATTATTGTCCAGTGTTGCCTGTTATATTTGGTCGAAAACAGCACAATCTTTTAAATATCTGTATTCTTCACTTTTGCAGATTTTAAGTCAGTTTGAGTCCAGTCGGGTCAGGTCAGCTCAGTAAACCATCATGTCGAACTGTCATTTTTCCCTTCCCTCTGCTATGGATTTGGTTTTAGGTTTTTCAGTTCTGTAACTGGCATTGCAGTTTTGGGCAGGGTCCAGTAAAGTCGCGGTCAGGTCAAATTAGGCCAGCACGCCATTTTTCTATATTCTTATCGATCTGTCGTTCTTTATCTATGTTCGCTTTTGTAGTTTTACCTCATGTCAAGATAGTTTGGGTCAGGTTAGGTCAAGGCACGCCAAATCGACCTTTCTTTACAATCCATATTTTCACGCTATTCCTTCTGATACGACAATTTTGGGTCAGGTCAAGTCAACTCACAATGTTGATCTGTCTTTCTTCATCTATGTTTTTCACTTCTATAGAAAAGGTCAGGTCATGTCAGGTCAACATAACGAGTCAATTTGTTTGTTCACTTTAAAATAAGTTTGATATTTTCAGAATAATTTGGGTCAGGTCATTCTATAGTTTTTCCTCCAAACTTCCTGCCTGCCTTATCTAACTTCCGCACTCTAACCATATATATTAGCATTTTGAGGACCTAGTTCGTAGTTCATTTCGATGTACCGTTCACGAACTATAGGTCGTGAACTACTACATCTTTTTAAAATGAACTAGTTCACAACCTACATGCACATACTGAAAAGAATCTCTTTTTTTCTCAATATAAAAATATTAAATAGTAAAAAATAAATAAATTGAAATATTACAATACTTATTTTGAATTAAGAATGAGGAAGAAAAAACAACAATGTTTTTAATTTATACAAAACATATATATAAGGAAATATAATTTCGTTCCATTCACCAACACACTTTATCACGTGTTGGTACTGTATATGTAATGTATACTATACTGCATCGTTTACATCAGCTGCTGTTGCAATATTGCATCGAGTTTCCTATTTCGTTCCGTCCAACAACACACTTTATCACTAAATAAATGTTAGTACTGTATATGTAATGTATACTATACTGCATCGTTCACGAGTCGTTGTGATTCATGAACGGTTTACTAGACGACGGGTTCAGAGTGAACGGTTCGCGAGTGAACTACACATCGCTAATATATATCACTCATTTCTGCTGCATTCAATTCACTTTAACATAGCCATGTTTCAATTCCACACAACAAAGTAGGTATACTAAACATTATTATTCACAATAGCTCTTCTACACACCGTAATTTACAATTGTTTACAAATGTAATTTATTTACATATGCTCTCATATATAAATACTCGAATATATAAATAATCCAGAGCCGCATCTGATATATGTCAGAACCGTACACACCTGCACTTATATATTCGTATTTTATGTGCAGTAAAAGTAGATTTTCACGTCTCAAGTCTCGCATAATCCCTTACATGAAAGAATTCTTTTTAAAATCTCGCAATATTTTATCCTATACACGCGCATACAGTAACGGATCCATATTTTAAGGCGCCCGCAAAACTTGAATTAAACCCAACTTCATATCCCTCAAATTTATTTACATTGCATCTGAAAGCACAAAACCTACGAAGCTCTTCTATAGTTCCATAGAGGCTGAAGAGCTCCGAAATGTCGCTATTATAAATAACATTGCAAATCCAGTCCTGCATTAATGCATTTCACGAAACGTAGAAAGTGTATACGCAATGTTAAAAACTAAAGAACTTGTTCTGATTTGGTTTGTATAAGAAATGCTACAAACACTCGGGGGGGGGGGGGGGGTTAAATTAAAAATAAAACACTTTTTATGCAATGAAGAATTATATTTTTATAAATATATCATTGCTCACTTGCTCACGTACATTTAAAGTTAAATTTTTATCACCAGCTGAAGATCGTCTTAAGAACTGCACAGCGTGTTCTGCTCAGGTAAATTCAAGAAGGGGGATCTAAAGATTTTCGTGCCAACACACTTTTGTGTAGATTTCAGCTTAGGAGAATTTCGTACATTCCGCCAAAGCGCGAGTTTAAATCCTTTACACCATTGAGCATCGCTTCGTTCTTTTTGTATAGGTTCTATTTTATCTGTATACATCAAGTGTTGAAAACGAATACTAAAGGACTCGCTATATTTCCAACTTTCTTAAAAGTGTGAATTCTAAATGCGCGAACTCCCAAATCGTATTAAAGGTGACGTTAATATAAACAGTTGGCCTTAGAATGCCATCTTAAATTTAGTCTATTTTTTGTTGTTGTATTTGCTGATTTTTTTTGCAATATTTTAATCAAGAAATAAATTGCCTAGAAACAATATTGTCGATTTTATTTTCGATTGATTTTTTTTGTAAATGTATCGAAATTTTACAACAAAAGTCATTTTGGCTATATTTTTGTATTATAATTAACAGAAAATGTCGTTGTTATGATATTTTTGACAAATAGTTCAAATTGTTGACATATCAACTGTCATGACACGACGATATTTACTATTCAAATATGCTTTAACATTATTATGATAACAATAAAAAAAACTTTAAGTATGACAGATTATGTGTTAATTAACAAAAAATCTGTCATATTCGCGTCGAATATAGAATTAAATAAATCGTAATCAAGAGACAATATGACTACGTTGACATTTGTGACATATAGTTGACTAATAAACGTTTATGTCATATTAGTTTGTTTTCAATATATTTTATTGTAATAAAAATAATTTTTTTATAATAGATATTACGATAATTTGTCAGGTTAATATATAAACTGTCACGAATGACAGATTAAGAAACAATCTGTCATATTGACAACTGAAATTTGTACGCTTTATAATTATACTAATTGCAGATATAGAATCCCTAGATCATTTCCCATTAGAAAATGTCCCATTCAATCATTTTTTTGCACGTAAAATTAAAATTGTAATTTTTAACATGCCAATATAAAAAAAATTTATATATTATATTAAAATATTTCTAAATGCTGACTTTGAAAATCCGTAACTTTTCAATTTTTATTATTAATACTCTAATCAAACATGTATTATATATTAATTGAAGTCATCATATTTTTAAATATTAGCAACAAAAATGTTTTCATTTATTAGCAAAATGACGCTAGTTAAAGAGTCCGCAATCCTAAAGATTGGTTGGAAACAGCACGCCATGCCGATCTATCCTGAGCTAATCCCTTCATCTCCCTATAGCTATTCATCTCAACGTCTTCAACTATCTGACTCACATACTCCAATCTAGGCCTACCTACCCCTCTCTTTCCCTCCACTCTACCTTCTATGATCAATTGCATAATCCCCCCATGCCTAAGGATATGCCCTACTAATCTGTCTCTCCTACGCTGTAACACTCTCCAGATACTTCTCTTCTCCCCTACTAACTCTAGTACAGCTTCATTTGTTACTTTATCTTCCCAACCAATCCTCATCATCCTCCTATAACACCACATTTCGAATGCTTGTAATCTACGCTTCTCTTCCTTTCCTATAGTCCACGCCTCACACCCGTACAGTGCTACACTCCAAACATATACCTTCAGTAATCTTTTTCTAATGCCCAAGTCAATATTTGATCTTAAAATCTGTTCCTTTTCTACGAATGCCTTCCTACCCTGTGCTATCCTACACTTTATATCTACCTTGCTTCGATTATCTTTTGTGATTCTACTGCCTAAATAACAAAAATCTGACACTTCTTCGATTCTATTATCTCCTATTGAGATCCTCATTTTTCTACTGCATTCCTTTTTGTCACACCTCATCACTTTAGTTTTACCTATATTTATTTTCATGTTAAAATCCCTAGTCAATACTGCCTGCATACCATTCTATACCCTTTCTAAATTCTTTTCGCTTTCTTCCAATATAGCTATATCGTCGGCGAATCTCAACATATATATTTTCTCTCCCTGTACATTCACACCTACACTATACTCTTCTTTTACTTTGTTTATTGCATCTTCTATATATAGATTAAATAATAACGGTGAGAGTGTACATCCCTGCCGAACTCCCTTCCCTATTTTTGCTACCTCTTCTTCCCCCTCAATTCTAACTAAGGCAGTTTGGTGTTTATATAAATTAAAAATTATTCTCCTATCCTTATAATCTATACCCGTTTCTTTTAAAATTCTAAACATTATGTCCCAATCTACATTATCAAATGCCTTTTCTAAATCTACAAAAGCTATGTAAGTTACCTTTCCTACCCTCATTCTTTTTTCTACTACTGTTCTTAGTGCTAAAATCGCCTCCCTCGTCCCTCTGTTTTTCCTAAAACCAAACTGATCTTCTCCTAGCCTTTCCTCTACTTTATTTTCTAATCTCCTATAAATAATCTTTAACAATATCTTCGATGCATGTGATAGTAGGCTAATGGTCCTATAGTTCTCACACAAATTAGCTCCTATTTTCTTCGGCATTGTTACTATTCTACTACGCTGAAAATCCTGTGGTACTTCTCCCTTCTCATATATTTTACAAACTAACCTATATGACGCTATTGCATATTTATTTTATAATTCTTACATATCTATTTTGCCATGAAATATTTGTCATAAGACAGACGCTTTATCCCTGCATTCGATCTAATGAGAAATAAAGGTACTATATGAATATGGAGAAAAATTAGTGTCGAATTTTTTTTTAATAATTGTAATTATATATATATATATATAATTTCTATCGTATATTTTGTACTGATATTTATTTTTCCATTCGACCTTGTACTTCCAACGCCAGACAATATTTAAATTGGATATACGTTCTTACACTCGTGTGTATTTGAAAACGGGACAACAGAGTGACTGGATATTTGACTAAAGTTCCATCCTCTAGTTATTATTGCCAGCCGTATTCTAGTTCGCAGAAAAATACCCCACTGGCTGCTATTTACCTCTCTTTTCAATCTATTATGTGTGCACAGTGAAAAGCGACAACAAGCCCGTGCTGCAAGTCAAATATTTATATCCGAATGTCGACTATAAACTGCAAATTCGCTGATGTAAATATACAATTGTATATATTTAATATATACGTAATTGGCGCAGTCGGTAGGATGTTAAACTAATAACCGTACGGTTGTACGTTCAATTCTAAAACGTTCGATTCTTAATTTAAACAAAAAAGTATATTGAATACATCCTGTGTGTAATCCATGTAGTTCAGTTGAGAAGATATTATATTACATAGCGCGTTTGAGGATGTACGCTTCCTCTTCCACGTAATATCCATGAACTTTGAGGGTTTAATAATGGTGTATATGAGATGTAATCGTGGCCAAATGATATAGCACTGTTGACAGGACAGACAGTTTGATCCAAGTCCATACGAAAGTGATTTTTTTTATAATTATCTTGTCTTTTTTGAAAAATGTAAGACTCTATAATATTTGTAGTGATATTTTTTGTTCGTTATAATGGATTTTTGTCTGATAAAATTGTTCCAAGAATAGTTGTTGGAATTACAAAGAAACTATTTTTTGTTTATCAAAATTTGTTTTAAAGAATTCAACGTTTCAGCCGAATTTATTAAATTTTTCATTGTTTTTTGATACACCCGTAGACTTATATTTCCAATATATTAAATTGGATACCATACCTAACCTAAAAATTTTCGCCAAAGTAGGCTCTTCGCCTGTCATTTATGAAACATCTAATTCAAATATAATTGTGACATTTTTGTGGCTTGGCGCATTTTTTCGCTCGTTCACAGCTAGATTCTATAATATTTCGACATTTTTCATAATTTAAACTACCATTAATTAGTCTCAAATATAATTTGGCTAGCAAGTATGTGATAACAAATAAATTTTAATTAATTGTTCAAGCACGCATTTAAACTTGAACTACTGACACGTCAACACCATACGGCCTACTTGTGCATTATGCCTACTTCGTTGAAAAATGTCATATACATAAAAAGGATTCTACTAAAACCGTATATTATTTTTTCTATATATTTGCCCACCAATGATCTCGCGCTGCAATAAATTATTATCACGATACAATCACGTATTTTAACGTAGAATATTTTACACAAACACAACGTGTGTATGTACATATTTATGACTTTTTTTTCTCTACGAAAATGTTTGTAGAAACATACATTTGCGCTGCTATTGTTTATACGCTATAAAAGCATAACCAACTGTTATGCGATAAAGCTCGTGCCGAAAAGGGACATGAAAAGATTTCGTGGATGTATTTTATTGTGTAGAAAAACTTGGCGTATGTTGTCATATTTTCAGTATGACTACATTCATAACTGCGTAAAATATAGAACGCTACTTTTTTTTTCTGTTCGTTATTTCCCTGGGATTATTTTTAAGAAAATCCTGATAAAATAATTTGCATATTGCGTGATTAAAAATAAAAATAAAATTTGTGGATGATACATCGTTGTATATTTCGATCTTACAATATAATGTAACGGCTTTTCATGGAAATATTATATTTCTTTGTGCCGACCAAGTTTCCAATTACACTATTTATACGCGTCGGAGAATATTGCTGGAATTCGCTTTAATAACCCACCCTCCCTCTCTTTCGCGCTGACAGTTACAACGTATGTTCATCCCCTTTTTCACTAGTCCCTAAACTGCCCACTGTTACGCCATCTATTCTCCACTTGCCAACATAACGAAGCAAAATACCCCATAGCTCAGCCCGCGTTCATTTTAGATAGCATATAAACTGAACTCAAACTCAAGCCGAACGCAATTTTTGTTAGGTTATTTGTAGAGTTTAAATGAAGCTTCTATGCCCCTACAAAGTTCTTTGTATGATTACTCTAATAACGTTTAATTTCGTTCTTTTATGAACGGCTCAAATTGCCTCCGAATTGAAGTTTTTTTTTAGAATACAATTCGATTAGCGAATTGTCGATTCAAATCGCTTCGATTGCATTTTGTAAATTGAACGAAACGTCAAAGAGGAGATTATTAATTAATTTGATGTATGTGTCAGATGTTTCAAACACGCATTGTCGCATATAGTAGTTCGGAGTAGTTCAAATCAATATACACGTATCTCGCTGATTTAAAGTGAAATTGTTGTTCTTATTGAAACGTCAGATATGGCGTTTGGTTAAGTGAAAATTGAATTTAAATTTAAAAAGAATATCAATCGGTTCTAGTGATTGTGCTCAGTGAACACGTTTCCAGGTAATGTGATATATTTAACCCTACTTTGATTTCCCATTGAATCTGTGTTATATTCGAGATTTTATGCTGAATTTCCTAGAACGATGTAATGAACTATCGATCGTCGGGTAGTTTAAAGTATGTAGAATAATGGGAAATGTGATTATTACGAAAGTTTCGTTTTAGAGGAGAGTATATGGCAACATTGCCGACGGTACTTTGCTTATTCATACCTGTACGTTGCACGTTATTTAGTTCCGGGAGGACGCGGGTCACGCCGCAGTCATATTATAGCTGTCAAAGAAGTGACGTCGTGCATTATTTATAACAATCTCGACAGGCGCTAGAAATGCTCTTGTATAATCATACAAAATGTACGCTCTTTTTAATTTATGTAGAAGCTATTGGCAACAGTGTTCAGAAATACTACACACGTCACGAAAATATTTTGACACTAAAGCCGAAAAAAAAATTTCAAAGGAATTTTTATTACCACTCCATATTTTAATTTTTGGATATAATTATTGAATTTCTTCTATAAAAAATTGAATGTTTCAAATTTTTAACAAAATTCACCAGTAGTTTACTAACTAAATTAGCTATTTTTAGTACAGCGACATCTATACAAGATTTGCTCTTACTAATATCTTATCTTACCTCAAATTATTGAGCAGAATTAAGAACAGATGGAGCTACACGCTACAACAAATTTCCAACTGAATTTTATCATTGGAATTTTCTAAAAATGTGGATTGTATGCTCTTAAGCTGTGTAAATAACAATTTCAAATTGATATATTTTTGTTTTATATAAATGCGAGCTTATTATTATTTTTTAAATTAGAATTCTTCGTTTTTTGTATAAATTCTACACAAGTTGTTTTTTAAGGCTATTTCGCTTTAATTTGCATTAGTAAATAGACTCAATCCACAATACATATTACATACTGTTAAATTACTCTTTGGAACGGTTCTGCATTATGACACTCTGGTCGCAGAAAGTGTTTGTACCGTACATACAACCCGTAATTGAATCTTAATAATTTACAATGTCATTCTAAGTAGAATCCGTAATTTATACAGGGTAATTACTTTAAAATTAATCACATCTAGTAGTATGATATGGCATCAGCTGTTATATCAATATCGATCAATTAATCATCCTCGTTCATTTTGATTTATTATCATCGTGAATTAATCATGTCTCTTGTATTAATTGACAGGGTAATTCGATTTCTTTTGCGGCGTTTTAAGCAATAATAAGACACAATCTTAAAAAAAAAATGGATTTTTAATGCAATTTTTGACGTGTAATTATTTATGACGGATAAATATATAGTTGCTATAGATACTTGGATTATTCGTTAAACAACACAATGGCGGGAATTTCAAATATTGACATGTCTATTTAAATATACACGAATGAAGATATTTTTTAAATTCGTAATTTTCTCTTCTAATAAAAACTCTTGTCACTTGCCGTACCCATTATTAATACAACATTAATTTTGAAAATAATAAATTTTATACCTACACTTTTTTGTTGGTTCGTAATAATCCACTACGAACTACAATCGTTTAAAAAAAATCATTATAACATCGTTCGCGTTCAATTTGCAGAATTGTGCGCAATTTTTATTTATATAATATATCTAGTCCGGACTAGTTTGATTCGATTTAACGAAGAAGAAAAAAATTTCGAACTGCTGTTTTGTTCTGTTGAGGTTATGTTGTTGACGTTGAAGGGAGCATGAGCAATTATGTCGCCATTATGCTACTTCATGTCCTCTGAATTGTGTATGTGTTTTGCGCTGACAGGGTGTGTTATGTAAGCGAACCTCAAACCGAACTCTCAGGCCGCAGATATCTGTCGAAAATAAAAATAAAATCTCCTCTCGACTTGAAAACTAGATTTTTAATAAACTAAGCGAATTTGACGGAGTGTATAAGGAAACAAAAGCAAGTCATAATTATCGATTTTTCGGTAATAATCTTCGTTCTATACACCAGCACTTTATCGTTAATTGATGAGTAAAAGTTTATTTTGCGAAAATTCGATTTGTTTTATTGTTTTGTCGTGTTATTCCAACGATGGCAACGCCTCCACTCAAATACCGATTATGACAGCTGTCAGATTGTGTTTGTTCTGGCATCCGCCAGTAGCGCTACAGTCGGTAGCAATTGTTTCCGCGTGTCTCTTATCGAACTATGTGATAAGAAATTTTGTTTGAGTAAAACAATTCGAATTAAAGAATTTTTTCTGTTGGGATAGACTTATTTTTATCGAAGCTCACGGTATTTTTTTGGCACTTAAAACAAATGATAACCTATTAGCTGTCACATATTGAAAGAAAGCAGCTTACTTATACAAGTTTTTCTAAGAAACGGATGGCACGTGCTTTTCTCTGTTTTTGTTTTTTTGTAGCAGAAGAAAGTTGGGTTAGCAAATTGGCTTTCTTTTCCAATCGATGGAATTTTCTTGATGCTGATAACGTGCAGATACTTTATTTATCACAAACATATACACAGAAAAAAATGTTACCGCACCAAATGCGATTGTATTTTTTTTTTTCGCTAATTCAAGTAATTTTTTGAAAACGAAAAATCTACGAACAAAATATAAATACATAAAATTATTTTATACAAATTTTGGACAATAAATATAAAATATAGTCACGCTTTTACAAAATAATTCCGTCAACTTATTGCTGCCAAAGCAGAATCTTGCCTAATATAATAAAACATAACACAAAACAATAATACCCACCGCCTGATACAGATGTCGCTGTATATTACCGTACGGCGTACATAATACGAACACGGAATCGGCAGAAATGGGAAACGACGAAACAAATGAGATCCGATACTGTGAAACGGCAGCGCTCGTTTTGTAGCGGTGGTGGTGTCTCGTACTAGCACTAACACATGCTGTCGAACGATTGCTTTTCGATGTCTTCTTCGATTTTATGCCGTATGGTACAAAATGTTCAAATTTCAATCAAATTGCTGATCAATGCTGATTTTTTTTTATATAGTATAAATATATATGTCAATTTTATAGATCGATCAAGTATATATATTGAAAATGGGTTTGGATCTGTTATTTTGGCAAAAAAAATCCGTGGCTATTATCGTCGATAATACACGCCAAATACAAATATTTAGTGGATCTAATCATGATTTAAAATTTTAAATAAAATAGCCAGAGAAACATTTTTTACTTTTAAGCAATAATCGACTTATTGACAGCTCGCTAATAACTTCCATACCCAGGTCAAAAAGTGACAGCACCTGGTACATATATATATATATATATATTTAAATAATTGTCGTTCAGTCAATTTTGATTTTAATTGTCACTACAAATAATTTTTATATTAATCAAGTCAGCAGTTCTTACTTGATACCAACAGTATTCGACCTACTTGTGAGATATCATTAGTTAAGTCAGTAGTTCTCATTTGATACCTACAACATTTAACCTACTTGAGTAATATACCAATTTAAGTTGCAGAATTGTCATTGTCATCTGACAACGTCATTTATAGAAATTGTTTAGCAATCACGATTAGCGACAGAGGTATTTTATTTCGTTTTTATCTTATACTACTGTAGATGAGGGCATAGCCTTCGAAATGCGCATCTAGCTATTACATACTTTAGCATTACGATATTTGGGTTGATAAGTATACAATTATTTATCGAAAATTTACATCGTATTCTTTTTATTATTATTATTGTAAATATTTTTGCTAAGTTCTATAAAAAATAAAGTATCATAAAATATACAATAAAAGGTATAATTTAAATATATGCATCCATTTTTTTACAAACATTTTAAATGTTATTGTCTTGGTTTTATATTTATCGAACACGGAGCAGGAAGGATATTATTTGCCACGGCCGCATGTTTAGTCAATTACGATATTGTTGTGCACATTACAACCAGAACAATACGTCCCACAGCGGGGACGTATTGTGTGTGTGTGTGTATATATATGTAAAAGTTCGATCTAGCGATGTGTAGTTCACTCGCGAACCGTTCACTCGCGAACGGTTCAATCAAATGACCGGCGTATTGTGACGATGTTTTGCAACGATCTATAGGTCTTGTTCGTGAACTATCAACTAGATGGTGCACGGTGTACGTATTGATGTACTTGTACTATATATATACTTGCCGTATAGTATACATTACATATACAAATGCGCAAAAATTTTGATTATGCTTGCATGGGCAAGTACAAATATCTTCGTAAATACCAACGACATTTGTTCCATTTGCATCTGTCACATCCTCAACCGCAGCCAAGATTGTCCAATATATTTTTTTGTTTCCTTCGCATGTCTAAATATAGCAAAGCTTACGAATGCGCGAACATAAATGTTAATTTTGTTATAGCGACAGCTTTAATAAAATTTGTACTTGTATCTACTTTATTGTATGAAAATGAATTTATATATTCAATAATACTACAACAATTATTGTGATATATTTTTAGAGAGGATCAAATAATTCCTCGCGCAGTTTTGTATAGTGATGTGTAGTTCACTCGCGAACCGTTCACTCTGAACGGTTCAATCAAATCACTATGACCTTGTTAGTGAACTATGAACTACATGGTGAACGGTGTACGTATTGGTGTACTTGTACTAACGACCCGTAAACGATGCGGTATAGTATACATTACATATACAGTACTAACATTTATTTGGTGATAAAGTGTGTTGGTGAACGGAACGAAATAGGAAACTCGATGCGATATTGCAACAGCAGCATTATTGCCGAGCTGATGTAAACGATGCAGTATAGTATACAGTACATATACAGTACTAACATTTATTTAGTGATAAAGTGTGTTGGTGAACGGAAAGAAATAGGAAACTCGATGCGATATTGCAACAGTAGCATTACCGAGCTGAGTCACAATTTATAATTAATATATTCGCAAGATTTAATATGTTATGCCATAGCAAATTTTTGCGATAATGCAAAAATAAACATCTAAATCTTATAGTTCTTCTATTTCATACTGAAGCTTGTGCTACGTTCTGAACCCATCGTGTACTAAACCGTTCATGAATCACAACGGCTCGTAAACGATGCAGTATAGTATACATTACATATACAGTACCAACACGTGATAAAGTGTGTTGGTGAACGGAACGAAATTATATTTCCTTATATATATGTTTTGTATAAATTATAAACATTGTTGTTTTTCTTCCTCATTCATAATTCAAAATAAGTATTGTAATACATATTTCCATTTATTTATTTGTTACTATTTAATATTTTTATATTGAGAAATCTAAAGAGATTATTTCAGTATGTGCATGTATTTTATATAGGTCGTGAACTAGTTCATTTAAAAAAGATGTGGTAGTTCACGACCTATAGTTCGTGAACGGTACATTGAAATGAACTACGAACTAGGTCCTCAAAGTGACCTACAGTTTGCCATCGCTAGTTCGATGTCGCAGTATTTCCTCACAGTGCGGTATACTTTATATTCCCCAGTCTCTGGGAGCCCCGTACGCCGCCCCCCCCCCCCAGCGCACTTGGGCCTCCGCCCGTGATTTATTGGGTGTACACAGCACACCGAGATTATCGATGGCGAACAACAGGATATTATTCGTGCGCGCATTTGCCCAGTAATAGAAACTTTTCCACCTGTCAAATGCTAAACGTCAGATATGACGGATGTAGTTGCTATCATTTATTGAATCGTGGAATGTTTCGTGGGCGTGTTTTTTGTTTTTGTTTTTTGGTCGAATTTTAGTTTTGCTGATAGTTTAGTGAGGATGTTGAAGAAAGTGGGAGCTAATTTGTGGGAGTCTACTATCGAAGATATTGTTTATAGGAGGTTAGAAAGTGGAGGAAAGGAGTCTGTTTTTTTAGGCATTTTAACTACGATATATACACCGTTTTATTGAAAGTGACCGAAGTTCACGTATCATAAATCAAGACCTGTATAATGGCTTGGCCAATACAGTACAGAGCAGTGCTATTCAAAACAATATGGCAGTCAGTCGTACGGCACATTGAATCTGTGCTGTGGGTACGCTTGTGTATTGTCAAACGAAAAGCTAGTTGTGGCTGAGTACCTTCCGTATATAAGTATATAGTGATGTATATAAGTGCAGCCCTTATGCGCAGTAGTGGACGATACTGGTCCGCCACTTAAAAAAAAAACGATGTATACATTTTAGAAGAGGGAATTTTATTTAGCTAATGTTTCATAATTCATAATAAATAGCACGTTATAAAACTCACTTTATTCGACGAATAAAAACGCTTTTACATTACCTTAAGCACACTGAGCTACGACAATGTTTGCTACGCGGTATATTAGCTCGAGTTTCGTCGAAGAGGAGGTATTATATTTATGTCTGTATTAAAAATGCTGGGTGAGTGAGTGCCGTTCCATTTCGTACGATATCAGAGTAGATACTTGAGCTTCTACTGTCACCTGTATTCTTTATATAGGGATATTAAAACTGTTCAATTTATGGCAGCTCAAATGAATTCAATATGGCCACCTTCCGCCATTTTATTTTGTGAAATTTTAACCTCCAAAATCTCGATGAAATTACAAACTAACAATGAATTATTTTGTACAAAAAAAAGTACGGTATCCCCTTAAGTTTTTATCATCAATCAGATACATCTCTTTTAATGACATTATTTTCCAAGACAGCCCTATATTCATTACCTTCTGAACTACTTCCCTCTGCTAACGAACTACTAAACGCGAATGAACTGTTTCTACCAGACTAATTTTTAATTATTAACTAATTTCTTTTCAGTTATTTTAAACAAGCACTTGTTAATAATAATAAAATGCTTTTATGCGTATTTTAATATATTTAGGTCCGAGCGCCATCTATACATCAATTAGTGAATTGTGCTTATTTTATTATAATTTGGTCTGAGCACCATCTGCATTTTAATTTGTCATTCGTGAATTTACGATTTCTATTTTATGACTTCTGGTGAAATATTTTACTTCACAAGCGTTTTGTAATTTTCGAGTCGAGAAATTTTTGATAAACATAGTGTAGTGATGTACATTTGACAGTCAGTAGTTCAAAATATTCCAACTTAGGTATAAGGCCTCGGTAAATATATTTGATGATTTGGTAGAGTCTCAAAGTTGAAGAAAAATTTTAGACAAAAAAGAAAAACTCAATTTGGGATTTTTTTTTAAGAAACTAACACTATCTAATATAAACCTTTCTTAATGTGTGTTAAAACAATTAAGTCCTTTTCTATAAAAAAAAAATTCTTGATTCAAAATACGTCACATTTCTTGTAGAATTCTTTTTCTTTTATCTAATTTTCTATCTATCGAATCAACCGAACCCTTGTTTCTTACCACCCTAGAGTGGAAGTGTGTACAGGCCTTACATGAGGGGTGACATATGTCTGTAGTTTTATCTTGTTAGGTTATGTTGTATTTTGACAGAATTATGTTAGGTTATGTTGTATTTTGACAGAATTATGATAGGTTCTGTTATGTGGAGGAATAATGATGTAGTTGAAGCTAAATAGGGTTCCAAACTTTTTTTTATTTAATCCTCTTTTAAAAAAATGTTTTTATTACATATTTAATTCATTTAGAAGTTTTATGTTGTTTTTTTTCTCAATATTTTGTATTCTATATCAAGTGAATTATGAAAAAAATTTGTTCATTTTTAATTATCTAAAATAATTCGTAGTATAAAAAATCTATTAAAAACTGTTCAAAGTATTTTTTTAATTTTTCTTATGAAAGAATTTTTTTTATTATTTTTTAAATCCTTTTTAGGGTAGTAAAAAACGATTTTAAATATATCTAATTTGCTTCACTTCCATTTCAAATTATTTGCAGAAATTCTCGTGCAATGTTTTTACACCGTCACATACATACACGTCTAGACATAATGATTAAAGATAAGTACAAAATGGGTCAAACGAATTGTAACTATTTATTACCGCCCGCATAACTTAACTAAATCCCCTAAATCTCCTACAGCCATTAAATTTAATGCCATAGAAATAGTTATTATCTCCCTTATATTAATTTGAAAGGAATAACCTTAAGGTGCATTTACAAGTCTCCATATTTTTTTCGTTAATAATTTTTTTTTTTTACAATAATAAACCTACAGCTTTAGATTTTATATACGAAAAATATGTTGGTGGCTTGTAAATGCACCATCAAAATTAAATATCCCGAAGGTGCGTTTAAGGCTCGCCATAAATATTGCTTTTTTGCAATAAACTTTAGATTTTAATGTGTAAAAAATATATTGGGTTGTAGATGCACGCTTAGAATCGAAAGGAGATTATTTTGGGAACATTACAGAGTTATTATCTGCGTTTTATTATATGTTATACTTAGGATGCATTTACAGCTTGCCAGTTGTTTGTTTATAAATGTTTTTTGCAATAAAAGTCTTTAGATTTTATTGTGTAAAAAATATTTTTGGGTTGTACATGCACCCTTAGATTCGAAACAAGATTATTTTGTGCAAGTTGTAGAGTCAGGCTAGGGCAAATCAATATATCTGCATTGGTAGACATGCAAATTGGCCGTAATCTCCTATCTTTATGGTAATTACGTCGACTATTCGCTTATAAATCTTTGTTTAACATTCGCATGGTCGCAATTGCTGACGTGTTTTCTAGCGAAATTCATTTGCATATTCCCGACGCTTCAATGGGAACAGAAACAGGAACTCCGGTGGTGATTTATTTCATAAATTCAATAGCTTTTTCATCTATTGTCCATCATTGTATTTTTTACGTTCGGCATAGAACTATGCAGTGTCATAAAAAAAAACGATGATTTTTTTTCGTTAAAAAAAAACCGGTATTTCAAAAAAATTGCAAAAACTCTTCAATTTTTGCTGCGAAATAAACGACGAGTGGATGATTTTATTGATTTTTTTTTAATTGCGAAATTGTATTTAGATAAGACAAAAAAAACGCTCAATAAATCGATGAAAATAATTTATATTTACGTCTCCCTGGCAGGGTTGTACTCAAAAATTATTAAACAATTGTCTGTAAATGGACAAAAGCAATTTTTAGTAGCAGATTTCTTTTTTATTTCGAATAATTTATTAAAATCGACGTTTTTTGCTAATAGCTGATGAATTGCAACGCTGCACTTGATCAAGGACAGGCGTACTTTTAACTAGGCGCCATCTGTATTTGTACAAATCAATCATAAATTATGATTTCTAACCAACTTTTAAATATTCGTATTAATATATTTCGAAAAATGTAAAATGTACATAATAACTTCGAAAGTGTTTTGTGAAGTGATATAAATTTGTTCGAAATACTCCAACTTAGGTATTAAGGCCTCGCCAAATTTTTTTCGATGGTGTGTTAGTTTTTGGCAGAGTCTAAAAGTCGAAGAAAATTTCTAGCTCAGCTTTGAGATTTCAAAAAAAATTAACCAACATAACTAACGCCTTAAAATTTTGTCATTATCTATTCTAAACATTTCTTAACGTGTGTTAAAAATATTACGTTCTTACGACTGTATTTACGCTGTAAAAAAAAATTCTTTCGAAATAACGGAACATTTTATTAACTCAGCTTGTAGAATAATGATCATAGAACTCTGCAATTTTTATTTCATTTCTGTTCTGGTGTTTGTTTTACATCAAAACAATATAACCCCATTACTTTACTAGAGTGCAACGTACTACCCTTAATTTCCATCCCTTATTCACCGCAGTTATTCTTATCAACAACTGAACATCGAAACTAGCTCGTATTTTATGCAAAATAATCACTCTTACTAAAACATAATTTATTTTATAAATATATATATATATATACATTTGTTTTTATGTATTTATTTTAAAAAAAAAGCAATTTTCTAAAATCCAAAATAAATATTTTTATTTTTCTCTTCAAACTTATTTTCGCGTTGAACAAAAACTTGATTTCTCCGATTTAATTCGATATTTATTTTGACATAAGCAATGAGTTTAAATTAAATAAAATTTTATTTAAGAAATACCGATTTTTGAAAAAATAAAAAATAATAAAAACGCTTATAGAATTCTAATATTTTCAAACAAAACAAACGACGAAGTTGGTGATATCACTCCTTCATATCCAAAGTTGGGAACCACTGGATTGGTTATATATATATATATATAACTCTTATAAATAGTAGATTTTTTTAAATATATTAAAAAGTAAATTTCAGAACATTTCTGTTCGTTTTTCGCACTGGAAGAAGACAGCATTATGCTTAATTTAATAATAGAAAAAGACAAAAAAAAGCCTGGCAGGTTTGCTCATTGTCTATTTAACAGGATCTGATATGGCATGGCGTAGCTAATTTAAATTAATGACGCACTTACGCAGCTAATTTCGGTTAGAACAGCTTGCCCCCAATCCAACGTCATTACAGGAAAAATAAACAACAATTACATAAATTATTCAGTAAAGTTGCGCAAACCGTATTTCGCCACTGGTAATTCTTGATTCGATTATTTTAATGTACGTTTGGGAACTTTACAACGCGAAATTTACCTGCAATTGCTCCGATCTATTTTAAATTTCACTTTTTAAACGTATTCGATTTTTTAAACGTATATTATAATTTTTTTATTGTGGCGTCATCTAATATCAAATAGCTCAATTATAATTGATAATTTGGATATTGAACGGTAGCCTACATTAAAGTTGATTCGTGCGCAACGTTGCCACATTTAACTGATTTTCTAAAACGTTAAAAAAATGACGCGTTTTTATCATTTTCTTGAACTGTTTGAATACAATTTTACCAAATTCACAACATCGCTATTTATACTATTTTTTCTGATTGTCCTGTATATTTTCGTGACATTATATAGGCTATATTAGTTTCTATTGACATAAAATATTTATACAAATAATTAATATTAATAAATAAAAAGGCACTATTGCAGAAATATGTCGTCTTTTTTCGGGATTATTTTCTTTTTTACGCAATCTTGCCTCAATCACATTTTAAATATATTTATACTATTTATTTATAACTTTAAAAATATTATATTATTTATTAAATTCGTTGAAAATCTATGTTTAGAGTATAGAATATCATCAAAATATAGTATAAATATATTATAAATATGTTTAAAGGATATTCGTAATTCTAGATAAATTGCAACGCAGCATTCAACCAACGATAAATATAATAGAACTACACGCCATCTCTATTTAACTAGCTCAAGCGTGCATTCACAATTTCTAATGACTCTTGATCATGTATTATGTGTCAAAACAAATAAAATGTTCATTTTCACTGTTAAAAATGTTTTACGATTTGTGAGTTCAATCATTTTTTCATAAATAAATGTGCGCTGAAGTAAATTTCTCACTCAGCTGTCAAAAATATGCCAATTTAAGTATAAACTGATATTTCAAAAAGCGATAGTTAATTTCTAGCGGAGTCAGAAAAATGTTTTAAACGAGTTTTTTAACTATGTCTTAATTTTTCCTTAAAATACGTTCAAAATCAATATCATATACGGGCTAAATATAATTTTTCTTTTAAATACACTTCATCGAATATCATAAAATCTCACGATGATAAAAAAAAATATTATTTCTCACGTCAAAAAAAACGTTCGTATACCAACTAACATTTATCTAAATAAAATTGACCTCTTCCAATTTTATCTCCAATATAAATAAGCGTTTCTAAATTTTTTTTCAAAAATAATATACAATGTGATTCCTTTTTTTCGGTTTCCAAACCAAACACTCGATATCAATTGTTCGAACATTCAGTTTGATTTCCTTGAACATAATTCAATTTACCGATTATTGATTCGAAAGCCCGTTCAAGAAGAAGACATCTTATGCCCACACGTTCGTTACACCAAACCCATCAATATTCCAATTTTAGGCGCATATATACCGGGTGTATCCGAAACTTCTGCCCAAATTCACGAACGAAAGAAGAAAACGTAACGTTTATATAACCGAAAAAATACAAATGTTTGTATTTTAACCACTTTTTCCATTTTTCCTAATAAAACGGCCTAATACCCCCATGGCTGAGGATACGACCGATTCGTCTATCTCACCTTACAAACGAATTTTCGTTTCAAACGTTTAAAGATACTTTAATACAATATAATGTTTGTCGAGGACGCTCGGTATATTAAATTTTCAAGTTTTCGATGTTATTATTAGAACGGAACCTGATGACTCGCTTGAGTGAGTTTCCGTTATCAACATTCGATATTGAATTATAATTTTGTGAAATGTCATTCGAAAATCTAGAATTAAAAGCATTTGTTTAATGATGTGCGCATTTTGAAAACGAAATCGTATTCGATAGGAAGTGTGATAATCAATTAAAAAAAAAAAAAACTACGTATTATTTGAATTTTATTTCGGAAAAGCGGAAAATTAAAAAAAAACAAAACATGTAATTTCGTAAGAAAATATTAAGTAGTTATTAAGTAAATATCGAAGAAAGTTATCAAAAATCATTAAAATAATTTATTTTATTGCATTTGTTTATGTTTATTTATTTATTTTTATGTTCATTTCAATTTTCATTATAACGATTTTTGAATCATTTAAATTGTAAAATATTTTTTTATAAAAAATTTGTTTATATATATTTTTTATGCCAAATTTATCATATTTTTTTAATTTAATTTTTAATTTTTAAAAATTATTAATATAATTTTTTAAATTATAACTTCTTTCAAAACACTTACCATACCATTAATCAAAACCCCAAAAACGGTTTTTTCTTTGCAGTTAGACCATCCTCAGGGTTGTTATAATAAAATATAATCCGCTTGACCTATTTCCTTCACATCAGCACATTAATGTCAATGTTAAGATTTATTATATCTCACATTCTTATCGCAATGTCTTCTATTGGGCTGTTTTTTTTTGTAAATCGAATTTATATCGAAATCAAAATAAGGCAAACTTTTTTTCGTAATCGTTTTTATAAGAAACCTGGACTATTTTTAAACAAAAATTTTTTTTTTTGACAATAATAAGTAAGGACGTAATTTTTTTAAACAGATTTTTAATAACAGATTTTGGAGATGTTGGTTGCATAAAAAAAAAAAAATCAAATTGAACTGCATTTTTGTTTAGAAATTTTCTACTAATATAAGACTACCAAAAATAATTTAAATAAATATGTAGGATTTTTATAAATTACAAAATAACTATGCAATAGCTAATAAATAACAATAGCTATTAGCTATTAGCAACTAATAAATGAAATCCAGCTAATAAATGAAAAAATAAATTTCTTCTAATATTTAAAAGTTTGCAATTTTATATGGTGACTTCAATTAATATATAATACATTTTTAATTAGAGTATTAATAATAAAATATTCATTTCTAAACAATAATATTGGGTGGTAATAATCAATTTTATAAAGTTGAAAATCAAAAAACAAACTAGCTGTCAATGTTTACATAAAATTCTGTTAATTTAGGACTTTGCTGATAACGAATACTCCGAGAGAGTTGCTGCAGGTGTTCTTGTGTGCTGTCGTAGCGTGGGTAGTCTGACTTCAACTGTTAAGGTACCATTGAAATTGCTCGTGTGCAGATAAGAGATTGCGTTTACGTAACAATGTATGCTAAGCCTGAACTGAGCGCTCTGTACGTTTGTGGTCGCGAAATTTTTTTAAACTCGGTAGAAGCGAATGTTGAAAATGTGTGTAATCTGTGTGCACGTGCAACGTCGTTGTCGCGCACACCCTAACGCTGTTTGCAGACGCCGATCGATACCTACTCGGTCAGTGTTCACTATTACCTCTTCAAATGAACTCGCGCTGTTCAATTTCACAAGTTACAGATTTTAAAAGAAACAGTTCTGCGTTTTTAAACTATACATTTGTGTGTGTGATTTGCCATATTTTTGAATAATATTTTTGTTAATTTTTTAATTTTTGTATAACGATTTACTCGTATAATATAATAATTGGTTCCTTCTGCGATGATAAATTTATATCATCCATAAATAATCGAAGATCAAATTGATAGCAGAGCGAGCGAAACTCGTTTGAACGCGTTCTGCATTCGATAATTCGTTCGCTTGCATTTTCCATGTTCAATCGAATGGCTGGGAAAATTGCTCGAGTGTTAGTTTTATATAAATTGCGCAAAGTTTTCGCGTATATTTTCGCTGGGCTTTGCACGAAATTCTTTCGGCTTATTAAACAGTTTAAAAGGATAATTTAATCATGTATTATTCTAGCAAATATTTTCATTAAAGAGATTATTTCGCAATAATTATCATCGAAAACTGTGTATAATAACTACGAAAGCATTTTTGAAAAATGTTTCTTTAAAAATCGGCATTTATTATATGCGATATGGCAACGTTGGATTTGCTATAACACATGCGCACCGTGTTTATCAGACATTGAAGTACTACCCACGTCATCGTAGAGACACTTACATTCCGCCAAATTGCCTATATTAAAAATATTTATCGGCGTCATAGTAGACATTTACATTGCGTAAAATGTTATACAGGTTACCTACCTTAAATATATTTAGTGTATTTCTTAAAAAATAGTAGACGGTCATTTTTTTCTGATAAAATTTTCTTATTTTAAATAATTCTGGTCGTAAGTTAGATTTAAACAAATATTTTTTGTTTCTTTCAATTTACTTGTAAAAATTGCTTTATTTAATTTTTATTTTTTTTCTTGCAGGTGAGTTGCTCTTTGGATGAAAGTGGATTACCCGATGGCCAAAACCAATTAAAATTTGTAAGTAGTAAAATCAACAAATTCGCGATATATATATTTTTATTTCGACAAAATTTCTAAGCAAACTTCGTCACATTTAAATGCGTATTTTTTAAAACTAAAATTGAGTAATTGTTGTGTAAGAAACAGGGGCTATTTATAACCTATATACACTATCATCTATGGTTTAGCTCTGAACATGTGATCTATATTCTCCTTGCTTGCTGGTATATTACACTATTGTGATTTGATAACCATTAATCATACTAAAACATTATTCATACTATCTGCATCACTTCGCAACTGCACCTCTACATTATAACCAACCAAAAGAATTCCGTAAAAACTGCAAAATATCAAATGCCCAAGCAAACATTTTAATTCGACTCATTACCCGTCATTTATGAAACAAATGCCCGTGTTTTTTTCTGATTATATATATTTTTTGCGTTTTATTTTGAAATTTAATTAGTTTTAAATATTATTTTCAACATATTTTATTTGAATTCGTTTTTAATTGTTGATAAATGCACCACTAATGTGATGTTAAATAAGGCAGTAGTTCAAATGCGTATCAACAACGCATGATAATATGCCTATATTAACTGACATTTACATTATAATATGATACCGCTAAAATTATTTTATCTAATCTTTAGAATATCAATGATCGGACAAACTCGTTGCTGTATTTTGCCTTTCGACAGACTGTATTAATAATATACCGTAGCGCCTAGCTAGAGCTATTCTGTCAAAATATTGCTGAGAAATCAGAACGGTCGTCCGCGCCCCGTCAGTTCATCCATATTATTCAGTTCCACTCGTTCCCCCGTCAATTCCTTCGCATTGCCGCTGTCAAAGTCACGATGATTTACCGCGTGCAAACATGTCATCTCGCTATCGTTATCTATCGACGAAATGCCGTCGGAACAAACCCATCCATCTCTATATCTGTCTGTGATTATAGGCAACCAACCAACGTCGCCGAAAGGCTTCACCGGCGATATTGTGTGTGAAATGCTTTTTGTGCAGGAGGTGTTCGTTTTTCATGCCGACAGGATGTGCGTTTTTGCGCTAAGCTTTCTCAAATTAGTCTTTTATTATTGCCTATAAAAAAAACTCAATCTTCACGGATTATGGAGGGGTTTTACGAGAAGCTGTCGTGCGGATTTTTTTTTTGTTTATTTAGACGATTTTATATTTTCTTAACAGCAAAAAGAAGCGTTTTCCGAATTTATTTTAATCCCCAATTTTATGACTAAAAAATTTAATCTAAAAAAAAAACATCTTTTGCCTAATGTGTTGTTTATTGTCTTTTCTACTTCTGCTGGTATTTCTTCTGCAAGCCGAAAATCGTTCTCGATTCCCAATAAAAGGGATGCTTAGGTTTTAGGGTGTCATTTATTGAATTATTTGTTTTTTGAAATATGTGAAATATTCGTTGAAATTTAAAAAAGTGAAAGAAAAATCAAATTTGACAGGAAAATCGTATTTGCGATAGCAAAATATCAAGAGCGACAAATATGTCAAAAATGACAGAAATCTTAAAACGTTAAATGTGAGAGAAATGTCAAAAATGTTGAAAATTACAAGGAATTTCGAAAATAGCGGAAGAATCCAAAATAACTGAAAAATGCCTTCGATTTACGTTATAAATTATAATTCCTAGTTACGGCTCTGCTATTTATCATTAATTTGATTTATACTCGTAATTAGTTATATCACTACTAATTTCTTTAAAGAGATTCTGTTGAATCTTTCAAACCAAAACATCAAAAAAAATCATTACCAACCTAATAGGCTTTTATAGGTTAGAATAGAATACGACGATATCATCCCTTATTTACCCTAGAAGAAGCATAACTAGAGAAACAAATAAACCTTTGTATTCCTCAGCAGTTATATTCTACTTTTAAATCTCCACGAGTATTTTCTTTTATCTTTTCATGGAAGACTCGAAATATAATCCTACGTCTTAATTAATATTCTCGTGTATTATATACAATAGCAAGTGGAAACCTCGCTTTTGTAGCTACAAGATTTTAAGGGCCCGAACAATGGGGAGCGTTTGTTATTTTGATTATTTTATCACTGAGGCAGTGCAGGGTTATGTAGCGCGTTCGTGATATTTTGAGTTTTTACTGGGCGATGTGGCATCGCTGTCTCGAATGTCAATTTCAGTTTTTAGGCAAGTATATTTACACAGCGTTGCCAAGAGGGTAGTTTGTGTCTGATGTGTTGCTGTAATTTTTTTTTGTGTATTCATTTCAGCTTTCGTTGTCGTTTGTTAACAGATGGATATCTACAGGCGGGAAATTAGTCCTCTTAAAATATGTTTTTGTAAATAAATTTTTAACACGTGGATGTATTTAAAAAATAGAAATGGAAGAGAATGAGAAGAATCGATAAATTATTAGAATAGGAAAAACGCCATCTGTTGCAATATTAATGCTATTCTATTTAGTAGTTCAAATCAACTAGACGATTTAGTTGTCATACATAAATGTCAATATGTCATATAATCATAAAGTCGTTAAAAAAAAATACGCTCTATTTATCGCACGTTTTTATAAAGAAAAGAAAAAACATTAAAATTTGTGAATCATATTTTTTTCTGTAGAGCTACCAGCTAAATAGGCCCCTGACTCTGAATCTTATTATTCCTGTATTTTGAAACATCTTGTATAATACAACATCTGGAAATAAATGGCGAAAATTCAGATGACACACAATACCTTAGAAAGCTCCGTATTTATACCATGAATACATATTTATGTTATGCAACACACTTAACACGCTTATAAAAAAAATATTTAATATACTATTTTTTAAATGCATTCATTTCGAAGAAATCTTATAATTTTTAGACTCTAATTTTAAAAAAATCAGATTGTATTGTCGAAAATTCATGAAATTTTGCTTTAAAAGACTGGATTTTTCAAGTTACGAGTTCACACATATATTTTTTTAATAATTTAAACCAAAAACCGCAAATTTTGCAATTTATTTTACTATTTTATATTTATTTATGAACCAGTGCTGCCATCTGTGGTGAATTGATTTATCTATCATTTTTCAACTAGTACAAAAATGTGAAATAATAATAAAAACATAATTTAAATATTATAACATTATAACGTACCTTCTTTTCACGCAATATAAATGCAATGATTTCAAAGTAGCTATTATTTTGCGGATATTTAAATCATGGCGTGGTTTAAATAATTTTATTTAATTATCAAGAGTGCCATTAAGTCGTAAATAATTTACGATGTAAAAAAAACACTAGCGCCACCCTTGCCAACTACAGAAAATCAGAACTACTTTTACGAAGCGTAAAATATTCAAAAATAATCTAATTTCGACATGGATTAGTTCAAATGATATATAAATTTAATTTAACAATTTTTTTAAGAATTATTAATTACAAAATACTTGCGTAATTTTTAATACTGCTCATGTAGCAATTTTAGATTAAATTTTACGGTTTAGGACCCTCAAAATATATGCCGCTATTAATGAAAGCCAACCAACTGACAGGTACAAAACGCCGTGCATTTATTAGCGTGTTATGAGGTGGTTGGTTGGTTGCCTATACCTGACTGCACTTTGAGGGTGGCAGGTGGAGAAACCTACCGAGCATACCTCACTCACTCACTCCCCATCAATTACAGAACATAACCGCATTGTTTAATATATGACCAGTACTGGTCAAAAAGCGGCCCGCGCGCTACAAACAAATTTTAAATTGAATTTTTAATTATATGTATTTCATCTAAGTTTTTTTTTTAATGGCGTAGATTGGTATAGAATTTGTAATAATTAATTTTTGAAGTGGGGTATTATTAATAACCCACTTTATAATTTTTAAAAGAAGTATTTGTATTATTTTTCTGAAATAAATTTCCTACAATTTGTCTTAAAAAATATCTGTCGTAATATATCCGCATTTTTCACGTATATCTCATAATCAGTGCCGGGCTCAGAGCAATAGGCATACCTATTAAAAAAAAAAAAACAGAAAAATCAAAAACCACACTAACTCGTGTTTATCTAAAACTAAAATATTGGTTTAAAAAAGTTTTTTATTTTTTCTTTGTTATATATCTTTTGGTCCGGCTCTGCTTATATAATTAATGACTAACAGCAACCGTAATTCAACTAAAAAAAAATACACTTTTCGTTCATAAATGTTTGCCCGGGCTTGACATGTTATAATATACAAGACTAAGTATCGCAATAAATTTACATTATTTCGGTAAATATTTACATTTATTTGGCCAAAAATAATTTCCATATCTATTTTTTCGATTGTGAAAAAAATTACATTTCATTTAGATTTTTCTAGTCATTTCCCTCAACGCGAAATGCGTTTATTTATTTATATATTGCAATTCAATAAATTGAATGATTTTTTTTAGAAAGAATGTAAAGTGGAAATTTCATGAAAACAAGTGGAAAATGCAATTTACATTCATTTGCTCGGTAGAGCATAAAAATATATTAAAGCGGTAATTAAAAGGTAAATTAAACGACTTCGAAGTATATCTCAATTGTATTTATACTATTTAGCATGAAATTTAAATTATGCAACAAAATATGCTCGTAAAATATTTCGATTAAAAATGTAAATTAATTAAGGCGCGGAGTAATTAATTGCGCGTTATTATATAGATTATTTTCGATTTTCTTTAGAATTCGTTTATTTTTCTAGAAAAACATTGCTGCAAAATAAAATATGCGACGTGTCGATCAAAATATAGCAGCTATTAATTAATTAAATAAATTTCAACACGAAAATCCGATAAACATTAATTTTTTAATAACTCGCAACATTTTTTTAAACCATTCATTGCAATTTATTTGAATAATATTTTTTGTGATATTTATTTTATTTCATTTGACATTTATGAGTAAACTCGTGTCAAAATATGCCAAAAGAAAATGGCAATTTAATAATATTCGAAATAGTTTCCATAGAAACCATGTCAACAAATTAACTCGGCGGCTATCGTGTTTTCACCGTAACCTAACAAAAACACGTCAAACTGACGTTTTCACAAAATCAACAAAACAACTTCAGAAAATGTTTTAAATGAAATGAAATATCAAATACGAACTACTGAAACTGGTGAAATTTTAATATTTAAAAAAAAATTCTTGCTTGAACGTATAAAAGTTCCTACCACAGTTGAAAGAATGCTTTTCGGTATCCGAACTACTATAAGTCATATCGAATGACAGGTCGCATGCATAATAGGTAATTTATTAAGCACTTTAAGGAAACTCATTGTTTTATAGCAAGGTGTAATGCGAGCGCTAGTTTATTCGGAATAATATCACCGCGCAGGTGTGCATTCATTATATATAGGGTGGTTCAGTTTTCGAAAAAATATCGCGTCGAAATAATAAGTGTTAATTATATAAATGCAATAATTTAAAAATAAAAAATAAACTAGTTGAAATATTAGGCTAGATATCCAAAGGTTCGAATTTTTTAATGAGAAAAAAAAACGTCAAAAAAAATCATCGACATATGATTGATTTTCCTAATTTTTTTATTTTATTTTTTGCTGACCCAATATCAGTAGAGCGTGGAAAAAGTAAGAAAACTTTTTTATTATTATTTAAATTATTTTATTTAATCTTATATACAGCACGGTTTAAAAAAAATTTTTTTTTGTTATAAAATTATAAATATTTTACGTCAAAAAAAAATCATCGACATATATGATTAATTTTTCTAATTTTTTTATTTTATTTTTGCTGATCCAATATCAGTAGAGCGTGGAAAAGGTGCAAGTACACCTCTGCTTTAAAATTAATTATCATCGATTCAAAAAGCATTATATAAAATTAGTTGAGATTCTTCCTTAATAATTCGTTTTTAAATATCGTATAAGAAGATAGATAGATAGCTAAAAATTGAAATATATTTTTTGTGGTTATGTTTAAATATATGTATAACGTAAAAATGTGAGATATGTAGCTAAAAATTCGATTAAAAATTTTTTTTGGACATATATTTAGATATATTTCAATATTGGCGATATAATATTTTTTTGTTTTTTCAAAATTTAATTTTTTATATATTTTTTATATTTTGGACTCGAACCCACGATCTCCATGTTGTTACTACAACAACACGTCCTCCTCGAAATTAATCATATTGAGTCGGCCAATTAAAAAATTCAACAGCAGATTTATACGTTGTAGTCCGGACCTGAACGAAAAACTGTTCAAAGTGACTGTATCCATTCTGATTGTATCCATCTTGCCGCTGTACTAACAGCATTCTTGATTCGTCCCTTTGCCAGCTGCTGCTCTAATCATTTTGTGGACGAAAAATTATGACAGCTGGCAAAAGTGCCACGTCAAACTTTATCATGATGAATCAGAAAAGTTTTGTTTCGTTACCACCAGCTTCGTATATACAATCAAACATTTTCTTGTACAAATTTTTACAATTTAAAATATTTCTTTGCATTTAAATCGTCAAAAATCGATTTTTAAAGAAAGTTCGAAGCCTTTTAATTCGGTATTAATTCGACATCGTTTCCAATGCTGGAAAATAATTAATTTCTATCTTTATTTTGTTTTTCGATTAAATGTAACCTTAAATTTTATGGCCCCCTAAATCTTGTGGGCTTCCCGTTTCAATTATCGCCATTTATTTATTTATTCCCGCTTTCATTTGACATTGATTGGATGGATAACCAACTTCACACCATACCGTACCACCAACATACCAAAAATAACGAAATAACTCAAAAAAAAAATTCTTTAAGATTTATTTTTGTAATATTTATCAATATATGTATGTATAAAATATCTTATACTACTTATTATTTTTTTATTTTATTTTTTTGTTGTGGTCACACGGTATGTAGGTCTTGAACTTACCCTTTCCACCGTGACTGTATTTGATACTTATACCGTCTATTGATTTAAAAAATTCAATTCAATTTCAAGCCGCCGGAGCGTGTCTTATTGGAATTATCTATCAAGCGATCCAAAAGAAACATTTTTTTCACCATATTTCTTCAAAAAAAAAATATATTTTTGTCTTATTTATGCATTTTATATTATTTCAAAAGGCTTTTTTTATCAAAAACTTGTTGCAAAACACTTTTGACGGTGAAAATGAACATTTTATTTATTTTGACACATAATACACGAGGCATATGATCAAGCGTTGTTAGAAATTGTTGAGCTATTTAAATAGAGATGGCGTGCATTCTATTATGTTTATCGTTGATTGAATGCTGCGTTGCAATTTATCTAGAATTATGAAAATCCGCTAAACATAGACTTTATACACACGTAATAATTTTTAAATTATAAATAAATGGTATGCATATATTTAAAATGTGATCCAGGAAAGATTTCAAAGAAATTTCTAGAACAGAAAACGGCATAAAGAAATATTTTTGCAATAGTACCTTTTTATTTATTAATATTATTTATTTGTATAAATGTTTTGTAGTGTCAATAAAAACTACTATATCCTATATAATAGTTTGTCACGAAAATATACCGAGTAATCAGAAAGACGAGTATAAATAGCGATGTTGTGAATTAGGTAAAATTGTATTCAAACATCAATACAAAAAAATAAAGAAATTTACAAAAACGCGTCTTTTTAGTCATTTTATAAAATCAGTTGAATGATTCCGTTCATTGATTGCAATACGTGGCAACGTTGCGTTGCTGCGCAACGCATGATTCAATTTTAATATAGGCTACCCTGTTCAATAAAAAAAATCTATTATAATTGAACTATTTAATATTAGATGGCGCCATAATATAAAATTACAAAATATATTGCAAAAATTAATCGAAACCGTATATTCCACAGGCGTTGAAAAATTGTTGTATTGATCACCCGATACATTGGTTTATACCGGTGATTGATAAAACGAAATTGAAACGTCATTTGATATTTATAATCGTTTGGAAAGCCGCGAATCGATTTTAAATATTCTATTTACAAACGAATATGCATCATCGAGTTTTCCGTTATCTTTGTATATATCGTGCGATCAATTAAATTGTTATTTAAAGCCGCGCCATATAAAAATATCCTTTTTCATATCAAGTATTTTAAAAAAGAAATTTTTTAAATCGATAAATTATTTTGCTAAACTTATAAAATCTTTTTCTTTGCGAATAAAAAATCTTTTACTCATTACAAACGACATGAAAAGTCAATTTTTATAATCTCCAGCGTTGTCAACTGTACTCGTGTAATACCAAAATATATATTTGAACTTTTGAAGAAGAATTTGGTTTAATTTGACTTTTCGATTCCAAATTAATTAATTAATCCGCAGGTTCGAAACAAACAATTCAAACTAAAGCCACTTTCTGTATTTAGGGCGCTCTTAAAGTTCATCGTTGTTAGGTTATGTGCATACGCTGCACGCATATATAGAAAACGGAAAGCCATAAGCCAGTATGATGTGTGGATGGCATAAGCAATGCGGGTTAGGGTGTAAGTTAGAAGCTCATAAGCCCCTGGGCGCTCTGCTGACTGACTGGCGGTGGTCCCAAACGGTAATGATCTCTCCTGTAGGCATGTAGGCGTGTGCGGCAATGTCGTTCATTCAGGCGAATCATTCAGTTTTATTAATATTTATATACAAAAGTTGAAGAAAATGAATTAACGCGTGAAAAAAACGATTCCGTTCATTTATTGCAATATATGGCAACATTGCGCATGAATCAACTTTAATATAGGCTACCGTGTTCAATATCAACGTTTGAATTATAATTGAACGATTTAATATTAGATGGCGCCACAATATAAGATATAATCGAAACCGTATATTCCACAGGCAATATTAATATTAATTTGTACGACTTTAGAAATGCTATTTTACATCCGAGTTAAAAAATAAAATATTTTGTTTGCGGTGAAATAATTACTACAAACGAACTAGCCAAAAATTTCAAACGT